>OZ038493.1:32095728-32235728 GCA_964036315.1 Acanthosepion esculentum | reverse complement strand
TCATACCCAGGACAGGAGAAGGAAGTGTGTGCATATTATATGTAGAATAGATAAAAGTTGACCACAAACTTGAAAATGTTAAGATTGCAGTGATTGGGGAAGCATCCCCTTGGGAGTTGGTTCCACAAAGCTGAGGTTCATAGGAAAAAGCTGCTCAAGTGGAACTTACATCTCACCAATGGAATACGAAAAGAATGAGGTTGGTTCCCTAAAATGTGCATGGCAGGTCTTAGCCATGAAGGTTAGAACTGGTGGAAGTAAAGAATATAGTTTGTTTGAACACTTTCCATGAAAATAGCAATAAAGTAGTGAGATCCTTGCAACATTTTGTCTGTGGGAAATGGGCTGTAGGGTGGAAAACAATTCATTACCCACAAGGACAGAGAGACACATTTGGATTCTATCAAGACTGGAAAGTGAAGACTGGACAGCTCCTGCCCATATATGGTAGCAGTACCCCATTTTCAGCCTGATCTGGCTCTTGTAAAGGTAGAGGATAGCAGGAGGAGTCAGGTACTGAAGAGGTACAGGGAAGCAGCCCTTTTCCCAGCGTTTTTAGTGAGGGATCATATGTATGAGTCCCATTTGAGGTGTGTATTGGGTTTAAATCCTCATAAGCATTCAAGGTATCAGGTCTCTGAAAGAGCACTCATTCTTCATGATAGCTGAAAATTTTATGTCCATTTGGTTATTTTGATACTTTATTCAAAGCTTATATTTTTGATGGGAGAAATTAGAGGAAAAGAGAATTGTTCCACTTAGGATGGGTAACCAATAGACATTTTGTTTCCTTCATGACATTATAGTTTAGAAGCCAGTGAGAATGAATAATCTGAAATCAGTGTTGATTTACAATTCCACTGTAAATGATCAAGACATGTTCAATTTGATCATTATAGCTTTTCTGTGATCTGATAAAAGCCACACTTTGGCTGTAACCAACAGACATTTTGTTTCCTCCACATGACATTATAGTTTAGAAGCCAGTGAGAATGAATAATCTGAAATCAGTGTTGATTTACAATTCCACTGTAAATGATCAAGACATGTTCAATTTGATCATTATAGCTTTTCTGTGATCTGATAAAAGCCAATCATTACAAGGAATCGGTTACAGCTAAATCTTTTTTTTATTTTATATATGATAAAAATATAGTTTTATAGTCTTCTATATTTGGAGACACAGTGGATTAACGGATGAAGGAATCTTTCCAATAGAGCAGCGAGAGGCTTGCCACATCCTGCCTGTGGTAGAGAGATTCAAGGCTGGAGGATAATTCATCACCCACAAGGGCTTGGAGATGCTTTTGAATTCTCTAAAGGTTCAAAAGTGAGGTCTGGGTAGTCCTGCCCAAATATGACAACAGTACCCCATTTTTGTCTGGATCTGGATCTTGTAAAGGTAGACGATAGCAGGAGGAGTTGGGTACTTGCTGGAGTGCTACAAGGAACTGAATATTTTTCCAGTATTTTTAGCAGTGGATCATATGTACGAGTTCCAATTGAAATCTGGGTTGAGTTTTAGTCTTAGTAGGTACTCAAGGCAAAGGCACCTCTGAGATATTATAGAATGAGGTCAGATATATGTCCTGGGTATGAGATGACTCAACTTAGTATGTAAAATTCAGGGAATATTTTGAGCCTTATATAATTTGACAAAATCTATAAAGATAGAAGTTAAATTGA
Organism: Acanthosepion esculentum; assembly: GCA_964036315.1. NCBI lineage: Eukaryota > Metazoa > Mollusca > Cephalopoda > Sepiida > Sepiidae > Acanthosepion > Acanthosepion esculentum. The sequence continues at coordinate 32,234,042 of OZ038493.1, read as the reverse complement.
AGTCCATTCAAATAAAAGAATACTTACTCTGTGGCATACTCCATATTATTTTGATAAATTATTAGCAGCAATGATGCAACATTTACTCTGAAATAAAAGAGATCATAGAAAATATTAACGTTTTTCACTGACATGAAGTAGAAAGATTATATTGAATCAATTGCTAGGTCTGCTGCTAGGAAAGTTGGTTCACTGTGTCATGTTAAACAATTTTTCTCCTTAGAATCTACTTTAAACATTTATATATCTACCATCTGTCCATGCATTGAATATTGCTGTCACATCTGGTCTGGTGTTTCTGCTATGTATCTAGAGATTGTAGATAAAATACAAAGATGAATCTGCAATGTTATTGGTCTTCACCTGGCATCTTGGCATCAGTCATTTTCCCACTGCTGTAACATAGCTTTCCCATGCTTTTTCTATAAATATTTTCATGGTAATTGTTCTGATGAATGTTTCCATTATGGTACCTAGACTTTATGAATTTAAATGCAGTACTAGGTTGGCAGCAAGGTATCATCATTTTACAATTAAAATTGCTAGATGTTACTGTAAGTTCTATGCTGACAGTTTCTTCATTTGCACTTCTTGCTTGTGGAACTCTCTACTGTCTTCTTGCTTTTTAGTCAACTTTGATGTACAAAAATGTAAATGCAGTGCCAATTGTTATCTTCTGTCTTCTTAATTCCTGTTCTTTTATTGTTCTCTCTCCTTACTAATGTTTTTTACTCATATTCCCTCACACCCAACCCTTGCATCTTAGTGGCTTTATTGCCTTGCTTGGGGTGAAATGATTTAAAAAAATGAACCCTCTTCACTGATATACCAATGCTACCAACTACTAAAATATCATTCCTCTTCAGTATATAAGCAATCATGGCTCTCCACAGATTCCTTTTCTTTATTATCTGTGAATTACCATGACTTCTTGGGAAAGATAGTGGAGTAGTTTCCTATAGCCTTTTCTAGAGTTTTGAAATCAGAGATTTTCTTCTGTTAAACTGATTACAACTCTACCTGTAACAGGTGCAAATTGTGGAACCCAGTTGTGAATTTCCGATCATGATAATAAACAAATGACCAACCTAAACATTTTAGATTGATCAAAACAGTAATAAAGGTGTACTCAACAAGGTGTTGGGTTTACTTGATAAAGAGGCTGAATATGAAACTTCCTTGAGAGAGTCAGAAACAAGTGATAATTGTGATATTTATTAATGTGAGCTCCAAAGAGGGGAATACAAGAGTTTGAAATGTTAAATCATTCTTTATTTAATCACTTTAACCATTTTTTACAGAATGTATAAACTAGCCTGGAATAGCAAGCTCCTGGTCAGAACTGTGATGAACCAAACAAAGTGGGAATGGTTTGAACCCCAGGGGGTGTAGAATTATGTCGGTGATGGATTTCCTTTGTTTAAGTTTTGATATAAAGCCAAAAAAGCATGAAGACATCTGCAAAAATTAAAAGAGTCAAGATGCCTCGCTGCATTCAGATTCTTTAGCAAGACAAGCCAGCATGTGGCAATGAGTTCCTCATAAAATAAAGCAAGTAAAAAAAAAAAATGTCCATTATGGATGCAGTCTACGATGTAGTATTGGGGCGTGAAGAATTGAATCCAAAGACAACATGAAACACAAGGTTTTCTTTTATTTCTGCAATGACCAGAACCTTCATTGCAGAAGTATTGAAATCAGAAAGCTGTAGTTCAAAGCATGGGATTTTTTTGCTTCAAATTTCTAACTGAATTTTGCAAGTCTTGGTTCAATTCACATTCTAGAACTTAATCAAAGAGAAGAACTTTCAAACATTTGTGGAGATAATGAGACAAAGTGGAAAACCTATTCAAGCTATGCATTCTTTATAGTAGATGTCTTTGGGCTAAAATGAGCGAGAAACTCTCGTGTAAGGAAAGTGCATTGGAATATGAGATAGAGGTAATAAAGATCCTTAACATATACTATTGCCAGAAAGTTTTTTCTGTCTGTATTGAAGTCATTAATGTCTGCTGGGTTTCAAATTAGCTAATTCCGAGTAGGTCGTTGTTTTTTCTTCTCTGTTAGTTCATATACTGCATTGTGCTACTAATGCTTGTGTAATGTTCAGTGGTTGTACATGAGTCCAGTCTGACATTGTAGAGAATTGCAAGATCAGTATATAAAGAATTATGAGATTAGTGATGTTTTCAAACTGAAATTGGTTTCATGTTTATAAGACAACTGTTTATCAAGACTAAAGTAAAAAAAACAAACTTTGAAGGTCATATATTTTTTTTTATATAATTAGAAAGCTTTTAAGTGGTACACTAAAATGAAATGAATAGATATGGAAAACATTATATAGATTTATAGGCCATAACATGTATTAGGTTGAGTCATAAGTTATTTACACCTTTTGTAAACCAATTGTAATGGCAAATGTATCATTCTAACTACTAATCATACATGACCATTAAGAATATATATTTAGAGTACACTAACATACCTGAGATTTTGCATGGTAGTGGCAGCATACACAGTCAATTAAAGGAAAACTGCTGTTCACCATAACATTGAAAAGTCACATACAGCAAGAATAACGCAGGAAAAGCATTTTGAAATTCAGTTGGTCTTTTTTACAGCCCCTACACAATTTCTATACTCCCCTGAACTCACACCAACTGATTATTACCTTTTGCAATTGCTGCAAAATGTTTTGAAAGGAAAAACTTTCTCAAATAAAGACCAGCTTCAAGATTTCATAAAAAATATTTTCACATTAAAACCTTCAGAATTTTATTAAAATGTATCAAATAGCTGCCTGATAAGTGACAACAAGACATTGCAAATAATGTTGCATATATAAATGAGTAAAATATAATTGTATTCGTCACAAGTGGGAAAAATTTAAATCTGCATGGCACTTTACTCCAATTGGCTCATTTGCTTGCTTAAACTCAACGTTGATTCTGATTCCGCAGAACTGGGTTGGGTGTGAAAAAATATTTTTTCATTCGGTTTTTCCAGTTACGAGTCCTTTTTTAAAGCTGATCGTTTTGTGTTCATTTTGTTTAGTTCTTTTTTCGTAACAGATTTAATGTTTAGTATAGAGCTTAGAAAAAAAATTTGCAGTGTGAGATAGGCAAGAAGTAAGGCATGTAGCAACATCAGCATGGCAAAGGGCACTCCTTTAAAGGCAAGGAAGGGTAAAAATATTTTAAGTCAAGTGATAGCGATTGCTGTATGAGTCGTACGATTTTTTAATCAAGCATGGGCAACGCCGGGCCATGCTGCTAGTAAGTTGATAAACAAAACTGGAAATAATTTATCACTCAACCTAATAAATTTTAAACAAGGAACTGAAGTTTTCTAAATTAGAAGCAAAAATCATTAACAAAATATAAAGAAGATATTTTCACCTTAAACATGTTACTTGTGTCTGATACTGAATAATTTTTACTTACTTATCTCTGATACTAAATCCTTTCTGACATTCCAGTGTGCGGATAAAAGTGAGTAAAAAGTATTTATTGTTTAGGAGATGATTGAATTGCTGGAGTCCAGTTTCCATAAAAACCATTCCAGGAGATCTCTGCAACAAAAATGAATAAAAAAAAAAAAAATAAAAAAAAAGAATGAAGTGTTTGGAATGGTAAGAGAAATCAAAATATCTCAGATGCCATGTTTTATTTTTATTTCTTGAATATTACACTATTTCTATTTGTAGAAGATAGCAAAATCATTTAACTTATTTTGTCATTGCACATTTTTCAAGCTGATACATCTGTTGGGGGACGGGTGTTTCTATTCAGGACCAGCACATACTACCCCTAAAACCCTCTGACTGGAAGGTGGGAAGCCCAAGTCTGATTGGAGGTCCTGAGCAGTGCTTTGAGACCCTTGCTATCTTATCAACATTCGTATTTCTACCTACATTTATGTATGTTACAAATTAAACTAAGCCCAACTGACTATTAAGGGATGAAAAATTTAATGGATTTTGATGTCATTCTGGGGTCTTTTATTTCCTTGTCTGAATACGGTGAATTTATTTTACTTACACTAAGTCTCAAAAAAAAAAACACTATATAAAATTCACTATTTTTTATCCATAAATTCAAATGTGATAAATTATTAAACTTTTTAACAAGAAAAATCTCAGGGTTGATGTTAAAAATTGGCACAAAACATTGTTGATTTATTTAAAATGGAATGATCTATTATGATATGACTCTAATTTGTATTTAGATACATTGTATTTATTTTCAATTTTTCTAGTTTAATTGTTCACCTATATTGCATATGATCCATTATTGTACATAATTAGGTCACAATAAAATTTGTATTTTATATGAATACTACCTGATGAAAATTGTAGAAGAGTGGGTGTGGCTCATATCATAGATCAAAGGTGGGCACATATCAGATTTGGCGGCAGTCTGTAAGACTCTTGCAGTGGCCATGTTGATTCTCATTTATTCATTATAATAGACATAACATCAAAACCTCTCACCTGAAAATACTAGCGATAATACTTAAGCTGAAACCACCAATGATAGTGGGGAAATAATAATAATTCAAAAAAATAGGGATTAAACTGCACACTCACATAACAATGGCTGTTCACTATCAACTTATGAAAGTTAAGATGTAGTAGAGTGGGGGGCACCATATCATAGATTCATAGGGGAAGGCAAGATATCCTTGCACTGGCCCTGTTTCTATTAAGACACTATCTCTAGATAGGTGACAAAGCCTAAAGAGCTTCTCTCTGCCAATTCGGTGAGCACTTTTGACAATAGCACAAAGATCAATGGCTTCCAAACAGTTTTATCTTGAATAGGGGCAAGAGACCAAACGTTTTTATCTACCTAGTTTCATTCACAAGTTTTGTGTCAATTTGGGATGTCGTGTACAGGCCCTTCCTGATGGTATGGTATGTTGAGGTTATTTCTCTAGGATATTATAAAGAAGCAACCTCTTTGATTAATCAGTCATGGTGGGATTGAAACCTGGGTCTCCTCGTTAGGATGCTGACTTTTATTTCTTGATTTGAACCCAATTTAAAATTTGGTAATTGCCTAATTTTAGAAATAAGCTACCTTGAAATTTAGATATTTTCATCAATAAACCAGTACCTAGAAATAAAAATATGTTTCTTTATAATTCTGACCTTAATTCAATTGTCAAGGAATTGGTCTCTTATTTCCTGAATGTCTACAGTAGACCCTTTTGAAAATTTGTCATTTTTAGCAAGCAAGATTCACAAATCCTTAGTGGTGTTATGAATTCAATCTTTACTTGGTACTTCTTATTGTGACCTTTTGCCAGACTAAGCTAAACTAACCCAATACTTAAAAGGCACATGTAATAGAACAATAGCATGTAAGTATATTTTGTAGACCATTGCTAATGTAATGAATTCAGTCCTATGTGTCCACCATACTAGACTTGGTTAAACTTAGTAGATACATACATTTTAGTGTGGTGGTCATAAGGTAAGTGTTAGTAGGCTCACCTTAGAGATATAGTAGCAGGTTTAATCCCTCTGATGCACTACTACTTTATGTGCAATGAGTTTAATCCTCTCTTGACACTCTAATATTATGGCCTTGTGCCAGACTAAGATTAATACATACTGTCATTTGTAGTGTTATTTTTTTTCTTTTCATTACTGAATAAATTTCTATTTTTGAAAAATGCACTAGATTCACCACATACAGAAATTAGTCTTTCCCTCAATGAGAAGAAAGGCTTTTTTGCAAAATGTTTTAATAAACAGATTTAGAAATAGGACCGCTGGGACTGCTCAGATCTTGTTGACCAAATTCTTGAGAATTTGACATTTTAAAAAAAATCTTTTTATCCCATTTCCACATAACGTTTTCATATAGACATATTTTTCTTTGATAATTAAAATGAAATTATTTAAATTGAAAGAGGTTCTATTTTTGTTCTTAGCAAAAGAAAGAAAGTAAAACTGAGAAATTGCATTATAATACTCACCCCGACCATCCTCTCAGTGTGAGGGTGAAGAATTGCATGATCTGTGACTCCAGGGAAAAGAACTTTGAAAGTGTAATGGGAATAATCCCAAACTGGGAACCCACTTGGGAGAAGGTCACTCGTCAGGTCAGTAACATCTGTTTGCAGTTCAGCAAATGCTGGAAAGAAAGAAAAACAGATGATTGAACTGTTCGTTTTTCATTTTGAAAAGAAAAAATAACATGGTATAAAATGTCACCATGTGAGGAGGTGCTGAAAAGTACAACTTAATCTACTTCCCAAAATCAGTATTTGAATGACCAAACATCAGATTTGCAGGTAAGGGAACCTGACTGAGAACTTTTCATCATCTCCTTGTATAATTAATTTCTAACTTATTTTGTAAATAAGTATTTAAATTTTTCATTTATAGTGGTTCTCATAGCATAGATTTTAATAAGTTGTCATGGGGTGCAGATTTTGGGAAAACAAATATGAGGGGGTGCTGAAATATCCTTATCCCAAATCCACTTCCCAAAATCTGACTAAATGACCAAACTACAGATTTTTTTTTTTTTGAGAGGGAGAGGGACACTTTTTGGTTGGATCAAAACATTTTCAGCACTCCTTCATATTTACCTACCAATTTGATGTCCCTAACAAAAAAAATTAACAATATATATCCCTCCTTTATTTCACAGAATATTTCTTGTTTTCAATAAGCTGTATCAAAAATATTTTCATTTTTTTTTTTTACAGTTCTTTACTTTCATGAGTACATAAAGACAATCTATGATTCTACTATTACTATGGTGACAATAATAATAATAATGAGTGAAGGACTGCTGAAAACTTTTCAGCTCGACCAAGAAGTTAATTAAAAAAATACACATGTGGGTAAAGTAATATTGTGATTGTGTGTGTGTCCTATAACCTATTAAAGTCCTGGAGGTACCACATTTACTGTAGACATAGTAGCAATGGTGTGTCTTGGGCAAGATAGCCTGGTGGAGCCCAATCCTCTTCATGTTGGGTTTGAATTCAGAGTTTCAAAGCAAGATATTTTTTACAAGGGCATTAGTGTGAAGTGGATGAAACAGAATCAAGCAAGAATTATCCAAACCTCCAATAGGTAATATATCATTTAACAATTACATACCTTGTTTGCATTCATTTCTAACATTGCTTTCCAAGTTATCGAGCTGAATCTGCATCTTCTTGTATCTCCTCTCGGCCTGTGTGCTTTTCCGCCAATAGATAATCATTGTCAAAGAGATGAGAATGACGACAATGAAACCTGCGGCTGCAATGCCAATAATAATGTTCTTGGGAAGAGACATTCCAGTATCGTATTCCAAGTAACCAATGTCAAATTTTTTATAACCTATTTCCACCTGGAGTTAAGAAATGAAAAGAAATTGATATTAATAAAACATTACATATTTTACAAGTATATGAATTAGCAAGAGTTTTTAAATTTGTATGTGGAAGGTTGAGAAGGTGAAATATTGGTCTTGTACAAAATATTCAACTCATCCACAAAAAAACAAAAACAAAAAGGAAAGACAAAGAAGAAATCAGATAGAGAGTAAATTCAAAATTCTTATATTCCAGAAATTGTTCTTTTTTTTAAAAAAATTAATCCAGTTTCTACTTATGGAGACTGTTTTCATACAAAGTGTGTTTGTTTTTTCAAACTCATATGGAGACCTATTTCAAACTTAAGTAAAGGAAACAAATACCATTATATAGCTGTTGGTGTAATAAAATAATTTTCTTCCATTTCATTGCCAAATCCTTTCTGATTAGTATTTCTTGAATATTAACCTTTAGTACTCTGTATTATTAATATTACTTACCTTTCTACTAGATTCTTTTTCAAGGCCTCTCAATTGCAGTATCCTTATTGTTAATTTCACTCAAAGTTTTTTTCTTGTTGCCATAGCAGGATATGATAACACAACTATGAAATTCAAACACACTATTGTTCAAGGATCAGAGTCACCTACAGCGGCAGGATAAACTTTTTGTACAGCAAATAAAGTCACAGAGTGATAAAGGTTAAACTCAAAAGTAAAACTAATTAAAGATAACAGCTGATCTTCTCTCTTGTCTCTTTTACTATAGATGAAAACAATTTTAATAAATGAAACTAATTACATATATGTATATATAATGAAAAAGTTACTTCCCTTATACTGGAAAAAATATCCCCAAAACACATGAACTTTGAAATCTAGGATGCTGCATAAACAGTAAAAACGAACAGTTGAAATGTTTTGAATATACAGAAATACATATAAATGCACACAGACAACTTAATCCACTGAAGATGGTCTCAGATGAGATTGAAAATATTGGAAAATAAAAACTATTTGAAAGAAAATTTTGGTATTTTTCTTAATCAATTGTCTAAGACTACCAAGAAATTAATCCGAACTTGAAAGGATCACAATGAAAACTAATCGACATGATATGACTAAATTATTTAACCAAACCTGTTTGAATGTATATATATATATTTATATATATGTAAGCATATCTTACTTTAAAAGTTTATTTATTTACAGAACAAATTGCAATTTAAGAGTTTGCTTGACATTATTTCTACTATAAATGTTATAGCATTTCTATTATGTCATCAGAAAAGTTCACTAGATAGAGATGAGCAATTCATCTCTGATTTATTTAGTGGACTCTTCTGGTGTTACTCACATACACATATAGATATGCACTGAATTTTATATATACGATTATTTTATCCAACTCTTTAAAGAAAGAAATTTTATATTTTTTAAATACTTAATATTTAAAAAAAAAACAAACTTGATTAAATTAGTATTTTTAAAAACTTAATTAAATTAATATTTTTAAACACTTAATTGAATTAGCATTCCTTAAGCATGTAATTGAATTAATATTTTTAAACACTTTATTAAATTAATATTTTTTAAAAAGGTGACTTACTAATTAATATTATTATTTAACAATATTCAATTTGTAATCTTGCAATGTTATTTTGAAAATTTTTAAATTCTTTCACTAGCTTTTATTTTGGCACATTTTATAATGAAATTTTAATTCTGCACTAGAGATATGAATGAGTACTTACTATAACGGCAGGCAAGGAATTATCTTTCCCTTCTCCATCAGGCTGGTGTTTGGGTGGACGGCACACCAGCTGATGAATAGACAATGTTGTTATATTGCATCTTTCATTGCCAATGCGAACTATAACATCAGATTCCCGTGCCGCTAGATTCAAATTCTTTCCCTGCAAAGAGAAAACAGTTGTTAGTATTACACTAGACTTCCTTTATTTGTATAAAATAAATTGATATTAATAAAATATTGCATATTTTACAAGTACATGAATAGTAAGAGGAGCTCTTTTTGTTTTTAAATTAGTGTGTAGGAATATTGAAAAATTTGGCCTTGTAAAATATTCAACTTGTCCACAAAGAAAGAGGGAAGGAAAAGAAGAAAACAAAGATAAAATAGATAAAAATTTGTATATTCCAGAAATTGTTGAGGAGTTTTTACAGAAATTATTTTTTCTGTTCTTATTTTAGTCCAGTTTATTTTTATGAAGAGAGTTTTCATATGACTTGAAATAGTATCGACACAGGAAGATTTCTGACTACTTTGACTCAAACTGTTAAATCTATCTGCGACTTGGACTCTACATTAATTGTATCCTTGATAAGTTGTCCTTTTATGTATACCTAATACACAGATGTAGTAGTAGGCACAAAGTGCATGCAAATATTTAACAGAAAAATGTTTGGCTCAATTTGAATGCATGTTACTTGAGGGGTACAACATTTCTAATAACTTAATAACTATACATATGAAGAAATATAGTCTTAAAGTGTGTTCTATATTTATGGGATAAAGTGTTCAACATCAGAGATAGAGTGTGTGTAAATATAAAAGTGAACATAGAAGTCAACACTTAGAGGCGACAGTCTGTTTCATGCTAGATTGCATCTAGCATGAAACAGACTGTTGCATCTAGCATGAAACAGACTGTTGCATCTAGCATGAAACAGACTGTTGCATCTAGCATGAAACAGACTGTTGCATCTAGCATGAAACAGACTGTTGCATCTAGCATGAAACAGACTGTCGCCTCTAAGTGTTGACTTCTATGTTCACTTTTAAAACTATATATATTAAAAACCTGAAACTTTATACACTAATAATTTAATATATGTTTTAAAATTAGTGTAATTCTTTTTCTTTCTCCATAAATGTTATATTCCATGATAATAGGAATATATACTTGAAAAACAAGGTGGATAAAATAAGTAAAGGTTTATCGTAACAAACCAGTACAATAAGAATAAAGGCAACAGTTATGCACAAGGTCGTCGCAAGTCAATCCAGTAGTGAGTGCTACTATTGGAACGTTGGTAGTTCTCGCGTAAGTCTGAGTTGTACTCAACAGATCCAAGCTAGTTGGTATCTAGCAACTGCCCCATGCAGTCACATGTGGCACAAGGCCGAATTTAATGTGGGGTTCCTGATCCTGTAGGCTCAGCCCAAAAATCCCCGTAGACCCAGCATAAACAGCATCGGGTCTATCTACCTCCCCAGACAAGACTCTGCCCTTCAGCATAGCCTCATTTGGGTTCCTCTCTGCCAGAAGGCAGATAGTTTGACCAGCACAGCTGGAAAAGATTCCAGCTAGTCTCCGTAGTTCGTTGATTTACAGATACTTATAGGTAGTTACTACCTATAGTGTAGTCACTCATGGGGGGGTGGCAGGTTATTCCATTACATCACTAAATTATGATTTAATTAAATTTTAAGTAGGTATCCACTTAGTAGGGACATCATATAATTAATAATTTTTAATAAAAAGTCGTTTAATTTTATCTGAATTTAATTAATAGAATATGTGCTAATAAAGCATCCATTATAATTTGAATCTGTTTAATTTGTTTGTTTTACAAAAGCTTAATTTATATACATTTTTAAATTTTTTTCCACAAACAATTCAATATATTCCAAGGCCCCCAAAACTATGAATGGAATTGAACACTATATATGTACAGTTTTGTACTATAAAAACCTATGAGAAAGTTTAATTTATAAATTAGGCACAAAAATTGATAATAATGACTAATAGAACAGAAGAAGAAAATAAGAAAAAAGGAGGAGGAAGGAAGAGGGAAAGACAGAAGCAAAAGGAGAAAGGATAATAAAAAAGGAAGAAGAAAGGAAAGAAAGAGTATAATACAAGAAGATTATTTTGCACACAAATTTTAAGTGGGGAGAGACTGTATATGTCTTGAAAAAAGAAGGAAAATCAGAGAAAATGGTTCAATAGAAAAGAATGAAAGTCAAAAAAGAAAGAAAGAGTGTTGATTGATTAACTGGTTTGTTTTATGGTATATCAACCCTTAATGAATTATTTAATACCAAAACATCTTCAAATTTTGGATTTTATATTGGTTATATAGTTTTATGCTTTTTTTGTATAAATTTTTTTAGCATTAATATTTTGTTTAAAAGAATTTAAAGAATTATGTTTGTTTATATAGATAAAAATTTCCAACATTTTAAAAATATTTGATATATTCAGTTTCAATTTTGCTATTGTTGTATAAGAGTAAGTGTCGTTGTCAACACCGTAGTTTGAAACTAGATCACCAGTGAGTAACACGGGTGATTCCATTATTAAGTAGATCGCATGATCATAAAGGAAGTGAATAAATAGGAAGTAGCGTGATGACTATACAATCACTGTTCACTCTTCTTGTCTATCCACTATTGCTATATGTTCACTCTCTCTACTTTAATACTATACGGATTACGGTTCTCTTTTTCTCATTATACTATTTGGCGATCACTACTTGAACAAGTATCACTAGTGTGGATAATATTCAAAGGCGTTACTACTAGTACCGACATCTACAAAATCTTGACTACAACAAGCATTTTTTGAATTGATAAATTTATCAAAATTATGTAAATTTCAAACTTATATCTTTCTAAAAAGTTCAATCCTCTAAAAAATTGTAAAATGTTGGTTGGTTTGACATTGTCAAAAGGCTCTTTTAGTTTAGTTGTTCTGTCATACTTTTCATGGATTAGTTTGAAGTCGACCCATTTTGTCAATATAAGCTTTACTACATATGTTTCCAGATATATCATACACATCGGAGAAAGAAAATGAAAAATAGAAAGAATTAGATAAGAAATAGAAAAATAAAGAAAAAGATTTCAAATGAAAGAATAAGAAATGCATTGAAAAAGTGAAAAGAATGAAGAACAAAGGACACATGGCACAGTGGATAAAGGTGTTAGTTAGATCCAGTAACAGGATCCAAAGAGTGTGAGTTCAATACCCGGTTAAGGCAGTGGAGAACTTGGAGAAGGGAATTAACAGGAGATAACTGACATCCATTAAACATGGCATGTGGAACTAGAACAGTCTACTCCAGTGAGCGAAATAAAGGGTTCAGTTTGACATTCCAACCACCTGAAGAAGGCCGGAGTGTACAACGGCTGAAACGTTGTAAGAAATATGGCGACAAAGATGAGGACAATAGTCTGAATAATGTAAATAGTGTACATAATACCTCATCTCAGAAATATAGACAGATAATGAAGAACAAAATATGAAAGAAAGAAAAATAAATTTTGAAAATAAAACAAATAGATAAAAAGAATCAACATTGATAAAATTAGAGAGAGAGAGATAAACAAGTATACTTACATCAATAATGAGAACTTCTGCTTTAAGCCTTTTAATTTTATCCATGCCATTAAAATTGTAAATGACAGGGTCAGTGTAATAGTGAAGCATTGAATCCAAGTTTCTATGCGATTCATTCAGATGCTGAACAGACTTCACATCATCCATTAGAAATGCCAGTTGTTCAATATGTGACTTCACTGCAGCTCTTCGAGTAATATGATGATTAAGGCTGATCGGACAAGGAGGACTTGGACAGTACATTGTTGTCCTGTTCATAACTGTGCAGTTCTGGAAGTTTAAAGAGGAAAATATATAAAGCTGACAAAAAGCATGAAGATAATTTTTTTTTCATAGCTACTGGTGTAATAAAAGAATTTCTCATTATTTATTAGCAGATAAGATGTAAGAACAATCTTAATAACTATCCCCTTCCTGTTTATAACAATATGCCTGGTTTTAATGCAAATTTTATTTAACTCAATGTAATTAGCAGAAAATTTTTAAAAGAATGGTTTGTCATTTTACAACAAAAAGTTATATCTTAATGTTGCTTGCTTTAATTTTTTTTTTTTTAGAAAATATCTGAAAAAAACACAAAAATCAAAATGGATAATGAGCACATTAGTATAAGATTTAATTTTGTTTTTGACTTAATTCTTTAAATAATAGTTATCAATATAAATGAATGAATAAGGAATGGGATAAGATCAAAGTGTTAGACTGTTCTTTTAATAGCAATAAAAATAAATCAGGTAATTGTATTTGTGTCTTAACAATTATATCTAGCAGAATTAACTAGTTTTTTTACTCTTCATTTTGAAGGTTCAAATGAAAAATAAAAAAGTGGAAAAAATTAACCTCTATGAAGTAAAGTGTCTAAGTCTATACATAAAATTAAACAAAAAGTATCATTTATTTATATTGTAAACTAAACAAAGTATTAAGAAACAAGAAAAATTCATTAGAAACAAAGTAATGAGTGCTGAGCTGCTATGTGACATTAATCCTCCTGTATGACTGTAAATGCTGGATAATTTCCTCACAGATGAAGAGAAGACTGGAGACAACAGAAATATGGTTCTACAGAATGTTGAGAATACCATGGATGGAGCATGTAAGCAACAAGGAAGTTTTAAAGAAAATGGAAACAAAAAAGATGCTTAGAATCAAAAAGAGATACTTGAAATTTCTAGGATACATACTGAGGAAGAAGAGCTTGGAAAATTTGATACTCACAGGACAAATTGAAGCCAAGAGAGGCAGAGGAAAACAGATAAATATTTAAATAACTCAAGTAATTACTGAATTATCAGACTGACTGAATTATAGACTTAATTTGACAGAAACAACAGAGAGAGAAGCAAATAAAATTGGTAACAGACAGAAAACCTTGAAATATGGTACACTGTAACATTTATACATAGAATCAGAAAGGAACAGTTGAACTTTATAGAACACCTAAGGAGGAAAGAGGACTTGGAGAATTTAACACTTACAGGAGATATTGAAGACTAGAGGGACAGAAGAAATCAGCAAGTAACCAACTTAATGAGCTTGTGCAAATGGATGACAGAGAGTGGGAGAGATATTAAAAAGACAAATATTGCAAAGAGCAAAAATGAATAGGTTGTTGTGGAGAGCTATGATCATCCCCATATTGAAAGGATGTGACACATGGAAGAAGTTAATATATCATACCTTTTGATACAAGATTATTTACGAAGATTAGCTTAGTCTGACACAGGAGCACAAAAATGGAGCATTCAGTAAGCTTTGATCTGATAGATGAGCTTGTTAAACATGTAGATGCTGGATTTGATGTTACTTGCTTAAATACAAACAAAACTTATCTTAGTTTAGAACAAGGGCTTTGAGGATTGAATACATTTGCACTAATGATCTACTAGACTTGTTTGTTTAACATCATTTTAGCTTGGGACTTCTTGAGACAATTTAAAATGGTAAATTGTTTTTTTTTTTATTTACCTCATAATTTGTTTTGTTTGGGATAGTGTTACCACTTGCAATGTAGATCTTGGGATACTTCACAGCATGTAAGTTTTTTCCAGTTATAGTCAGGTTCATTCCACCACTGAAAAAATACAAATAAATTCATTAGAAAGTTCTAAAATTAAATTACAAATTAGAATTTGGAAAGTGTTGAGTGAACCAATATTATATATGTATCTATAAAAAGAATGTTAAACATAATATATATAAATGTCTTTAAATAAATTGTCGGACTATGTCCAATTCAAATATATATATATATATATATATATATATATATGAAGAAATATACTCTTAAGGTGTGCTATATTTATTGGGTAAAGTGCTCAGTATCAGAGCATGTGTAAATATAAAAGTGAACAATGAAGTCAACACTCGTGGCCTGATGATTGCTTCTAGCATAAAACAGCCTGTCGCCTCTAAGTGTTGAATTCAATGTTCACTTTTATATATATATATATATATATATATATATATATATATCACTATAAACATTAGTTTTAGTAGATACCAATATTTTGAGTAGATGTTCTGTTTATTTATAAAACACTATATTTACTTATTTCTGTTTACTAGTCTGAAGGAGAAATCTTATTAAATAAAAGATGTGCCCTTTGGTAGGATTAAAATCTGCATCCCCTTTCAGGAGAAACTATTGTTATATATATATATATATATATGTGTATATATATATATATATATATATGTATATATATATATATATATATATATATATATGTATATATATATATATATATGTATATATATGTATATATATATATATATATATGTATATATATGTATATATATATATATATATATATATATATATATATATATATATATATATATATATATATATATGTATATATATATATATATATATATATATATATATAAGATGTTTCTAATCATAACACAATTTTCATACACATGTGATACTTAGATGATTTGAATGACTGTCCACACTGTAAAGTGCTCAATGCCTAGATTACCTAGATAGAGGAAAAACATTTGTCAATGTTAATTCCTATGAAATATTAATTTGTTTGAAGATTGAGTTATGGGTAAATAGTAGGACAGACTGGCTCCTATAGACTTGGATGGCCATCAGTCAAGTAGAAGGACACAGTATATTTAGGAAACAATCATTTGTTTAAACATGCTTTATTAAATAGAATGGACAGGGATTGTCTACTGAGCACAAAAGATATTCCCAGACTTTATATACATATGAAGGGTGTTCCAGAAAATATACTCACTTTTTGGCTTTGGCGTCAGATTGAATATTTATAAACATGCATTTAATTTAATTTTTCAACATTCCAACTACCTGAAGAAGCCTGGAGCGTACAACGGCCGAAACGTTGTGATAAATATGGCGACAAAGATGAGGACAATAGTCCAAATAATGTAAATAGTGTACATAATACCTCATCTCAGAAATATAGACAGATGCATTTAATTTAATATTTAATTTAAACCATTAGTCTTCTTTGTAAGTCAATAAACATTAATATTTTTTTTTAAATTTTAACCATTAATCATGTTTGTAAGTCAATAAACACTGCATTTATTGTCATTTAAAGAGTTAGTACATTTTTTTGGACATTATATATATATATATATATATATATATATATATATATATATATTGTATTTGGGCAGCAATCCCTCTTTTATACAAGTTTCATTAAAGGTGACTGACAAGTTACTGTGATTAAGCTTTTTTATTTAATTTTTCTTGTGTTCGTATAACTGTTTTCTTTTCTGGACATAAAGTCTAGGAAAATAGTCCAAATTGACATACCACTACAAGCCTATGAAGAAGACTCATGTTACATCTCTCTGGCCGTAGCTCAATTAGGATTCATTTACATATACTCAGAAATCTACCAAACTCTCTCTGCAAAATACTTGGACAAAATAGAAGCACAATATCCACAGGTGAAAAAAAACTAAAAATAATAGAAAGCACTAATAATAAAAAAGAAAAAGCCAACAATCAATCACATCAAGAATGAACACGGCCACAATGTGCTGACAGTGTTTGTAAAATAAAAAAAAAAACCCATTCCCATCACTCTAAAAATCTACACATTAAAAATAAACATCCTCAATAATGACTCATAAAATAGCTGAAAGTACCCAGATATGTAAAACATTCGGACAATTTTTACACACATTATGTCCAGAAAAGAAAACACTTTTATGAACACAAGAAAAATTCAATGAAATTCTTAATTACAGTACCTTGTTCGTTGTCTTTAATGGCACCTTTGTGTGTATGTGTGCACACACACACACTTAATATCCTTGTTGGGATAATTCCTACCAGTCACAAATTGGTTATATATATACATATATATATATATATATATATATATATATATATATATATATAGTTCTTTTGACATTTTCCAAAATAGTTTAAATAAAAAACCTATTCATAAGTACAAGTAGCATAGGTAAATTTATAGACGTAATGATATGCCAAGAACCTAGAGACACTTACCTTGATATACTTTTTAATGGTTGTATATTTGTAATGATAGGATCTTCAAGGTATTGGAAAACATGGTGATGTTCACACTGATGATCATCAAATGTCATTGTAAAGTCCAGAGGCTTGGTGGCATTGTAAATATTTTTGGAAGTTTTGCAAATGCACCTTGTTGCTTCGCAACTAGTAACATTGGCAGTTTTATCTTCACAGCTGGTGACGTGAATGTTGCGGCTGTAAAAATATTGAAAAATACAAATAGAAATCGGAACAAAAATCAAAAAACTGTTACATTCAAATGATATTTTAGAACCAATGTTACTGTCAATTTTATCTGAAGTTTCTCAAGGCTCAGTCCTTTTGTTTGTTTTTTTTTATTTTTAATTTCTATTGACTGATATGTTAACAGCAGTTCCTCCAGTACAATGTGAGTGTAAAGAAAAACATACAAACGTTTAAGCTTGTAGTTAAAATTCATTCAATGCAATCTGACTACTGCCCATAAAGTTTGAATCTTTCTTTTATAATTGAGTATTTCAAAGGGGAGACAACTATGTGTGACTTATGTTTATCATGCATTGAATTCTAAAGTTTTTATATTTTATTTAATTTCCTTTTTTTAAGGATACATTACCATTAACGTTTTTCTGAGGCTTCTTTTTTGGTAAGAAAAAATGACAATATAGGTGTGCTTTGCCATGAACTTGGCAGACCTATCCTACTAGATTGATTTTTCTCTTTGCCCTCTCCTTCATAATTGTTGCCCTTGTGCCCTACTAAATTAAATAGCTATCAACCGCCTAGCATATATCTGACATAATTGATATAATCAATTTTTTTAATAAATATTTTCATGGTAATTTTTCTATGAGCTTCCCTCGTTGGTACTTAGACTTTATTAATTTAAGTGTATTACTAAATTGGTGACAAGGTTTCATTATCTTACAGCTGAAATGGCTAGATGTAACTGTAAATTCTAGGCTAAGAGTTTTTTTCTCTCACACTTTACATTTGTGGAACGCTCTTCCAGCTTCTTCCCAGACAAATTTGTTCTTCCCAGTATAAGCAGTATATGTCTATGGTAATTTTAATAGTCATTTCCTTATATGGAAACATGTGGCATTCATTGACCGAGCAGCCAGTGCCAATCAAGTTATGTTCTCCTTCACTCCCTGTCCATCAAACCGGAATCAAAATGTAGCATCTGTTATATTCTTTTTTTTTTTAAATTGGCTAGATGTAAATTTTTTGATAAGATGTATTTTTGATAAGAGTTTCTTTTCTCACACTTCTTTCCTGTAGGACTCTCTTCTGTCTTGTTTCTTAGTCAATTCTAATCTTCAAAAATTTAAATGCAATGTCAATCATTATCTTCTGTCTTTTTAATTCCTGTTCTTTCCTTGTTCTCCCTCATTAATATTTTTTCTTTTTCTCATATTATTCCACACTCAGTAACCCCTTGTTTCTTAGTGACTTTATTGCCTTGCTTGGGATGAAATGATAAAAAAAATTGCATATTTCCCATTGGTGCTACTGGTCAGTGTTCAAGTCATAGTAAAACACAGTATTTAAAATGCTGATTTTCTTAGTAAACAAATCTTTACTTGGTGAAACACAATCTTTTCCTCTTTAGCTGTTTCTCATTTGGCCTTGTGACATACTAAGATTAGTGATTAACAGAGTCTGAAAAAATCAGTGTCTAAGCCCCAGTAAAAGCCAATATTTCAAGACTGGTATCCCCTGACCATTTGGAAAATTAACATGATATTAATTCAAACCAGAGTTGTCAGAGTAATCTGCTTTTGAAAGTCTTTTGCTATTAAATTTCAAATTTTATTTCTTTTAGATTACTAATGAGAAGAAAGTCTATTCAATATTTAGAAGGACTAATGCTTTCAAATATAGCAACCTTGGCCCATATTGTCCTCATATGAGCTCAGCTCAGTGAATCTCAAGAAAAAATGATAGCCTTCACACTGAGGAAAAATTCTAGTAACCAAACAATTGCGTAAATTAGTGTTTGAAGAGATCCTTGAAAAGTTGCATAAATATTTTTTAAGGATCCAGTTTGTTTTTGAGGTTTCTCAATTCAATTTAATTTTGTTCCTATAAAATGTAATATTGGGATTTGATTTTCTTTGATTGGAAAATTTATCTGTAGATTAATTGATGAAGCGACTGAATTCCCAAGTTTAATATAGAGAGCAAAATAAACATAAGTATGGAGTAGAACATTCAAAGTCACCTAACCCCCTGTGGTAATGGTAATATTAGCTGTTTTCTTTTAAGGAAACATTTGGCATTCATTGATCAAGAAGCCACTACTACTGTCAGTTGAAATTTATAAAAACTTCTATTAAAACAATTTTTCAGGAAAATGAATTTCTCAATTCCAATAACTGTTATTGCTCTTTCTAGTACTGGTCTGGTTTGTTTTGGTTTTACGGCATATCAACCTCAATGGGTCATTTAATGCTGACAAAATTTTTATTGTTGGTAATATTTTTTTTTTTTTTCAAAATCTATTTCTGGTAAAATTTTTCCTTCAAAAAATCTATTTCTGGTAAAATTTTTCCTTCAAAAAATCTATTTCTGGTAAAATTTTTCCTTCAAAAAATCTATTTCTGGTAAAATTTTTCCTTCAGAAAAAGTCTATTTCTGGTAATGATTTTCTTTCAAATATGTATCACTGGTAATATTTTTCTTTTTTTCAAAAAATGTTTAGTTGTTAATTAATATATATTTTTCTTTTTTTTTTTCTTTTTCAAAAATATATTGCCTATTTTTCCAAAAACATATAGCTGGTGATATTTAAAAAAAAAACAAAAAAAACCCAAAAAAAACGTATATCTAGTAATATTTTTTTTTTTGTATAGCTGGTAATATTATTTTTTCACAAATGTATAGCTGGTAATATTATTTTTTCAAAAAAGGTATAGCTGGTAATATTATTTTTTTCAAAAAGGTATAGCTGGTAATATTATTTTTTTTAAAAACGTATAGCTGTTAATAACATTTTTTCAAAAACGCACTGTTGGCAACATTATTTTTTCGAAATCGTATAGCTGGTAGTACTATTTTTCCAAAAACGTATAGCTGGCAACATTATTTTTTCAAAAACGACCTTTCTGTTGGACGTAGTTTATCATCATACCCAGGACGTGGATGAAGCTTATCATCATACCCTGGGTGCAGATGTAGTTTATCGACATACTCATGGACGCGGATGTAGTTTATCGTCATACCCAGGATGTCTTTCTAGAATTGATATCCTTCCAACATTTTGTTTGAAATGTCAGCATCTTGATTATGTCATTATTTTCTCTTTGAGTTACATGTGCTATCCATTTTAGTTGTTGCTGTTGTTGAAAGTCCTTAAGCGATGGAGTTTCTGTTATATAGTTATGTTCTTTGTGATTCTGTCCTGTTAGTTCACTAGGTTTGAAGAAGGATGGTCCTCATTAAGACCTACACTCAAAGCTATTTTTAATCATTGATCTGAGAAAGTGATTGCATACAGCTGACAGTTTAGATGGTTGATTTTAAATGAAGTTATCATTGAGGCATACCTCTGAACTTAAAGTCCTACATTCAGAAAATCAGAATAAAGCTGAGCATCTTATTGCTTCAGATGTTTGTGTTGCTTGGCACTGCAAATATTCTGTGAAAAATGCTTCCTGTCTGATATTGTATAAATTGATGGGAAGCCCTCATAATGCAAGATCTCCAGTTGAAAATAGAAAACTGTGCAAAGGAAGATAATATTAATAATAATAATTGGAGTCTGAGTTAACTTGAAGGTATTTCTAACTGGTTCCCACCTGCAAGTTTATGAATTGCTTTTCTTAATATCTGTCACTATATTATGTACATGTTATACTCTTATCAGTCTGGGTGTCATGATAGGTATACCAAACATTGTACAGATGTGACCAGTGTCACTCTCTAATAATTATAATAATAAATGGTATCAATATCAGCCAGAGATAGTGGTAGAAAATGGCAGTTACAAGATATTATGGGATTTCTCAGTCTCAACAGATCATGTCATTGAAGCACATTGAAGATCCAACCTTAATGTTAAGGAGAATAGCAAGTGTCAAATTGTTGACTCGGACTGGACTCCAAAGAAACTGAAACGTTTGAAAAATACCAATGCTCTGGCCAGGGAGTTGAAAAAGATATGGAACAACTGTTGACGTAATTTCTGTCGTAATGGCTGTATTTAAAACACCACCTAGAAAATTGAAAAAGCACTCAGGGAAAAATGGAATTGAGGCCAAGATTGTAGACCTCGGAAAGAAATGTGTAAAGGCCAGAAATCAAAGGAAATAATGATAATAATAATAATGATAATTTTTTTTTTTTTTTTTGTCAGTGGAAAGTGTCATGATACCATTTCTAACCTTAGGTCCCTGGGCGGGATCCGGAAAGAAATGTGTAAACGCTAGAAATCAAAGGAAATAATAATAATGATGATAATAATAATAATAATAATAATGATGATGATAATGTAAATAATAATAATAATAATAATAATGATGATGATAATAATAATAATAATAATAATAATAATAATAATAATAATGGTGATGATGATGATAATAATGATGATAATAATAATAATAATAATGGGACAGAAAAAAACAATCAGAGCTAATTGCCCAGGCATTGTGACCAAAGACCACAAAAACTGAATGTGCTTTCTATTGACATGGCAGTCCCTGCAGATTGCAATGTATCTTTGAAGATCTTCAAAAATCTATCAAAATACAAAGATGTTGAAGTGGAAATTTCAAAAATGTGGCACATAAGAACACCAATAATTCCAGTTGTAGTTGGAGCCCTCGGATTGATCAGAGAAGGTTCTGATGGACTCATTGAAGGGATTCCTGGTAGCTCATGCTTTAAAGAAATACAAAAAATTGTACCTACAATTATAGCTCACACATTGCGAAGAGCTTTATCTATGTAAAATGTGTGTGATCTTTGTTTTTTTTTTGTTTTTTTCTACAAAAATGATTAGTGGAAAATGTCATGAAGTCATTCCTGAGTGTAGGTCACTGGTTGGGACCCGGAAGGAAATGTCAAAGGAAAAGAAATCAAAGAAAGAGGATGATGATGACAATAATAATAATCCTTATTTTAAAGAAGTCACTGAAGCTATCTTTGTCAGCATTGCATATATTGTACTAAAGAATAAGCATATTGAGAACGACCAACAGCATCAACAAGTAAAATGGACACCATGTGTGACTCAAAGAGAAAATGATGACATAACATTCCACACTCCTAAGTAAAAGGTTAGGAAGGAAACCCCCATCAATAATGTGATAACACCTATTAGACTTGAGAAATCTATTTTCTTGAAAAATTGTTTTAAGAGAAAGATTCTATAAATTTCAACTGAAAGTAGTTCTGGCTGCTTAGTCAATGAATGTTTGGGCAATGAATTGTAGGGAAACAGCTAATATTATCAATACCATATATTACATGAAATAATCAGTGTGGTGAAGGCAATCATAGTTGTCTTCCCCTCAGACTACTCTTCTATAAAAAGCAATGGCCAAACTTTACATATGTGCAGTAGTTGTCTTGTTTTGAATGAAGCTTCATTACAAAATTAAAGATTCATCTGTTTTCTTTACAATCAGTATAAAACATTTTCCTGGTTGATAATTAGTGCTTTTCTAAAATGGTATACTCTTGATAAACATTCTTGAAACATTTTAATATCCCTGTAAGACTGACCAGATGAATAAAATAATTTACTGACCTCTTGATATGACATTCAAAGTTGCCTATTTTGGCAACAATATTGACTCCAGTGTTCAGATCTTGTCCAATTATTGTAATCAAAGATCCACCAGACATAGGGCCATATGCTGGTTCAATACGTTCCACTTTGGGATCCTGAAATACAACATTCAAAATTAACACATTGGTTATCATTTATCTCTCCTGAGTTACTTTATCATACAAACAATTTGGTTTAAAAGACATTTCTGGTATTTTAATATTTATATAGGTTCAAATTTGATAAATATTCCAGAAATAGGTATTTTTCTGC
Source organism: Acanthosepion esculentum (assembly GCA_964036315.1). Classification (NCBI taxonomy): domain Eukaryota; kingdom Metazoa; phylum Mollusca; class Cephalopoda; order Sepiida; family Sepiidae; genus Acanthosepion; species Acanthosepion esculentum. Next base: position 32,210,783 of record OZ038493.1, on the reverse strand, counting down.
AGTGCTATATGATTCCAGAATGATGTCAGATTATCATGGGTCATGAAAATCATGTGGTTAAACTACAGAGGAACAACATTTTTCTGAATCATCTACATCCTTTAAATAGCACAGATTTCAAGAAACTAAATATTGATAAATGGAAATTAAACCTTGCGATCAAATTATAGAGAGTTCAAAAGGGGATTGAATTAAAGACTTATAAATGTATTTAGTTACACTTAAAGATTTCAATTCTTCTAAAACTGAATGTTAAAATAAACTTATGATAAGTTTTTATTATTTAAAAACTGAGATAAAAAATATTAATATGTCTAAAAAGCAAAAAAACAAAAAGAAGTAAACAAACCTTGTAAAAGAAATATTTGTTGTATGTGGCCCTGGAGTTGTTAATCCTGACTCTAACAGCACCACGACTTGCTGTGAGGTTGCTACTGTGCCCAGCTCTGCATACAATTCTGCAAAAATTGTGAATATATATTATTTATCAATAAAATTTACAAAACAACAATGAACATCTGCTGCTCTTCAAGCATAAGAACTAAATTAAGGTAGACCTAAAAATGTTATAACAGAAACAAAAAAAAAATATGTTGCTCAGGCAAGTTAAGCAGAATGCAGAGTTATGTCCCTTGAATTAAAAAAATCATGATTTTATTTGTTTTGCTGTTTCTAAGTTTCTGCTTTTTTTTTTTTTTTAAAGTTATTCTCCCCAATTTCAGTCCCCATTATAGAATACATGGGAGGCAATTTCAAGCTAGGGTCGATATTGTTTATTCCACATATTTTATTCAAGAGATGGTACTTATTCATGCAAATTGTCATACAATTCTGAGAATGTGGCATAAGGGCCAATAAGGCCCATGGCGATGTGTGTTTCTGAAGACATCGATTGTGAATGTGTTCCTTATTGGTTGCTCAAGGCTTTTTTTTATGAAGTCATCTTGGTACAGCCAATGTCTACTTTTGAGAGAATCCATTATTATGAAGAAAATAGAATTTAAAAATTAATAATAAAAATAATAATTCTGATAATTTCTATATATTATATTACTGATTTATTATTATCATCATAATAATAGTAATAATAATTTTTTTTAAACAGAGATATGAATAAAATAAAAGTTAAAAGAGACTGACTTTCAAATGGAGAAGATCAATAAAATTAAAATTGTCCAGAGGCTATCATTTGCATTATTTCAAATTTAATAAGCTATATTAAAATAAATCTTTCTTTTTTTTTATATGAAAGAAGGTTTTTGTAAATTCCTTGTATAAGGCTAAAAAAAAGTAGGGGGGGGGAAGATTATAATAAAATAATTGAATCAAATAATTATCTCCATGATCTCTATCCTTGAAAGAGAGAGATGAAAATTTTTTAGCAATGAAAAATTTAACTACAAGCTTCCCAAGGGAACTGAGTCAAAAATTCAATTTATAAGAGAAAGATTGTTATTATTAATAATCTATGGAAAATGAAATCACTTAATCAGTTTATTATTTGCAATATTTTAATTTTGGGGGGTTGGGGGAAGAAAAATTTTTTAACAGACATTTTGATATTTTTATACATGATTGATAGCAAAATTCTCCTTGTAGTAGTAATACTAATAATCTTTTCTGCTTAAATTTTGACAAATTTAGTTATTTACAACTTTGTCATGTTTTTGGGAAAGAGAATTTTCTCAATCACATGGGAACTGGTATTTGAATATACTTAAGACCACTTGTATAATGAAAATAATTGACGTAAAACAAATCCTTACTGGATGTATTTCATAACGCAAACAAGATATTTCATTGCAAAGTTTATTTTAGAACAAGAAAAGTTTCATAAATTTTGCAAGGCATTGCAGAATTATTATTTAGACTATTAAGAATTTTATCATGATGTTCTAATTAGGGAATGTCTTGACTTGTTCAGGAAAAAATAAGTTATGTCTAATAATATTTTTTATATTTTCGGATGTGAAAAGAATTCTTTTAGTCAAGAAATAGTCTCATTTTAAGATTGATGTATATGCAGAGTTATCAACTCAGAAAGTGGGAGTGGCACTGAGATTGTATTCCAGACAAGTTTGTTGCATTCACTTTCATACAAATAACCTTGGAAAGGTACGACTCCATCTCTTCTCACCCCCAACTAGGGGTTAATAGCGAGGATCTATAGCTTTGGCTGGTAACCAGTCTAGGAGAAAGATAACTCAAAATCAGTTGAACATGGGGCTGGCAATTTCACCTGGTAAAAGTCTATTTGCTACACAAATGTGTGGTGTGGCTGTATACTCCATTGGGTGCCTACAGGGTAAACATAACTGATTTGTTTGTTTAACAACATATCAATATATACATGTTTGTGTGGACATAATTACTAGAGGCAGTGATATGTGTGTTTTATGTTGTAGTTTTGTTGAAGTTATATTTTGGAATACAGTTTGATTTCTTTATGAAATTGTAGGCTATTATATGGACTAATGTCATGAAAGAGTTCTTTCATGTTGTTTTTTTTGGTAGTATTTTAAATGGATTCGGGTGAAGTCACTACAATTTGTTAGTATGTGCATATTGTTGTTAATTTTTTTTTTATATAAAAATATACTGCTGTACTTTTACTATAATAAAGTGTTTTGTTTTTATTTGAGGGTTCACTTTGCCCATTTGCCTTTCAATATTTAATATTTTGTTTTGACTTATTATTTTGGGTAATCACTTTGTTTCTCTTTGTGTGAAATAATGACCCATGTCAGTTTCTTTAACAATTGAACAGGAGTAGAGGTTAACCAATGCCAGTTTCTTTAACAATTTTAGTATCTGCAAAGTACAAAAAATTTTCAAGAAAGGCACATTTCAGTTAAACAATGTCAGTATTTTAACTTTTTGTGTTTGCATTTCTCTATGGAATTGTGAAGCATTTTAAGCATCTGCCCAACATTAATTATTCACAAATAATCTATTGAAACCTGGCAAGCTACAAATAACATCTGGCAACCTGCTTCCCACTCCTTGCCTTCTTGGTATTTGATATCTGCAGACCATTATAAAATCTTGTCTGGAACATCTTTAGATTATTACAGGCATTTGTAAGTGATCTTTTAAGGTTAGGCCCTACTTGTTCTTTATAATAATGATGAGATAATTAGCATTTATATTTGAGGATTATAAATAGGGTTCCAGAAGCAGTTAGAAGCAAGGTTATGACAAGTGTTCTGATATTGAAATCTATCAAGTGTAAGAAATAACACATATTTAAATTTTATATATAGTTATAAAGAAATGGAGGATTATTTTTGTAATATTTTATTTTTACAATAAGGTTTACTCAATTAGCTTTCTCAATCTCATTCTTCATTCTCATAAACTATACCTCTTACCACTCATACAACAAACTCCTCCAGTAACCTTCTACATAGAGTAGCTCTTGGCTCTTATATCAGGGGGACATTTAAAAAAAAAAAAAAAAGAAATAAAAATTGTCTTGAGAGGCCATGAAAAATGTAGTAGCCATTACCATATAGATACCCAGTTATTTTGATTCTGTTCCAAGTGATATTGTTATTATTATATTTTTATTATTCCATGAATTATTTGTTCTCATATCATTATCTTTGTTATCTCCATTATATTTCAGCTTGTTCCTTATATGTCACACCCAGATAACTTTTCCCAGACTGAAATTATTTCTAAGTTTAACCAGTTTTAAGATAATTCAAATTGAAATTCAATTTGTGAGCTATCTACACAAGTTAACACCTCAACAAGGTTCCATCAATTCCCTGTCAGGCAATCCATTAAAAATGGTCGATCAGTTCATCTGTCTTGGAATTAACATCTCCTCCATTAAAAGTGATGTGAACTGGCACTGGCAAAATATGTGCTGCAAGAGACAAGCTGCCAATAGTCTGAGAATTTGCTTTACCGGATAAAATGAAATGAGAATTCTACTAAGCTATAGTATCAGTCTTGACATCAATGCATGGACATTGACAAAATAATTAGAAATGAAACTTGATGGGACATATACCTAGATACTACCTGTCCTATTGTATTGAATTTATCCAGGTAAGAGCATCCTATGAAAAAGCAGACCTATGGCCATGTCTCCCATCTAACAAGTCATTTGGTAGAGAAGAATACAGTTTATGAAGCAATACCAGAGAGAAGAAAGAATGAGTTTAACAGTGCTGAGGATTATTTTGTAATATTTTTTTTTTTTTTTTACAATAACGTTCACTCAGTACAAGGCCTGGAGGTCACTTGAGGTGGAGGGTTACATTAAGAGTCAGTTTATATGGATAGGGGAGGAAGATAATGGTTAACCCTAGGCTTCAACAGGTTAAGATTGTAGTGATCATAATCCTTATGAGACAAAAACATCAACACTGGCACTGGTCACCCATTGAAAACATACATTAAGTAGATATGCGAAAGCACAGGATGCCAAATTGAAGGTGTAAGGTGCAATGGATATTAGTGAACACTGGAGAAAAGGTATTGTGAGGCTTTGTGTAATCAGCCTGCTCCAATGAAGATCATGGTGAACACTGTTATACTTTATATTTTCTGGTAGGATTATAGAAAGGTTATATTTAGTAATGAATATCTTTTTTGTTCATTTCCATGGAAACCAAATGCAAAAAAATGCCAAAAAGTAAAAAAAATATATAATAAATTTATGTACTTGACCTACTACCATAGTCTGGGTCATCATTGGAAGTAAATTTGATTCTTTCTCCCACTTCAGACTTATCCTCAGAGTTAAGAATATCCAGCAAGGAGAACTAAGCCTTCAGAAGTATTTACCTGGTTATCATGGAATCAAAATCTGATCATTTACTGAGGAAAAATGACAAAATAAAATACTAATTTAGAAGTGAATCACTGTTACATCTAAGCGACCATGTTGCTTGGGTTAATTCAATAGCATATACCTCTCTGCAGGTAAATGATATTATTAGATTTGGTTGTAAACAAACTTACATGTTTGCCCAGTCAGATCTGTTGGTTGATTGAGAAAGAGTTAAAAGATATGAAGTTCAATTCTAAAGAAATAAACTAAACATGTTTGCAAAGTTTTAAAAAAAAAATATTCTGTCTCTCTAAAAAAAAAAAAAAACTCTGTTCAAATCTCCCTGAAGGTTACTAAGATTGAAGGCCAAATAATTGGGATCAATAATGATAATGAGGTGATGCAGAAGATGATTATTTCCCTTTTTAAAGGACACATTTATTAATGTCCTAAGGGGCCTTGAGAATCACATGACAATCCATGGGTAATGATAGTTGGTGACTATATATTTTCATGGCTAAAACAGATGCAAGAAAGAACTATTTGCTGCTTAGGTCTTGAGGAAGACATTTGTAGTAGTCAGCAGTCCTTTGGTAAACAAGTGACTGACATGCATCCTAAATAAAGACCATAAATCCTACTGTATCCCTCCTGGGATCAATACAAAATAAGACCGTCTATTTATTCAGCCTTTCACACTGCTTTCTTTCATGTTCTCTGTGTGAGAAATTGTGAATAATAATAGCTGGCCACTTGCATTTGAGGATACACATCTACTAGGTTGACTAGCTAATCCCTATTGCAGATGTTCGCTCAGGCACATTTGTGTTTGCTCAAAACCCCCAACCTTAGTACATTTTCTGGGAGAGAGCATGTTTTCTAGCGTGATCAACAATTTGAACCAGGCCAGCACACTCAAGCCCTCGGCCACAATGACTTGTGGCTTCATGCTAGCACAGATATCAATGGCACCCAAGAGTTCTCTCTACCCAATTTCACTCACAAGGCTTGGGTCAACCCTTGGTATGGTTTTCAGGCACTTTCCAAAGGTGCTGAATGCTGGGATTGACCTTGATCCAGTCTGATAGCATCAGGAAGTCTCCTAACTGAGAAATCAACCATGGTTTGATTCAAACCTGGGTCTTATGGTCAGAAAGTGAACATTCTAACCACTCAGCCATGTGCCCATAATATATATATATATATATATATATATATATACTTTCTCTGTAATCATCATGAATATCCATTGTACCTGGTAGGTCTTCAATTTGACATCCCGTGTCTTCAAATATTTACTGAATGTATGCTTTGAATGGATGATCACTGCTAGTCTCCGTGTTTTGTTCTATAACAGGACACCACATATATATATATATATATATATATATATATATATATATATATATATATATATATATATATATATGTGTGTGTGTGTGTGCATAACAATTTGTATAACAATAGTATGCTCTAGTGCTGTATATAAAATTTTTTCAAGCACCACTCATTTTTGCAATTAATTTCTTTGAGTTATTCTTGTCCGCCTTTCCATTGTATTAAGATGTTAATTAATATATCATGGATATAATAATGCTTAACATGGACCTTGGAGAGTGGAGAAAACTAAGATATTTCTCTTCTCTTTCCAAGCTATCCCATTATTAATAATATGGAAATCAGTTCAAATAATTCATTGAATAGTTTAATAATTTGCTTGATTAAAAGCAAAATGTGATAGCTATGGCTTATATATTTCTTTTTATGTTACCCTTTTGAAATTACTTGAGCTTCAAAGTCTCCAATCTCATAGTCACATAAATATGTGAACATTTACAGAGAAAGATAATATTTTCAATAAACATGAACCGTTACAAAAAATTTCAAGTGAAAAGAAATAAAGCTGAGGATATTAGCTTTATTTTCAGAATTTTAGGAATTATTACCTTTTTGACACTTCATAAGCTTCTTTTATTGGTTCACAACTGTTGTTGCCAAGTGTAATTTTCTTGACTTCATCAAATCGTGTACCCAAATTGTGCCCTTCAATTGTGATTTTGGTTCCTCCTCTCACTGGACTGGACAGTGGATAAACCTAAAACAAAAATGCAATTTAATAAGTGACTCATTTACAGGTAAAATTCATGAAGGAAAAGTATTAAATGTCCAATTCTTCAAGAACATCCTGAAGAAGTGCAATTCCAAAGATAGTTGAGACATGAAGTAGGCTAAAAATGTTGATGACTTTAGGGCAAACACATTGGGTAGAATAAAACTAAGGCACTTTAGTAGAGAAGTAGAAAGTAATATTTTCAAAATAAAAATCACATGTTATCTCTTTTTGTGTGTGTGTGTGTAGAAAAATACATACATGCTTTCTTAACAAATCTACTGCAATCACAATATGGGATATTTGAAAACAACAGCAATAAAAACAAAAATAACAGTGATAGGAAGCAGAATAAAGTCGGGTAAACTGTATGTTTAGATGTTTAGACACAGGAAATGCGAGAAATTTAAAATTTAAAGTTTATCCTTCTCTCTGTCTTCAGCATTTTTTTTCAATGTATAATCATAACTGACATTTTAAAAAATATTTCCTCCCCTCTCCCTACATATATATAATTCCATCAATAAGAACATTAGTCTGATGAGGTCCTTTAGAAGAATGAAATAAATTATATAGTATTTTTTCTATTTTGTCATTCAATTACTCAGAGTTTATATACCAAATTCTCCCAGATCACTGTCACACACACACACACATATATATATTATAATAAAGAGAAAAAACTGTTTTACAAAACAGTGCTCAATGCAAATCTACAGAGCATAAATATTATAAATTTACTTATTTAAAAATTTGGTTCCATTGCTACACAGGAATTACCATATTTCAAAAACAGAAGCTAAAAAATTCAAATTATAAAATTAAATTAAAGTCCTGAGTTCAGTTTAATTTTCAAGCGAATTTTGGAATAACTTATTTTGAAATTTACTGAGTTTAATAAATACATACATTCATAATATTCATTTCTATGGATATGGGGAAAACCAATCATTTTAACAAGGGGCGGTAGGGTATTCTTTTTCACTGACAACTATTGTATCAACATATTAGTTACTTTCGAAAAGAGGTTAAGTCAAGGTAGGGTAGGAGTGCTTTTATTAAACGAATGATGATATCCGTTCAACACATGTTATTTGGTCTTTTTCAACGACAAAGTTTTTCGGCACTTTTGTTTCACTGTTAAATTTGTACTGGTATACATCAAAAGTTTTTCTAAAAGGGTTGTTTGTATATGTATACGTTGTATTGAACTACAATTTTAAAATATTCTTAATTTTAATAATAGACTTGTTTAATGCCAAAATCTAAATATTTTGAATGCAATCATACATAGCTATAGAGACCAGTCTACTCCACTGTGTTCAATAGCTGTGGACTTGAGAAATTTCATCTGTCTTGTGAAAGGTCTTATTTTTAACCTTGCCAGCCTCCTAACTAGAAAAGCATGGTGAGAGAACAAGTTTAGTCGCTGATGACTTTAGTCATGATGGAATCAAAATTTGATCATTTATTGAAGAAAAATGACAAAAATTGGATGAACTTCAAAAAAAGAAAAAAAAAGTACATAATAAGCTAAATGATGTCCTTAACAGACAATATAATAAAAATATATCACAATGAAGAGTTTATTGTATACTACTACATTTTTACATCACACCAAGGATGAGCCAGTTTTTAGTACAAATGCTAGGGACCAATATTTCACAATGTCTTGAAAATGTATGTATATATATCAACAGCAGGCAAAGATATGGAAGTGATAAGTGTTGTTTCTGTGTAATATTCTACTAGGATAATGTTAAATTGCATGTTTCTTTAGCTATCTGACAAAAATTTCTGCAGCTTGACTGGGAAGTTTTTACTTATCTGCTGAACTCATTAAGCAGTGTACATTGGGATTACCTCTAATTTTACCAGTAGCACACCTGACATAAATTGCCATCTTGTGTGAGAATGGCACACTCTCATAAGACAAGTTATATAATCTAAGGCAGCAAATAGGTTAAACAAAGAATGGAAAATAGTAAATTTGATTGCTTTTCCAAATCAGATATTTGAGACAGTCAGGTTTTTGAATGCTTAGAAGTTTGTTTTTGGCACAGTTCAAATATCTATGTTAGATGTATCAGGTTAGCCATATTTGAAACTATTTTTGACTGCATTAAATACCATCTCTAGGAGAGCATTACAATATTATTCGTAAGAAATATAGGATGCTAACCTTACATAATGTGATTTGCTGAGAACTTATTGGAAACAATTATAAAATTTCAGTATTTGAATTTGACACAAAATGTCAGTCAGATTTTAGCAATGTATTTTTAGAGTAAACTTGAACTAAGTATAAAATTTAAAAGATGACATGCAAAATATGTTAAAATTTTCACCTCAAGCAAGGGAATAAAGCCGCTAAGATGCAAGGGATTTCTGATATTGACAAAGTATGAGAAAAAACACTATTAAGGAGAGAGGACAAATAAAGAACATTAATTAATAAGGCAGAAGATAATGATTGGCATTGCATATAAACTTTGGAAAATCAAAGTTGACTGGAAAGCAAGAAGCCAGAAGAGAGTTCTAGAAGCAAGAAGTGTGAGAGAAGAAACTGTTAGCATAGAAATAAGGGTTACATCTAGCTATTTCAATTGTAAAATTATGAGACCTTCCTGCCAATCTAGTACTGAGCTTAAATTCATAGAAACTAAAGTCATAAATTATATTTCAATCAAGTTTAATAAGCATTGATTAGAAATCTCAACATTTGAAGTACTTCAGAATGGAAGCTCTACTGAGTGATATGTGCATAACTCCATCAGTGGATTCTGATATCATTAGATCTCCACAAGGCAATCAATCAGATGTGATGGGATCCCTGCCATCATCCTAAAGAAATGGCTCAAGGTTTCTCAAGTCCAGTAACTGTTATTGCTCTTTTCAGTATTGATGAGGGTTTCTTCCTAACATTTTGTTTGAAGTAGTGTGGAATGTCAAAAATCTTGATTATATCATTATTTTCTCTTTGAGTTACATATGATATCCATTTTAGTTGTTGCTGCTGTTGAAAGTCTTCAACTGCCGTGGTTCCTGTTATTTAGTAAAGTTATTTGTGATCAAGTAGCACCAGTCCACAAGGCTAGAAGTAGGAAGGTCCTCTCTAAGACCTACAGTGTTCATTTGCTGGAAGTTATTTAACTGCTAGAAATCAGTTGTATACAGCTTGATTGATTGTTTGATTTTTTTGTTTAGTGGCATATCAACTCCTTATGGGTCATTTAATGCTGAAATATAATTTTCTTGAGAGCTTTGAAGTAATTTCATAATCTTACTATGAATATGTATTGTATTTACATTAGTCGGACTATTGTCCTCATCTTTGTCGCCATATTTGTCACAACGTTTCGGCTGTTGTACGCTCCGACCTTCTTCAGGTGGTTGGAATTTCAAACTTTATTTCGATCACCGGGGTAGACTGTTCTAGTTCCACGTGCCATGTTTGATGGATGTCAGTTATCAGTTATCTCCTGCTAATTTTCCCTCTGAAAGTTCTCCACTGCCTTAACCGGGTATTGAACTCACACACTTTTGGGTTTGTCACTGGATCTAACCAATGCCTTTATCCACTGTGCCATGTGTCCTCAAGGACAATAGTCCGACTAATGTAAGTACTGTACATAATACCTCATCTCAGAAATATAGACAAACTCTGAATATGTATTGTCGGTAATTTTTTTATATAAAAATGTATTGCTGGTATTTTTACTATAAAAATGTACTTTTATGCTTTCATAGTGTCTTATTTTTGTTTGGGTGGGGGGCAATATTTGCCTATAGCTACCAATCTCCTGATCAGAGGCCTTGCTGCCAGATGTAGTCTCTCATCATATCCAGGACTGGAGAGTTAGTGGAACAAAAATGATAATTATGTAATTTAATAAAATTAATGACAAAAAACTTCTTTGAAAATGCGTTTTATTTTTTTTTTTTTACTTGATAAACTGAACAAACATATTTGTACCTTGTAGAAATTTTGGTCTAACAATCAATTTGATGCTTGAGACAAATCGAAAGTATTAAACATGATTAAGTCATGCATAAAACCAGAGATAATCCTGAAACGATATTAAGTTAAAGCTCTGTCTGGAACAGATTTGGATTGTAATCTTAATCCGAGCCCGGCCCTCGTAAACCAAGACAAACTCTCAGCATGATCTGCTATGGTACCAAACGTCTTGTGATAATAATGTGTTTACTTACGCAAGTTATGTTCGGGTCTGGGCAGTGCACTCGGTGAACTTTTTCTTTACATCGTGGCAAGAATTTGCAGCCAGAATCACACCAAACACAGTTCATGTCTGGATACCGCCAACGAGTGCTCATGCATTCTCCACAATCCGGACCAACTCGATCGCAACGGTAAAACTCCACTGCAAACACAAAAGGTAGAAAATGAGATGAGCTGAAACCATATAAACAAATTTACAACATTATCTTGACAGAGAAATAAAATTAGTCTACTTAAAAAAGACAGTTGAAATTAGGGCACATAATGAAGAAAGAGGGCTTGGAAAATTCAAGACTCACAGGATATATAAGCATGAGGGAGAGAGGAAAGCAGTGTGTAACCTACCTAACGAGTAAAAATTTAACAAAACATAGTTTAGGAGGGATAGTAAAAAGAAAAACTTTACTGAGAACACCAAAGGACAGGAGGTTGTGAAGAGTCATGTTTGCCCATGTCCTGAATGGACAGGGCACGTAAAAGAAGAAAACCAACAACAAAAGATCAATATACTAGTATAGAGACATAATAAACTCTTTACTTTCAACCAACAGTGACTGTTAAAAACTTATCACTTATCAGACTTATAATAGTTCTTTTTTTTTTTTTAATTCATCCCAAGTAAGACAATAATGCCACTAAGACACAATGGCTTACTAGGAGTGAAAGAGAATGAGAAGAATTTAGATGGAACTGGAAGCCCAACCCTAAACAGAAAACATGGGATAAACCTCTACTCCTGTTAAAAAAAACCAGAGAGGTGTGTGAACTGGTTGGTTTGTTGATTTTGTTTAGCAGCATATCAACCCCTATGTGTTATTTAAAGCCAGAATCTAAATATTTTTTGCATAATTTTATACTTTTATAATAATAAAATATATAGATATAGTTTGTTGATATAGTTTGTAGATGTGTTGTTGGTTATTTTACTATAAAAAAATATTTTTATATTTTTTTTAGTGTTGCATTGATTGCCATTTTGCTATAAAATTGTATTGTTGCTCATTTTTATTATGAAAATGATTTTTCTTTGGGGGTTCACTATTTTCCCATAGCTGGGACCCTAACAGGTGTTTACCACCCAAAGTCTGAGTGGACTTGGAAACATCAGCAGTTAAGAAGTGGTTCGACATTCCTCAAAACCTCCAATCTCCCGATCAGAGGCCTTGCTGCTGAATGTAGTTTATCGCCATACCCAGGATCATAGGCATACCTATTTACTCCTATTGAAAGAAAGAAAAATAAAATAAACAAGAAATAAAATTTCAGAGTTTGTATTATTTCATGATTATTATTGCTATATTTCAATTATTATTAGTTATAATGCATTTATACATAGTAGCCATAATCTGGTATTAACTCTGCCTGAAATCAAATCACTTTCTTATTGATTTTCAGTGCATTTCTACAATAAAAATCATTAGCAATGCATTTACATTATGCATATAATAGCCCAATAACATAATGCTTGCTTTAATTTCTGACTTTCAATAATCCATTTTTCTCTTGATTTTCAAGGCACTTTAAACACACTAAATATATTATCCTAATATGCTGCCAGAGTTAATCGCAACTGAATTTTTACTTTAGAAACATTGTACGTTGTTGTTTTATCCCCATAGATTATCTCTTTCATTACTATTTGTACCATTAGATTAGTCAATTTTAAATGAATTTGTTCTTTTATCTGACATTATTTCTTATTAATATAAAAGTAACATTTTACAGTAGTAAGATATTATGTTGGGTTAAAAAAAAAAGGAAGAAAAATCCATTTAAAAATTACTATGTTTATGCTTCAGGTTTGAAAACAAAGCAACTTTGATCTTTTTAGCAAAAATCAATGATCAAAGTTGAACCAGTCACAAAAGTTATGAATATAATAAACAGGGAAGTTGTAATATCAATTTCAATAAAGACTCAATTATGTCATTTCTAAGGAATGAATGGATTTTATTTTTAATTCTACATTATTTCAAATGCTGTTTTTAGTGGATACACATGTTTGAGTAGACATCCCTTTTTTCTAAACATCTACCGGCCTATACATTCAAACCTTGCTAGTAGGTATATTTTTTTTATTAGGACTTTCATATGCACAGGCCAGTGGAAATAAATTTACTCTGTTTAAAAAAAAAAAGGGGGGGGTTCTACTCAAACATGTGTAGCTACTAAATATAACTTTAATAAGAGTCTGAATAATAATAATGATAAAAATAATAAGAATAAAAACTCATTCATGCCTGTTCCACATGCCATGTCTAATGGATGTGAGTTATCTGTTATCTCCTGTTAATTCACCTCACCAAGTTCTCAACTGCCTTAACCAGGTATTGAACTCACAACACTTTGGGTCCTGTCACTGGAACTAACCAATGCCTTTATCCACTGTGTCATGTGTCCTTAAGTGGATAAAGGCATTAGTTGGAAGTAGAACAGTCTACCCCAATAAGCGAAATAAAGGGTTCAGTTCGACATTCCAACCACCTGAAGAAGGCCTGAGCATACAACGACTGAAACGTTGTTATAAATATGGCAACAAAGATGAGGACACTAGTCTAAATAATGTAAATAGTGAAAAAAAAATTACTTTAAAAATACTTATTTACAGTTAAAACTCATAGAAGAATAGAGGTCTGGTTAGTCTATTTTATTTGCATTATCCTAATATCTAATATTTAACAAAATATCTACTTTTACAAAATACTTATTTACAATTAAAATTCATAGAATAATGTAAGTATCCTTCTACAGCAAAGAGATCGTTAACTGTCAATTATCCATAATTTCACAATCATTGTGATAAGTTGGAACATTAAATATAAGTTTGTTCAAAGAAGGAAGCCTTGTTCTGGGGTCAGACAAGTTGTTTTAATGTAAGAAAAGTTTTATATAAACAAATTATAACCAGAAATAAAATAACCCTTAGTAACTTAATTATCCAAGTTTTTGTTCATTTCTGCTGTGGTTTGGTATTGAACACACAACTCTTTGGGTCAAGTCACTAGATAACTTCAACCAATCCACAGGACCATGTGTCCATGTGGATATGGCACATGGAACTAGAACAATTTGCTCCGGTGAATGAAATAAAGGGTCTAGTTTGAAATTCCAACATATATCACCTGAAGAAGGCCGGAGTGTACAACAACGAAAACATTGTGAATATGACAATAAAAATGAGGACAACAGTCCAAACAATGTCATAGTGCAAATAGTTACAATACCACATCTCGGAAATATAGATATTTAAAAAAAGACTTATTTACAATTAAAATTCATAGAATAATTTAAGCATCAGAGATGGTTAACTGTCAATTATCTATATTTTCAAAACCATTGTGCTATTTTAGGACACAAAGTATAAGTTTGTTGAAAGAAAGGAGCCTTGTTTTGGGTTCAGACAAATTGCTTTAATTTAAGAAAAAAATATATAAACAAATTATAACGAGAAATAAATAAAATCAAAATCTATTGATCTGCTTCTAAGAAGCTTAATCCAGTTTGCGATATGTGGATTAAGTTTGTGGATAGAACAGGTTTTATATTAAATTAGTATCAGTGATTTCACATATTAAACTGCTTCAGTTTGGAAATATCTTATTTCTTTGTTTTATCTCCATAGATTCTTTCTTTCATTATTGCTGGTCCTCTTAGATGAGTGTAGTCCAGCACTTCAGATTGTTACCAAGGTGGGACACTAGCTTTATATAAGTTATTATAGTACAAAGTTGGATGCCACTGATGACCAAATGTTATTCAATATTTCTAGAATGAACAATGATCTGTCTGCCACATAAATCATGTGCTTTCTAAACAAATAATGTTTCTACAAGGAAGCTATAATATTGCTTTCAATAAAGACTCATATATGTCTGTGCTTATTTACATGTTGGAAACTGTTCACATGATGGAATAACTGTTCTCATGAGGGAATAATGTTTCATAAAATATGGATTCAGTAATCCTATTCAAAAAAATGGTAAAATTGATAAGATTATACTCTGCACAATTATAAATATTTGTAACACTTTTTTATATTTGAATAAAATTTAATAGTTTTATTTGGAAAATAAAAGGATTCAGTCTGTGCAATAAAAGTCATTCCAATTTAGTATTCATTGATTTTGAAAGTATATGAGAAACAGTGAATAAAATTAATAGTAATACGAATTCTGGTCAAGTGTGAGAAATGTGGTTCTACAGAAAGATGCTGAGGATACCATAGTCTGATCATATGAGAAAAGACAAGGATTTAGAGAAAATGCAAACAAATGGAAATTTATACTTAACATAAGGAAGAGTCAGTTGAAATTTCTGGAGCACATAACGAGAAAGGAGGGCTTGGAAAATCTGTTACTCAAAAGATGGCTTGAGGGCCAGGGAGACAGAGGAAAATAACGCAAAATGTACTTGATGAACTTGAGAAAATGGATGACATGATAGGGTTTAGAAGTAAAAAAAAAGATAGAATTTATTTAGAGTTGCAAAAGACAGGAAATTGTGGAGAGCCATGATAGCTTACCACCTTAGTGGACATAGCATATTAAAAGAGAGAGTAGACATTTAAAACATTCTGACTCTCAGTCCACTACTCAGTTGATTATGCTAAACCTGCAAGTCCACATGAGTAATAATTATAAATGTAACATTTTCAACAACTTCATTGTTTGAATAAAATTTATCAGTTTCATTTTAAAAATAACATGAGGCAAAATAGATACTCTAAAAGATTCATGATTTTTTGTCATTTTCTGATTGCATATATTTCAAATAAATTTGATAAAAATAAAAAAGCCACTTGTGAAGTGAAGTGAACAAATTCAAACAGGAAGCATGTCTTTACCAGTCAAACTATTTAACAATAACACTTTAATAATCATCATCATCATCTATGTGCTGTGTCTCTTCAGGATGTGAGTGAACATGGCCCTCCATAACTTCCTGTTCCATGTCGCTTTAAGTAACATTTGACTCTTTACCATCTCTCCTTGTGTCTGCTCTGCTATCCATTAACTTATTATATTAGTTTCTGTTCCCTCTACTACTCCAACTCTTGATAAATCCTGTGAGCATTAAATTTTCCAAGCCATCTTTCCTCATAGTCTCAAAACTGGAAAGTGACGACTGGGCACTTTATTAATAGAATCCAAAAGCATTACCATGTCCTTGTGGGTGACAAATTACTTTCTACTCTACAACCCCTTTATCACAGGCAAAACATTGAAAGCCTCTCACTGCTTTGTTATTTCCATGAAATGTGCTCAGACAAACTACACTTGTTAGTTCCACCAGTTCTAACCTTGACAGCTATGACCCACCATGCTACACATATTGTAGAAATCTACCCTCATTTCCTTTGTATTCCATTGGTAAGATGTAAGTTCCACTCAAGCAGCTTCTTTGTGGAACTGACTCCCAAGAAGATGCTTTCCCAATTGCTACAATCTTAATCTGTTCAAGTTTAAGGTTAACTGTTATCTTCCCCACATATCCCCATAAACAGTGCCTCTTACTATGTAACGCTCTACCTCAAGTGTTCCCTGAACCTTACACACACAAGGTGAACATCATTGCAAAAAAAAAAAAAAAAAAAGAAAGAATAAAGGTCAGCTATACCAGCTCACAGACTCAAGCAGTCCTAATTACTAAGCTTACTTAGTATGATACAATGCCTTAATTGATGAGACCCATGAGGACTTATTTCTCTAAACTAGTGAATGGTTTGCTAGAAGATCAATAACTCACAGTTATTACCAATAACAAAAAAATATAATAAAAACTCTACTCTCTCTCTAGCATGACACCTGAAATAAAAATTTTATGGTACAAATAGTCTATTTATGTTAGAAAGAGATGGAGACATAAGAAAGATTGTATACTTAAATGTTTTTTTGATTAGCATACAGGAAATAGTTTGAACCTAAGACCTTGATATCTTCAGTATTACTTACTGAGCAGTGCCTCTGCATACACCGTACACTGTAAGATCAAGAGAGAGGGAGAAAAAGAGGAAGGAAGTAGGAGTAATGAGAGACTGTGTAAATTCTTTTTACTTACTGCACATACAAATGCCATGTTACTTATAGCAAGAGTAAGTGCCAAAGAGTTATTGATCCACAGGCACAATATCTAGTCGAGCATTCAGCTAAATGAACAATCCCCCAAGATCAAATAAAAGGAACAATTCACTAATAGGCAATTTGTATAGTAAAAATAATTGCTACTTGGCAGATGGTCTACACAGAACAGCGGCATATCATGAACAAATGGTCATGTTGCTGATAGCTTAGTCTCTGGTAGACGTACAATATGAATCACACCATGTGCACAGCATTTTTTGCATGATCCAAGCAACATGAACAATGAATTGATCATTAAAGAAAGAGAGTCTGAAACAGGCTGCTTTGAAAGTTGAATGTTAAAAAAAAAGTTAAGATGCTATTTAAACCTTAAGAGGCCCTTCGGCTAATAGAATTTGGGGACCCCCTTCATGATGTATGTTTAGCCCCTGTGTCTATAAAAAAATGATATATATTTTCAGATGGTTGTTTTTCTTTGGTGTAAAACATGGAAACACTTCAAATAAAATTTTAAATTATTTCAGAACTCACCCAAATTTATTTAATTAGGAATGATATTTTTTTATCAGAACTTTACATCCTACAGAAATGTAACCAGAATGAAGGGCCTGTATTACTTTGAAATTTTAGTATTCAAAATCACTAGCAAAGCATCCTAAAAACAAAGATGATAGAGAATTGAAAATTCTGACTTGCTGCAGCTTTGGGATCCTAGATCATCATAGCTTGCAGCCATTGAGCTCACCCATATATAAATCCGGCACTAGATGTCATGCATCTTGATTTTTTAAAAAGTATTTATGGCTAAGCAAAGAATAGGAATTTGAGGAGTTCCATGATCACCCATGTCATGAAGTTATGTAAATCATTAGAAAGAAAAGGAAAAATGTAGTTTAGCATTTCAAATTATCACTGCTGTTGTTATTTTTATTTATTTAATTTTAGTATTAAATTTTTAAAGAATGTTTTTATTTGTGTTTTATTTTCTTTTTTAATAAATTTTTGGATCAGAATAGGAATTGATTGTAAATTTCATAATGGATATTTACTTTTTACTTCTAAATTTAAATTAAATGAAGATTAACTTTAAATATTTGCTTTTCCCCATTAAATTTAAATTAAATGAAGATTAACTTTAAATATTTGCTTTTCCCCATTAAATTTAAATTAAATGGATGATTGCTTTATGTATTTATTTTTTGGCAATGAATACTTACTTAAAAATTCTTATTTACAACTAAAATTCACAGAAAAATACATTTTTGGTTAGTCTATTTTATTTGCATTATCCTAATATTTAATATTTAATTAATATTTACTTTAGCATTTAATTACTGTTATCTTCATCTTTATTGTCATATTCATGATGTTTCGGCTGTTGCATGCGTTGGCCTTCTTCAGGTGATATATGTTGAAATTTCGGACCGAACACTTTATTTCGCCCACTAGGGTAGATAGTTCTTGTTCCATGGGCCATGCTTTTTCTGCATATCTCAGTTTCAGTTATTTCCCTTTAGTAACTCAACCCTCCAAGTTTTTGTTCACCTCTGCTGTGGCCGGGTATTGAACTCACAACTCTTTGGGTCAAGTCACTAGATAACTTCAACCAATGCTTTTATCCATGGGGCCATGTGTCCTTGCGGGCATGGCACATGGAACTAGAACAATCTACCATTATGGAATAAATAAAGGTTTTGGTTCGAAATTCGAACATATATTACCTAAAGAAGGCCGGAGTGTACAACAACGAAAACATTGTGAATAATACAATAAAAATGAGGACAACAGTGCAAACAATGTCAATAGTGTAAATAGTTACAATACCACATCTCAGAAATATAGATATTTAAAAAAAGACTTATTTACAATTAAAATTCATAGAATAATTTAAGCATCAGAGATGGTTAACTGTCAATTATCTATATTTTCAAAACCATTGTGCTATTTTAGGACACAAAGTATAAGTTTGTTGAAAGAAAGGAGCCTTGTTTTGGGTTCAGACAAGTTGCTTTAATTTAAGAAAAAAATTATATAAACAAATTATAACGAGAAATAAAAAAATCAAAATCTATTGATCTGCTTCTAAGAAGCTTAATCCAGTTTGCGATATGTGGATTAAGTTTGTGGATAGAACAGGTTTTATATTAAATTAGTATCAGTGATTTCACATATTAAACTGCTTCAGTTTGGAAATATCTTATTTCTTTGTTTTATCTCCATAGATTCTTTCTTTCATTATTGCTGGTCCTCTTAGATGAGTGTAGTCCAGCACTTCAGATTGTTACCAAGGTGAGACACTAGCTTTATATAAGTTATTATAGTACAAAGTTGGATGCCACTGATGACCAAATGTTATTCAATATTTCTAGAATGAACAATGATCTGTCTGCCATATAAATCATGTGCTTTCTAAACAAATAATGTTTCTACAAGGAAGCTATAATATTGCTTCCAATAAAGACTCATATATGTCTGTTCTTATTTACATGTTGGAAACTGTTCACATGATGGAATAACTGTTCTCATGAGGGAATAATGTTTGTCTATATGTTGGAAACTGTTCACATGATGGAATAATGTTTCATAAAATATAGATTCAGTAATCCTATTAAAAAAAAACCCAGTAAAATCGATAAGATTATATGCTTCTCAATTATAAATACTTGTGATATTTTTTTTTATCTGGAAATTTAAGTTTTATTTTGAAAATAAAATGTATCAATTTGAACAATAAAAGTAATTCCAGCTTATTATTACTAGTGTGGTAGTAGACAATGTTCAATAAATAAAATATTTCTTAAATCTCCTGAAAGTAATCATCTACTTATCATCTCCTTAACACCTGCATTTTTAAGGAATGGTTAATCATTTAACTTTGGTTCTGAAGCCAAATACTTGGATAAGAAAACAAAAGATCAAAGAGCCTGTACCAAAGTAAAGGACAATTCTACACCAACTCACCACACTTTCCAATGACTTTGCATCTCAATATAAAATCAGGTAGAGAGGGCTTCAAGGTTAGTTCTCTCTACCATTTCACCAGAAACTAGGACAGGTGAATCCATTCCTCTATCAAAGAAATTATCAAGATGACTGCCTACTACAGAAAAATTGGGGCCTTTCTCACTCTTGCTCTCTTTCTCTGTTTCAGTGTATCACAAGTTACAATAAATAAAATTTCCAAAATGTTTGCTCAGCGTTCATTCATTTTGAAAATGAACAATCTGCACCAACCTCCACACTGGTTTTGCAAGTATGCTATGTCAAATTTTGTTCTTCAAATGAATGTATATGCAACAGAATTGGAACTAATCAGCTCATATTAGTAAATTTTTCCTGATACAGTACTTTCTTGATTATCCATATCTCGATTTTCTGGAATTCAATTATCTGGATGTGAAATGAAGAGAAAAATTGAAATCATCTGAATATTTTTCAATTATCCGAATTAAGGCCATTCTAATATTTCATATTGAACAAGTGTTTTGAGAATTTAAAAGAATCATACTCAACATTTGATAAAAACATTGATAAAATCAGTGCAATTAATTCTTGTTAATTTATTCATTGTTTTTAGACAAAGAACATATATTTGAATCATCACAGTAGCCAGGTTATTTCTGAACTTATTACTGCACCAAAAAATGTTGAAGAGAAGGTGGATGATAGGGATACTTAGAAAGTTGAAGTTCAACAGACCCAAGTTTCAAACACTGAAGTAATCAGGGCCAGTGCAAAGATCTCATGCAACCCTTCCGAATCTATGATATGGAGCACTTCATTCTATTACATCTTAATTTTCAGAAGATAGTATTCACATAAAAGATAAATTTTATTGTAATCTAATTATGTACAATAATGGATCATATGCAATATAGGTGAACAATTCAACTAAAAAAATTGAAAATAAATACAATGTATCTAAATACAAATTAGAGACCTGTCATAATAGATCATTCCATTTTAAATAAATCAACAATGTTTTGCGGCAATTTTTAACATCAACTTAAGATTTTTCTTGTTAAAAAGTTGAATAATTTATTACATTTGACATTATGGATGAAAAATAGTGAATTTTATAAAGTGTTTTTTCAAGACTTAGTTTGCGTAAAAGAAATTCATGGATTTGGGCGAGAAAATAAAAGACCCCAGAATGACGATAAAATCTGCTAAAATTTGTC
Organism: Acanthosepion esculentum; assembly: GCA_964036315.1. Taxonomy (NCBI): domain Eukaryota; kingdom Metazoa; phylum Mollusca; class Cephalopoda; order Sepiida; family Sepiidae; genus Acanthosepion; species Acanthosepion esculentum. The sequence continues at coordinate 32,189,383 of OZ038493.1, read as the reverse complement.
ATCCTTTAATAGTTAATTGTGCTTAGTTTAATTTGTATATAAACCTAGGTAGAAAAAAAAGTGAATGTTGATAACAAGGGTCACAAAGCACTGTCCAGGGCCTCCAACCAGGTTTACCCACCAGTCAGGGGTTCAAAGGTTGTATGCACCAGCCCTGGAAGTAATGATTAAGGTTTGAAAAATTATTAGCTGATTACATTTTCAGTCAGAAGTTACTCTTACAAATACATGATTTGTGTTTTATGGTTATCCACCCATTGCCGGTTATTTAAAGCCATGAAATATTTTTTTAGTTTGCCTTTATTTTTTTAGATAATAATGGTTTAGGATATTAATCTTACTAATTAACCCATAGCTGGGGGAGAAGAGGGGGGATTTCATATCTTTCCCAAGGATACTTGCACATAAGTAAATATAATGAATGCAATAGGAACTGGAACTTGCTTCTCTAATTAAGCACCTGCTATTGCCAAATGGTCACCCTTTTAGGTATTGACCATACTCAACATTGCTTTGCTTCATCTATTTTATATATTTAGATATCATTTCAACTAGAACCTACAACTGATGGAAAATTTAATAACTGTTGTTATAAGCATAAATTTTTTTTTCAGTGCCAGTATGAATTTTGTCAAAATTTGTCGGAATTAACAGTCCACATATGCACCATCAAAATTTCAAGGACAGTATTAGATTACATAATGAATCATATGAAAGCAAATCTTGTGTATACATATTTAGATATAGATGATCGTGGTCCTCCACAGCTTCCTTTTTCTTAAATATATGTAAACTGTGTATTGACATGATTGCGCTTGGCAGATAATGTAGAGATTTCCCGTTGCTTTCTTTCTTCATGGTTTTTAATTCCGAGTTCTCTCTCTCTTAGACTGGTTATTAAGTCTAAAGAGTCTAGTCTTTTCTATTATTTAACCCATGGTTTGGATGGGGTACAAAAAGGGTACTTCCAAGAGTATTAGTACAAAGGAAATGTAATAGCTCTTGTTGGAATTTGAACCAGGCCTGCTGATTCCATTTTCTAAGCAGATTGCATTTCATTATATTTACTACTGTTTCTTCTTCTTTTATGTGCTGTGCCCCTTCAGGACGTAGGCGATCATGGCCCTCCACATCTTCCTGTCCCTTGTAGCTCTTAATAAGTTTTGTCTTTTTGTTATTTCTCTCAAACCCTGTTCTACCAGCCATCTACTCAAGCCCATCAAGTATGTTACATTATTGTCCCTCAATCTGTCCTGTGAGTATCAGATTTTCCAAACCTTCTTTGTCATTGCATGCCCCAGAAATTTCAATTGCCACTTTCTGATGTTAAGTGTAAATTTCCTTTTTGTTTCCATTTTCTCTAAAACGTCATCGTTGCTCACGTATTCGGTCAATATTATCCTCAGCATCCTTCTGTATAACAACATTTCTGTTGCTTCAAGTCTCTGCTTGATTTTTGAAGAGATTGTCTAAAAGGAAATTCTCTAAAACCCCATTGTTGCTCACATATTTGGTTCATAGTATCCTAAGCATCTTTCTGTAGAAGCACATTTCTGTTGCTTCAAGTCTATTTTTGATCTTTGAGAAGATTGTCCAGAATTCACTGCCATGAAGGAGGACAGATATGTAACAGTTCAGCACTTTTCATTTCTAAGAAAGTTTTTCTGTCTCTTAATACTCTGCTTAGCTTTTAGAATGCATCTTTAGACATCCCAATGTGTCTTCAGTGTTGCTGTTTAGATTTCCCTTTTGAAAATGAAGAAATAGAAGACAAATGCTGTTAAGTTCATCTTTAATTAATATGCATATCTAAGTGGGTTTGTGTAACTATAGCTAACAGTTTATCAGGTTAGTAGCTGTATTAAATTCTATCTCCTTTCAGGTAAGTTTTAGAAGTCTCTAAGGGTGATTTTCATATTGAATGAAAACACATCTGGCTTGTGCAACCAATAATCCAATGTCTGTTTGAAATGAACTGCACACTATGAACAACAAAAAGCAACATAAATTATGAAAGCCACAAAAACTTACCTTGAAGAGCTGATAAGCCATTTTCATTTTCAATTATAATGTCTCCCCATTTCACAGACACAGATACGTTGAAGATGGGCTTTTTATCATTAAAGTTTATCTGGCGCTGGAAAGAAAAGAAAATTATTTTTTTTTTAATTTGATGAATAAAATTTATCAATTTTAAGATAAGCTCAAAATATATTTTTAGTAGACATACCTGAAAAATATCTAACACTGATCAGAAACTTGAATCATTGTAAAGATGCTATTGTTAACATTATAATATGTACTGTCATAACCCTTGTCAAATTTTAAATAAATAGGATAATGTATTAGATCAGTGTTTTTCAACTGGTGTTCCCTGGAACTCTGGGGTTCTGCAAGAGGTCAATAGGGAATCTGTGAGATAGAGTGATAAATAGGCTAATGTATTTTTGAGAAATTTTTGTTTAATTTTATATTTGTAATTTTACTATACACATACAGCATCCCTGATCTGTCATCTCATCTGCAGTCGCTCTCTCACAGACGCAACGTTGCCTCGCTCTGTCTTTTTTACAAATACTTTCGCGGTAATTGCTCCGAGGAGCTGCTTTCGCTGGTTCCTAGGCCTCATGAATTTAAACGTCCTACAAGGCTGACATCCCGTTCCCACCCCTTCACCATTGAAACTATTAGATGTAGACGTCTCTTCTACTCCAATAACTTCATGTCTTGCACATCTCGCCTGTGGAACTCCCTTCCTTATTCCTGTTTCCCTGACAAATACAATCTCCAACTATTTAAGTGTAACGTCAATCGACATCTCCAGTTGCCTTGATCTATCCACTTCCCTTCTCCACATCCTTTCACCTTTCATTCCTATCTGCTCTCGCTCCAAATCTTCTGTAACCCCCTTGCCTTGATCGATCCACTATCTTTCTCCACATCCTCTCCTTTACCACTCCTATCTGCTCTTCCCCCAAACCTTCTGTAACCCCTTGCGTGCTAGTGGCCTCCAGCCTTGCTTGGTGTGATAAGCTTAAAAAAAAAAAAAATTAAAAATTCTGCCTCCCCTCTCCTTCATGAGCATGTGTAACCAATGTAGACATCACTTTAATCTGATGAAATTCTAAAGGACGAAATGTGCCATCCAAAAATATTTTGCACACTTTCACATAGGTTTTCTTAAAATATTATATATATATATATATATATATATATATATATATATATATATATATATGAATGAGTGTGCATGTGTGTGTGTATTATTATTCAGACCATAAAATTTTGGTTGATATGTCATGGTGGTGACTTCTTGATAATATCAGTCTTGGAGATTATCCCAGTATGTAGCACTGTTAGGAAGTATCTGAAAATGATGCTGCTATTTGACCCAGGCCATGTGATGGAAACTGGGTAGACAAAACTGTTTGGAAGCAGTCAATGGTTTTTGCCAGCACAAAATCAGAAATCATGATGATTGAAGAATTGACCATACTGGCCTTGTTCAAATATTGATCTTGTTAATTTTGTTCTCTCTCTCTCTCAGATCTGCTCAGCATAGTTGCAGTACATCTCTCAAAATGCTTCTATGGGTGTTAAAGAAACATAAATGTGTCAAAATGGGCAGAGATTAGCTCGTTGTTTGTTTGTTTAGAGGCATATCAACCCCTTTTGGGTCATTTAATATCAAAATTTAATTTTCTTAAGAGCATTAGTAAATTCTTTTACAAAAATGTATTGCTTTTAACTTTTTTTACTATAGAAATGTATTGCTGGTATTTTAATGCTTTCATAGTATTTTGACGCCCAGTTTGGGTATTAACTATTTGCCCATAGTTGGGACCCGAACAGGTGCTACCATCCCAAGACAGGGTGGATCTTGGAACAACAGTAATTAAGAGGTTGTTCCATGATCCACAAAACCTTCCAATAAGAGACATTGCTGCCAGATGTAGTTTATTGCTATACCCAGAACGTGATTAGCTAGCTATCCTAGCAGATGGACAAACTTGGAAACAAGTAACAAACCATTTTATCTCTCTAGGATCTATGATAAAAATGTAGTTTTCAACTATGCTACATTTATGGATAAAAGTGCTCAATATCAGTGATAGAGCATATGCAAATGTAAATGTTAAGGCTGAGGTCAACATCAAGTGGTGGTAGTCTGTTTTATGGTTGATCGCAATCTTCAGCATATGGTCTGAAGATTTCATTTAAACTTTAAACAGACTATCACTGCTTGACTTCAGTCTCCACTTTTATCTATCTATCTATCTATATATATATATATATATATGAGTTGGGATCAAAAATAGAGCAAATATGGATTTAAATCAGGCAGAATGATAAGATAAATAGCTAATAGGAAACATTTATCAATCTAACATGTTTCTCTGATGAAGCTTTAATAAAAAAAAGTGAAACATGTTAGATTGATAAATATTTCCTACTTGTTCTCTATCTTATATATATATATATATATATATATATATATATATTTGGTGTAACAGCATAACTGTCATCACACAAAATGTTTAATATCTAAAAAACACTAAAATAATTGAATTTCTTTTTTGAAGGTTTTCAGATAAGATATTTAGCCATCTTGACACCATTTGTCATAAGAATCACTGAAAAACTGAGTTATTCAGCTAGAATGACAACGGGTTAAAATTGTTTTGCTTCAGTCCCACTGTCTTCTCAACTGAGCAATGGTGATAGGAAAGAGATAATCCAGGCCTTCCGTAATGGTACCAACATTCATACTCTGAGTTCTATCTTAAAGTTCATTGAAGAACCATCAAGAGAATAGTGAATAAGTTTAAGAAAAGGAGGTCACAACAGGAAACGGGAACATCATTTCAACTTAGAGCTAAAGAAATCAATTAGAAAAGATCCAACTCAATTCATAGGACGTTTGACTCATAAGGGAAGAGTTTCGGTAATTACAGTCCAAAGAGCAGTGAAAAAAGGCTTGAAAATAAAATTGTGCATGAAAGGTATGAGGCACCTAGTTACTTCAGGTTAGAAAATTAGAGAGGGCAAAGATCATCTTGAATAAGTTGAAGATGATCCTGGAATAATATACATATATATTTGAACTTTATTTCAATCCTTCATGAGTTTCCGATCCTTAGCTATGATTAACTAATGATGAACATATTATTTTTGTTTGTGATTGATTTCATCATGATTCTTCTGTTAAGCTTTTAGAGTAATTATACATTCTTATTGCTGAAAGTAGAATCCAATACTGTTATAAAAACCTTGGAGAATGCCAGTAAGATATCTTTAATCATTTCTAAGATACAATGGTTCAAAGCTTAATCTGACAACTGGACAATTTTGGTGCTACACCCAGTAAATATATATATATATAAGGGGTGTTAAAAAGACTCTTAACAAAATCTGACTAAATGACCAAATATCATAACTTTTGCAAAGGGATTCTTGGGCCGGGTAAAATTTTTACCTCAAATATATATATATATATATATATATATATATATATATATATATATATATATATATATATATAATCATTTATTTAAATATTATAACATAAATATGTTATAAAATCACTACAAAAATAGCCATTTTGTTTCAACACTTCTGGTGTCTTATCAAGTGAAGTGTTGAAACAAAATGGCTATTTTTGTAGTGATTTTATAACATATTTATGTTATAATATTTAAATAAATGATTATATCTGCTCTACTCTGTATTGAGCACTCTTTAAAGAATAATAATTGCTGGTTATTGGAATTTACTCTGTATATACCAATCCCACACTTGTGTGTGTATGTATATATATATATATATATATATATATATATATATAGGGAAAAATGTTTGACAAAGTGGAAAGTTTTTGTGTGACACATTTTGTCTTTTCATAGGACTTCATTGGACTAAATTTGTTATGTTGGTGTGACTACTTATGCACACGAATGAGGGATGCCAAAAATTTTAAATTAAAAATTTTTTTTAGTGAAGACCCACCAACATGACAAATTTAGTCTGATGAAGTCTTAAAGGATGAAATACATTGCACAAAAACTTTCTTATCAATTTTTTCCCCCCATATTGTTCTTGATATATAAAAATGTATATATATCACTATAAATTTACTTGTATATCAAATAGAACTATTTAGTACTCAATGAATTAGGTACACACTGGACATAAAATATAGCCTTGTGTCAGACCAGCCTTAGTACAAGTAAAGCAAAAACACTTTATTAAAAAAAAAAATCAGCAAAAGAAAATATAATTTGTTTTTTTCTTCTGATAGCAAAGAATATTTTCACTTGACTTTTTCAACTAAGACTTTATATTTTGATATTGAATTTATTGGCTTGGCTGATATAAGTATTAATGCTTTTGTTTTTTTTTTTTTCTCAGATGCTGACTCCAATGGCTTCACCATTCCTCTCCTTTCTCTTCATCTATTCTATATTTGCAGAAAGATTAAATTTTCAAAGATGAGGATATCAGTGTCTAGGGCTTACCATAACAAATTCTCACCATGCTCTTTCTAATAAATTTAGAAACTTAATTATCTCTCAGCTCTTTTGCTCATAAAAAATTCTACCAAAACAAAAATATAACCACAAACCGTAATCAGAAAATTAAATCAAATGATAGGGAAATAGTTTGTGGTGTATTTTTATTATTTATTCAAGCATTTAAATAGTTCATTCAAGTAGGAATTCTGGTTCTTTTAATAGAACGAGGAATTGCTTTTATGCAGGAGGGGAGAGAGCGAGAGAAAGAGAGAGAATGTATTGACTGTGGAAGGTTGTTCAAAAAAGCCAGGATCAAACATTGCAAAAATAATCACCTATTTGACCCTTTGATCATCGATCAAAAAATCAATATTTTGAGATGGTTAAATTACTCCCTGTAGATCAATTAAGAGATTTATAGTTTTCCATTTTATTTTCCTCTCTTTGTTTTTACCAGGTCTTACACTGATAATATGTGCTTCATTATCAAATATTCAATTTCATGTGGATCAATATCTTGCATTGTATTGATGTCATCTGCCAACAGAGAGTCTGCCTGGGGTCTCTGAAAGTGGTGCGGCTCAACTCAGGTTTGTGCTGTTGTTAATTGACTTTAAGCAAATCTCCAACTGTGACAAACACTGAACAGATATTAAAACATTGATTTAGTTTCAGAGTATTTTTATGAAGTTTCGTACTGTATAAGCTTTGTTTAAAGCTTCTGACAAAAATACCATACTTGGCGGTATGTAGTACGTATAATAAAAATAAAATTACTAAGAAATATTCTCATGCAGTTTATGTACAAAGAAATGTTATTAGTTAAATCATTGTCAGCTATTATTCATTTAGACTAGTATTGCTTTCATCTTATTTCTCTTACGTTTTATTACACTAGTAGTACTAAATGTAATCATAGAATTTCTTACATGAACCGTTGTCAGCTATTATTCATTTAGACTAGTATTGCTTTCATCTTATTTCTCTTACGTTTTATTACACTAGTAGTACTAAATGTAATCATAGAATTTCTTACATGAACCGTTGTCAGTTATTATTCATTTAGACTAGTATTGCTTTCATCTTATTTCTCTTACTTTTTATTACACTAGTAGTACTAAATGTAATCATAGAATTTCTTACATGAACCGTTGTCAGTTATTATTCATTTAGACTAGTATTGCTTTCATCTTATTTCTCTTACTTTTTATTACACTAGCAGTACTAAATGTAATCATAGAATTTCTTACATGAACCGTTGTCAGCTATTATTCATTTAGACTAGTATTGCTTTCATCTTATTTCTCTTACGTTTTATTACACTAGTAGTACTAAATGTAATCATAGAATTTCTTACATGAATCGTTGTCAGTTATTATTCATTTAGACTAGTATTGCTTTCATCTTATTTCTCTTACGTTTTATTACACTAGTAGTACTAAATGTAATCATAGAATTTCTTACATGAACCGTTGTCAGTTATTATTCATTTAGACTAGTATTGCTTTCATCTTATTTCTCTTACGTTTTATTACACTAGTAGTACTAAATGTAATCATAGAATTTCTTACATGAACCGTTGTCAGTTATTATTCATTTAGACTAGTATTGCTTCCATCTTATTTCTCTTACTTTTTATTACACTAGTAGTACTAAATGTAATCATAGAATTTCTTACATGAACCTTTGTCAGTTATTATTCATTTAGACTAGTATTGCTTTCATCTTATTTCTCTTACTTTTTATTACACTAGTAGTACTAAATGTAATCATAGAATTTCTTACATGAACCGTTGTCAGTTATTATTCATTTAGACAAGTATTGCTTCCATCTTATTTCTCTTACTTTTTATTACACTAGTAGTACTAAATGTAATCATAGAATTTCTTACATGAACCTTTGTCAGTTATTATTCATTTAGACTAGTATTGCTTTCATCTTATTTCTTCTGATTTTTACTACATTATTAAAGTCAAAAAAGGACATATCATGATCGAGAAAGAAGAGGATTATGCTGAGAATAGAATTTAGAATACCGATAGTTTTGTTTTCATTCTAGTTTGCTTTATGTGCTTCTTCTATGTGCCATATCCTTTCAGGACATGAGTGATCACGGCTCTCCACAACTTGCTGTCCTTTATAGCTCTAAGTAAGACTTTTCTTTTTGTTATGTCTCCTAATCCCTGTTCTGCCAACCATTTACACAAGCTCATTAGGTTGTATATTTGCTGCTTTTCACTGTCCTTCTTGCCTTCATTATGTTCTGTGAGCATCAAATTCTCCAAGCCCTCTTTCCTCATTATGCGCCCTAGAAATTTCAATTCTCTCTTTCTATTGGTTTGGTGCATAATTATCAGGCGTTTTTAAACAATATTTATTATGAAAAAAGGCACCTAACAATTCAACAATAACATTTTTAAATGACTATTCTGGAGCATATGATTACCAACATGTATTTTTGTAACCTGAAAATAAAATATTTTTATTAAAAAAAGTAAAAAAAAAAGTAATTTTTATTAACAAATAACTCGCCTACGAAAACGCCTGATAATTATGCGCCAACCCAATAACTCCTTTGTTTCCATTTTGTTTTAGACTTTGTTGTTGCTCACACATTTAGTTCACAGTATTCTCAGCATCCTTCTGTAGAACCATATTCCTGTTGCTTCAAGTCACTTATGTGCTACTACAATTGAATCTGTTGTAATCAAAGAATAGGCATTGATTTCTGACAATGGCAATTTTAGCATTTGATCCTTTTTCCGTTTCTATTATCTAGCCATGTCAGTATGGAGGTGTGGGTGAGCTAACAGTTAACTGCCTATGGAAAAAAATAGCAAACTGAGTTTAAACTCTAGTTAGTACATAGTTAATAGGTAAATGTGAGTCAGAGCCCTTTACCCTTGTAAGGCATTCCATCTTGGGTATTCAATTATAGCTAAGGTCAGTGATCATTACTTGCTGCTGATACCATGTAACTCAATACAATTGTCACATATTACTTAGAGAGGAGAAACAGTAAACTAAATAAGAATAGATAGCAGAGCAGGATTTATCGAGTTGTTTTTTATGGTTTATCAACCCATTTCAGGTTATTTAAAGCCAGAAAATATTATTAGACTTTAATAATTTTTGGGAGGTAATAATAATTTACTGGTACTAGTCCTAATAATTAACCAATAGCTGGAGGGAGAAAAGGTGGATTCATGCCTTTCCAAGGGGATTTGTGCATAAGTGAATATAACAAACCTGACTGGAACTGGAACTCAGCTAATTGATTTCCAATTCCAAGCCATTATACCACCTGCGTATCCAAGCTTACAGCATCTGGTATTCCTAAATGGTCACCCAGCTAGGTACTGATCAGGCACAAAGTTGCTTAACTCTGGCGATCATACAAAAACCAGTGTTTTAATTTGAACTGGTTGTAAGCCGGCAGAATAGGAACAAAGAGTGATGGGAAAGAGTTAAACATTGCTTAGAGTGAGAAGGGATAGGAAGTTGTGGAGAGGCATGTTTGCCTATGTCCTGAAGAGACATGGCATATCAAAGAAGAATTTACAATTGTCATGAATCCTGTATAAATTATTACTATGGAAGAATTATTTCTGTGACGTCTGTTTACTTTGTATCTTTATGCTTCTAAACAATGAATAATTTCTACTGCAGATGATTGTCTTTGAAAAGCAGAGAAATGCTAAAATAATAAGAAATGCTCTTAGACATTTTAGACCACCAATAAGATACAGAAAAAATTTGTCAGAAACAAAGAGACTTGAAGCAACAGAAATGTGGTTCTACAGTAGGATGATGAGGATAAAATAGACTGAATATGTGAGTGATGATAAAATTTTAGAGAAAATGGAAAAAAAAAGTAAACTTATACTTGACATCAGGAAGAGACAGTTGAGGTTTCTAGGGCACATAATAAGGAAAGAGGACTTGGAAAATTTAATACTCACAAGGCAAGAGGAAAAAATGCATCAGTAAATGGATGGTGGAACATGGTTTAGGAGAAATAACAAAAAAAACAAAATTTATTGAGAGCTATAAAGGACAGGATATTGTGGAGAGCTGTGATCATCTACATCCTGAGGAGATACAGCACATAAAGAAGAAGATATCTAAGCTTGAGTGAAAGTAGGTCAGAGAGACAACCAAAATCAAATACCGAAAAATTCATTTTTGTTTTATTCCCTCTCGGTTCCTTATCATTTAATGAGATTGCCTTTGATAAGATTCACTATGTTGCCAGATTAAACGATGATTTAAAATATATCTTCCTAATTTTATCTCTTGTCATCAAAATCAAAGATAAAGTGAGGTTCATGCTGAAATGTAAAACATGTTACTGATATTTAAGACGGGTGCCAGATTAATAGAAAGTAGGTATTAAACTGAGGGAGGCTAAATTATATAATAAGTTTTTAGGATTTCTGATTTTACATTTTGTTATCTGATTCTCTCATAAAATAGATGTTGATTTTCAGATCATATTGGAAATATTCTTTTATTTGCACTATTTACATTCTTCATGACACGCCTTTGGATATCTCAATTTTAGTTAATTCCCCTTGATAACTCAACTCTCCAAGTTTTTTTTTCTCTCTGCTGTGGCCAGGGATTGAACTCATAACTTTTTAGGCCATGTCACTTTTGGATCAATCAACCAATGCTTTTAACCACTGAGCCATAGGGAATTAGAACAATCCACTCCTAAATAAAGGGTTTGGTTCAAAATCACAACAAATATCACCTGAAGAAGGCCGGAGTGTACAACAGCTGAAATGTTGTAAATATGGTAATAAAAATGAGAACAACAGTTTGAATAGTGTAAATAGTTACAATAAATTAACTCAGAAATACAGACAAATATTCTTTTGTTTTGATATTAAATACACAATTTTCTTTTTCTTTTGGCTTGTATTTATTTTCTGGAATTATACTTTTGTATATGAGACTTATATAAAAGTTTGAGAAGCTAATGTTTTGAAAGAAAGAAAATAAAATTAATTTTTCTGATTTATTCTTGAAATTAATAGCAATAATGATTTTAGGCAAATGCTACAGTTGAGCTCAACAGCACTATTTTAGATTGAGGACAAATTTAGATGGATTCTGATTAGAAAGATTTTCTGGCATGACCCAGTGAACCAACTTTCCTAGCAGTAGACCAAGCAATTGATTCAATATAGTTGCTCTACTTCATATCAGTTGAGAATATGAGCCCAATAAGGTGTAGAGTATTAGTCTCCTGGCGTTTAGTATCAGCCATACTGATGGCAGGCAGAAAATGTTCTCTGTGGTGATTTAATGAAAGCAGTTCTAGAAGCAGGGTATAAATATACTGACTGTAACTCTGCTTTAAGTATAGACATGATCAGTGTTTATTTCTAGATATAAACATGGACACAACTGATTTTTTACTTGTAGACTTAAGTATAAACATAACCAGTGCTTACCTGTAGATTCAAGTATAAATATGAAATTTGACACTGTATTTATGAAAAAGACCCCTCTTTAAAATTTTAACAAATGCTGTGACTTGAAGAACTAATAAATGCTAACCTAATAAAATATTTCCCCCCAAATTTTTACAAGTGAAACAGTCAACCTCAGTAGTGTTAGCATGAGTATTTTAATTTTCCATTGTCAGGAAACCTGGTAATAAGAGTGTTGAACTTGTGCCTATCCAAAAACCATTAGGTCAGAATGTACAAATGAAGCCTCAACCAGGATTTGAACCCAGGTATCAATTCTATCATCTCTGCTAATAATTCTAACCCCACCTTGAATATTTGCTTGTTAATCTACTCTTATATTTAAACAACGACATGTTGTCTAATGAATTTGCTTGTCTGTAATTCAGAAAACAAGGCCATCTTCAGAAACAATGTAACCATTTAAGACCTGGCCACCAAACTATTGTTTTTATACTCTGTATTCATTGACCAATTCTTCAATGCCAAACGGGAAGTAGCCACTGTCCATCTTAGATAAACAGAACCATGAGAAACACTACAAACATTGTGAACAATGCTGCTGTTATTTCAACTTTCCTCCACTGCCATCTATAACAGCTTCTGGAGCAGCTAGATAAGGCATTCCTCATTCATTCTTACAAGTACTGTTTCAATATTAGTTGACGCACAAATTCTGTCCATTTTGACAGAGTAGAATTGCCAAGCAGGCACAAACGGTTTCTATTTGGCAATTTCTCAAAAGGCTCTTGTCTTCAGCTTCCATTTGTTACTTCAAGTAATGGCCGTGTGTAGCCTGCAGGAAAGGAAAAAGTGGAAGGAAACAAATTGTACGATGCAGGATATTCTGTTCTAATTATGATATCAATACCAGAATAGAGAAAGATGATTTAATATGGGAAGATTCCATCGGAAAATCAAGAGGAGGTTTTCAGTACAAATTATTCTCTCTCTCTCTATTATATATATATATATATATATATATATATATAGAGAGAGAGAGATAAATAGATAGATAGATAGATATGGTTCACTCCAAAAGTATTTCATACTAGCTTATGATACCAGAGGCAGATTTGGGTGGTATTGCAATAAAGATTGAACCTTTTCACAAATAGCCCATGTTTTGGGTGATTTTTTTTTTCCTTTTTACAGATAGCAGCTAAGCAGCAGTCTGACAAAATATCATTTGACATGAAAGTGTTTAAAAAGCAGAAACATCTCACAGAATTCCCCCACATAGAAAATGGTAATGGTAATATTAACTGTTTACTTATAAGGAAACATTTGGCATTCACTGACTGAGCAGCCAGTGCTACTTTTGGTTGAAATTTATAAAATATTTCTAAAAAAACAATTTCTCAGGAAAACATGTTTCCAGAGTCCAGTAATTGTTATCACTGTTTTCAGTACTGATATGGCTTCCTTTCAAATGTTTTGTTTGAAGTAGTCTGGAATGTCAAAATCTTGATTATGTTGATTTTTTCATGTTGCTGCGGTTTAAATTACTCAAGTAATGTGGTCTCTGTTATTTGGTACAGTTCTTTGTGATTCTATTATACCAGTTCAAAAGGTTCAAAGAAGGATGATCTTTGCTAAAACTAACATGCTACACTTGCTCAAAGCCATTTTTAACCATTGATCTGAGAAAGCGGTTGTATATAGCTGACAGTCTAAATATTTCTGATGCATGTCATCAAATATGAAAGTTTCAATCTGATGAGGCTATTTAAGAACATAACTTGAGATTTTAGGTGAATATTTTGGTTTTGTAGCAATTTGTTGTATTGGGCGAAACTACCCTTCATGCAGCCTATTCTGTGTTGAATTTCCTTATCTCCTTGACATTGACACTTGCTGAATGCTTACAGAGAACAAACAGACAAACTCTATGAGAAAAAAGAAGAGACATGAAGCAACAGAAATGTGGTTCTACAGAAGGATGCTGAGGATACCATGGACAGAATATGTGAACAACGACAATGATTTAGAGAAAATGGAAACAAAAGAGAAACTTATATTAACATCAGGAAAAGACAGTTGAAATTTCTAGAGCACATAAGTACATTGAAGTAAGACATTATTAAAAGCTAGAATTTACAAAAAAAAAAAAAATGGGGTTGTTAGACACTAAGATTAAAAAATATTCCTCTTCTAGAGGGGACCATTTTTGGAGACCATCTTGAAAAATAACTTTATACTTTATGATTACTATTTCCAGTTCAACTCCTGACCTTTGAGCTCACTGGAATGAATACTGAATAAGTTTCCTTCATAGAATTGATCAGAATTACTGATTTGGAAAATCTGATATACTCACAGTACAGATTGACGGCAAGAGGGACAGACGAAAGAAACACACAACATGCATAGTGAGCTTGAGTAAATGGATGGCGAGAAATAACAAAAAGACAATGTATTAAAAGTCCATGAAAGACAGGAAGTTGTGGAGAGCTATGATCACCTATTTCCAGAGTGGGCATAATGAAGAAGGCGGCTGGTAGATGTTTAAAAGACAGAATTGTCTCCCTATAACATTCATAGTAATAAGTTCTCAGTATAATAGATTGAATATACATTTAGTCATCAACTGTTGTTCAGTTACTACTCTGAGAACAAGCAATTGTAAATCTGTTAATACTGAAATTTATTAGTGATTTATCTATGTTTGTTTTAGTAAATAGAGAGAAACTATTATTACTAAATTATTGATATTATTACTAGATTATAACTATTATTACTAAATAACAAGTAAGCTTCTGTTAAAGTTCATGTTACTTAGTCATAGAATTTAAAATATGACCTTGGTATCTAAAGCATAAAAAATATGATCTGGGTATCTATAAAATGTATAAAAAAGAAAAACAATGCTTCATGTAAGAAAATTAAAAAAAACTCAAGACTCTGTCTATATTTCTCAAGGACACATGGTACGGTGGATAAAGGCGTTGGTTAGATCCAGTAACAGACCCAAAGAGTGTGAGTTCAATACCCGGTTCAGGCAGTGGAGAACTTTCAGAGGGAAAAATTACCAGGAGATAACTGATAACTGACATCCATCAAACATGGCTCGTGGAACTAGAACAGTCTACCCCAGTGATCGAAATAAAGGGTTCGGTTCGAAATTCCAACCACCTGAAGGCCGGAGCGTACAACGGCCGAAACGTTGTGACAAATATGGCGACAAAGATGAGGACAATAGTCCGAATAATGTAAATACTGTAAACTCAAGACTATTACATTTACTTTCTGTGAGGTGTCGAAAAACAATATAGCATTGAGCAAAATTGGATAAAGAAGAAAATAACTGTAATTAAATTTGAATGGTGTCTGCTGGTTTCATGGCTTAATTGGATAACGTGCTTTTCTAATCAAATGCATTCCTAAGAATAAGGGATGGGGGTTCAAATCTCTCTGAAAGCTTATTCTTTATTTTTTATCCATGCTGCTTGTTTAATAGGAGTAGAATATAAAAATGGGCTGAACATTGTGATAAAAGCAACAAAATTATGACAGAATTAAAGCCAATCAAAATTTAATCATAAAAATAATGCTTTATTCAGACAAATCATTGGCTGTTATTGAAATCTTTTTTTTTTTTAAATGGAGGCCAATGATAAAAAGCCAGACAAAATTTAGGAAGAAAGAAAATTACGTATGCAAGTAAGAAAAGTAAGTGTTTATTACCTCAGGCACAGTGCAGGTAATATTCCTTTTGTTGATTACATTTGCCCTGAATTCAATTTGAGTGGAACCATATTCAAAATGACATTGGTACTTGCGGGAATGTGTCTGTGAAAGAAAACAAAAGATGGAGAATACAAATATAAAATGAAAAACTGAACAAAATTAGGATGAAAAGAAGCTGAATATTACAAAAAAATAAAATTTTCAAAAAGTTTTTGATTAGCAAAATTTTTTTGAAAAATAGCTTTTGATTAAAAATGAAGAGCTTTAAAAAAAAAGATAGGGTGAAAATCAAATTAGCTGGATGATAAAATATTAAAAAAAGAATAAAAAAAAGCAAATGAGAAAAAAATAGTTGACTACATTATAAAAATAATAATGTGCATTAAAAAAAAAAAACCTTAAAAATATTTGTTGAATTAAAAACTAAAAAAAAAAAGATTACCCACCCTAAACAACTAAATTTGTTTGTCTGGAATCTAACTAAAGTTATTAAAAAAAATTAAAAATAGTTTTTAATTAAAAACATTTTAACATTATAACAAGAAAAAAAAAGGCTTAATTTTTAGGTTTATTGTCTGTTTGTTCAATTTAAATAAAACTTGAATAAAATAAATCATTTAGTTATTTAGGTGATGAAATTTGATCAAATCACATCATATAAAAAGAAAAGCTAAACAAATATAATAGTAAATCAAGGTTAATGACTAAAAGCATTTTTTAAATGTGAAATAAATACTTAATAAAACATGTTTTTGCTACTTGTCTGCTAGTTTTTAAGCTGTGATTAGTGAGGTGTTTTTATTGAGAACAAATATTTTAATGAGTTTTAAACAAAATGGATGAGCTGGTTTGAAAACTGGGAGGAGCAGCAGATAAAATGTCAGAATTTACAAAAAAAAACCCCAAAAAAAATGGAGTTGTTAGACACTAAGATTCAAAAATATTCCTCTTTTAGAGGACCATTTTTGGAGACCATCTTGAAAAATAACTTGATACTTTATGATTACTGTTTCCAGCTCAACTCCTGACCTTTGAGCTCACTGTAATGAATACTGAATAAGTTTCCTTCATAGAATTTATCAGAGCAATGTGAGTTACATAACAGTGCCCATCTCTTCTTCAAGTAACATATGACATTGTTCAATATTTGATATTAAAGACATTAAACATAATAATGTCTTACTTCAATAATTAAGATGTAATGACAAATGTATGCAGGCGTAGGCTTTAAGAAAGCTTTATTCAACAGTGAATACAAGGTTCGTGTATGGTGTCCTTTTATAGACCCAATAAACAGAAATAGCTCTCTCAAAAGAGGAGAGTAACAAAACAAGGGGAGACCACTCTTGATTATTCATAACAAGGATTTTACTATTTTGTATGTACAAGTTATGTAATTGATAGTGACACACAATGAGAAATCAGAGAGCTCAGTTCAAATTCCAGTTGAGTTTTAATTGATTTGTTTTTTTATAGCTTATCAACCCTTTGCAGATTATTTAAAGCCAGAAAATGTTTTTAGATTTTAAGAATTTTTTTGGGGGGGGATAATAATGGTTTAGTGATGCAAGTTTTAATAATTAACCCATAGTTGGGGGTAGAAGAGGTGGATTCATGCCTATTTTGTGTGTAAGTGAATATAATGAAATTAGAACATGGCTCTCTGATTAACAATTCCGAGCCATTATCCATTACCCACCTGCTTACAAGCACCTAGTATTCCAAAATACCAGTCCAAGTTTTTTTTACCTTCACTTTCCCACAAATACCATTGAGAAAGGTATGAATCTCTTCTCCCTCCCCAGTTTTGGGTTAAATAGTAGCACAGACTGGGTTCTTCAGCCTTGATAGGCAACCAGTCTAGGAGAAGGACAAAGAGAAGGACTAGTGAAGCTATGTAACTAATGAAAGAATCATGTAGTTTACAATGATTCTATGACCTCAACTGTAGTTATTTAATCAATCAGCCACCTTTTTGTATCTCATTTTTAAATTGCTTGTGTTATTTGAATAAAATTTCAATTTAGAGTTTCTACTGATAGCAGTTAACTACTATGGTTTAAATAGTAGGATAGACTGGGCTCTCTTGTCATATGTTGGCAACAAGTCTAGAAGAAGGAAAACTTAAAACCAGCTTGAAGAGTGATGGTCTTTGTCAGGCTATTTTGCCCTAGGCACACCACTGTTGCTACAGATGCAGTACATATACTGCACATATAATCCTAATGAGTTACAAGACTTGTGACATAATATGACATAACTGATAGTAGGATCAAATGTCTTAAAACCGGAGCATCATATCTGCTATACCTTAGTCTTCCATTCTCAATTCTACTGGAAAATAAGATCAAGAACAAATGGTAGGCATAGAAGTACCAAATAATTATTTCAGCTCTGCTGAAAGTCCAATTTTCAATGGAATATGGATGCCAGAGTAAAAGAACAGTCAAAATAAAAAAAAGTACTTGCATTTCAGTGTAAGTCCATGTTGTAAGGTTATGTTTCATTTAATTTTTAGAGAAAGAAAGAAATCCAAAGTTAGATGAAACCAAAAATGAAAGAAAAACTAAAAAAGAAAATTTTAAAAAGTACTCAAAAAATAAAAGGAAAAAAGCAAGAGAGAGGAGAAAAAAAAACCCCAGTGAATTTTTGTTTACAATTTGTAGGTTAAAATGTTAGTTTTGGTGGGCATTTTGGGTTCATTTTTCCATCTAAGCTTCCAATTTTGTACTGCAATCTTTTAATATATACCTAAAATAACAACACTTGGACACAAATGAAAACAAAAAAATCTTTTTCTCAAGCATCATAAAATATAGTTGGGGTGGGGGACGGAAAATATTAAAAAAATTCCTATTTTAGAAATAATTGTCTTTTGATAGAAAGAACTAGATATTTTCCAGATGTGTCAGAAGTTGATGTTCAAAACTAGATAAAAGCCTAGATTTCAAATACTGATTTTCAAGGCAGAACACCTTCCCAATTTGTATTGATATATATATATATATATATATATATATATATATATATATATAGAGAGAGAGAGAGAGAGAGAGAGAATGGCCATCTAGTTGTTTTTCAAGCATACTAATTTGCTCAAGTGTCTAGGCAATCCCTGTTGCCAATGCCAGCTCAGGAACATTTGTGTATGTTCAACACCCACAGAGCTCATCTGTAGTTTATACCACAACTATGGCGAGCAGGCATTCAGTCAGATAGTTATGTGCCATGCGTGATATACGCTTAGGCAATCATATATCTTTTGATACATGACTGACGCACACACACACACACACATATATATATATATATATATATATATATATATATATATATATATATATATAGATAGATAAAAAGAAAAAAAAACACATCTCAGAAAATCTGATGATAAATTTATTTTGGCCAGTACATTTTTAATACCTGCCTCATCAGACCTACTTGGGTTATCCTTCCCACTTATGGATTTGATATTATATATATATATATATATATATATATATATATATATATACACACACACACACACACACACATATATATATATGATGATGGACTCTCCCGTCAAACTCGACGTATGAGGGTCAGGCAGATCAGTTCCCAGAAACTGAAAGCCCGACACCAACACATGAGATTTGATTATAGTGGTGAAGGCTTTGTGCAGGGCCATCCACACTTTTTGGAGGGACGAATACAGGGACCTGGTTCAGCGAATGCCACAAGGTCCCCAAACGACCATCTGCAGGTTTTGAATTCAGAGTTGTCCTTCCCCTAGACCAGTTGCCATCCAAGGCTATAGAACCCAGTCTGTCCTGCTATTTACCCATAGTTGGAGGGAGAAGCAGAGGATTCACACATTTCCCAAGGGTATTAGCACGTAAGTGAATGTAATGGATTCCACTGGAATTCGAACTCGGCTCTCTCTCTCTATATATATATATATATTATGAAATGGATATAGTCCGACAATTATTTAAAGACATTTTTATGTTTAACATTCTTTTCATAGATACAAGTATTTAAGTAAATTAAGTTTTATTATAAAACAGAGCATTTACTTAAAAAATTGTATCTATGAAAAGAATGTTAAACATAAAAATGTCTTTATATATCATGAGTTTCATTTTCAATTTTCTTGTTAACATTTCCTGATGTAAACTCCAAAAGGCTTATCACGTTCTTGTACAATCACTGAAGTTAAGCAATGTTGTGCCTGGTCAGTACTTAGATGGGTTACCATTTGGGAATACCAGATACTGTAAGCTTGGATGTGCAGGTTGTATAATGGATAACAGCTTGAAATTGGAAAGCCAAGTTCCAATTCCAGGTCCAGTTGAGTTGGTTCTATTCACTTTCATGCAAATCTCATTGGGAAAGATATGAATCCACCTTTTCTTCCCTCAGCTATTGGTTAATTAGTAGAACTTATCTAAAAAAAATTCTTAAAATCTAAAAATATTTTCTGGCTTTAAATAACCTGAAAATGTTTGATAAGCCGTAAAAACAAAATCAATCAAAATCAATGAACTCACAAACTAGTCATTTTTGATATCTCATTAGATATTGTCTGATCAGAATATACATAAATTTAATAGCAAACTTTTCAAGATTTTTTTTTATCATGTTACATTGTTGAATGTTGTCAGCCAGAAAGCAGTTTGTTCTTAAATGATCTTTCACAATATTTTAAATGCAAATAGCATCTACAACTTCTTTAAAACAGTCTCAAATAGTCACATTGACAAGCAGGTGCCTACCCCACTCCAACAAAATCATTTGCTTCACTTCCATGAAAATGATATGAACTATTTTTAGTGTGCTATATTCTTACAGCATAAGCTAAACATTTCCAGTGCTTGATGCCATTTCACTTTTCATTGCACATATCGGTCAAGAAAAAAATCTTCTATTGTGAATCATAAAAAAGAAACAGTTCCTTTTTATTTGTGACATTTTCTAATTTGGGAACCAGTCACAGTTACTCCAAATTGAGTGTTAAATGCATTAGCATAGAACACTTACTTGCAGGCCCCTACACCCTGACTTTGGCAACAGGCCTGTTCTCAAAGCATGACAAACGTTTCAGCAGTAGTTTTACCAAAAATGAAAATTAATACATATTTCTGTTTTTTCTTAACAGTTCTTGAAAAAGTTTGTGTTTAAAGTATATGTGCGTGTACACATGTAAACAATTGTGTTTAAAGTATATTAGCATGTACACATGTAAACAATTGTGTTTGAAGTGGTGTGCGTGTACACATGCAAACAATTCTGTTTAAAGTGGTGTGCATGTACACATTTAAATAATTGTGTTTAAAGTGGTGTGCATGTACACATGTAAACAATTGTGTTTAAAGTGGTGTGCGTGTACACATGTAAACAATTGTGTTTAAAGTGGTGTGCGTGTACACATGTAAACAATTGTGTTTAACGTATATGTGTGTGTACATATGTAAACAATTGTGTTTAACGTATATGTGTGTGTACAAATGTAAACAATTGTGTTTAAAGTGGTGTGCGTGTACACATGTAAACAATTGTGTTTAAAGTGGTGTGCGTGTACACATGTAAACAATTGTGTTTAAAGTGGTGTGCGTGTACACATGTAAACAATTGTGTTTAAAGTGGTGTGCGTCTACACATGTAAACAATTGTGTTTAAAGTGGTGTGCGTGTACACATGTAAACAATTGTGTTTAAAGTATATGTGCATGTACACATGTAAACAATTGTGTTTAAAGTGGTGTGCGTGTACACATGTAAACAATTGTGTTTAAAGTATATGTGCATGTACACATGTAAACAATTGTGTTTAAAGTGGTGTGCGTGTACACATGTAAACAATTGTGTTTAAAGTATATGTGCATGTACACATGTAAACAATTGTGTTTAAAGTATATGTGCATGTACACATGTAAACAATTGTGTTTAAAGTGGTGTGCGTGTACACATGTAAACAATTAAAGAAGAAGCTTACATGGCTTTACATTACAGACCGTTTATTCTCTTTTTCATACAAACTCTAGTGAAACAAGGTTCTTAATATCTCTTGGGTATGTCCATTTTCTTTCTTTGATTCAAAAGTTAGGGTAAAGGATCATTATAATCATCAAGCTCAAGTCAGCCATGTGTAAATGACCAATGTAAAACTTGTCATGCTTCATTGGTGGAGTTTTGGTAAAACACATGTAAACACTATGCATTGGAAAGTGGAAGAAGGTTTCTTTTCCTAGTCCAAAAGTAAATTCATGCAAGTCATGATTAGCATGGTTATAATGGTTGAACTCAAACCAGCCTTGCACTGAGTTGGAACGACCAAAGAAATGTTTGATTTAATTCATAGATGAAAGTTTTGGAAAACACATATGAATGCTATATTTTGGAAAGTAAAAAAAGAGTTCACTTGTCAGTGGATGAACATGTCCCAGTGGGGATGTTTTTTTCCATGTCTTCTAAAGCTTATAGCAAGAGGGAGAAAGAAGAAAGAAATGTTAATCTTTTGATAGACTTAAACAGTGTCAGCTAACCTGGGGTGGTAGCACTTGTTAGGGTCCCAGTTATGGGGAAATAGTTAATCCTCAAACTGGGGTCAAAACACTATGAAAGTGTAAAAATAGGTTTTAATACCAGCAATACGTTTTTGTAAAAGCAATAAATTTTTGAAGAAAAAATTATTACCAGCAATACACTTTTGAAAAAAAAATATTACCAGCAATAAAAATCTTATCGGCATTAAATAACCCACTGAGGTTGATATGCCGAAAAAGAAACCAAACCAAACCAATGCCCAGCTTGTGTGACATATTCAAATTCTCTGATCTTTTTTTTTGTGAGGGGATATGTATAAACAGGGGGTGCAAGTGATTATGCGGCCTTGAGAGTGATGAATTATTCTGCACCTTGCATCCCTTATTCCCAAATGAAACATTGCTAGCCTCTCACCCCTACTGCTACTGTTGATGTTTCACCAGCTCAGGCCTTCACAGATAGGATCTGTTAAGCCATGTTTATGGTGGCAAATCATCCCCATTCCTTTTGTGTTCCATTCAAACAGTTTTTTTTCCCAGAACTGTTACTTTGAGAAACAAACTCCCAAGAGGATGCTTCCCTGATATCTATCCTACATATCCTCATAATGTGCATTTTTAATCCTTCCTTCCTCCTCTCTTACATCAATCTTAGTAATCCTCAATCTTGAGGGGACCTTGGATCTTGTATTAGGTGAACTAACAGTGTAAAAAAAACAGAAAACAAAGGTGTTCTTTCTTTCCCTCCCAAATTTTTAACATAAAAGTCAAGGAAACTTAAGAACTAATTCTGTGAATTAGTCTAATTTTCATAAATAGTTAATATGAACAGTTATAAATGACTTGAATGTGAACACTGTATAAATATATATTAATATATAAATATTGTATAAAATGTATATTTGTCCATAGCAAATTTTTTCTTCATGCTAAGATATTAAAGGCTTTATTTTTTATTTCTTTTTTAAATTATTTCACCCAAAGCAAAGTGATATTGCCACTAAGATGCAAGGAATTACTGGGAGTGAAAAAGAAGACTTTAGTAAGGAGAAAGTACACTAAAAGAACAGGATTCAGGAAGGCATAAATGGCTATTGACATTGCATTTAAATTTTTGAAGATCATGGGTGGCAGAGAAGCAAGAAACTGGAAGAGAGTTCCATAGGTGAATAGTGTGAGAAAAGAAACTATGATAATAAAACCGATAGTTACATCTAGTTATTTCAACAGTAAAGCAATGAGACCTAGTTGCCAATCTAGTAGCACACTTAAATTTTTTCAGTTGAGGTACAAAGGAGGAAAGCTCTCATTAGAATAATCAATTGCCATAAGAAATATTTATAGAAAAGATATATTGAAGCCATATCATGGTAGTGGGAAAGTATTTGAAGTCAAGATGCCAGGTCAGGACTGATAACATTACAGACCCTTCTTCGGATTTTGTCGAGAATCTCAAGATATATATATAGCATGAGCACCAGACCAGATATGGCAGTAATATTCAATGCATAGACGAATGATAGGTTTATATGTGTGCATGATGGATTCTAACATGAAAAATTGTCTGGCACAATGCAGTGAACCAACTTTCCTAGCAGCAGACCTAGCAATTGATTTAATTTTATCACTCTACTTCATGTCAGTAGAAAATATGAGACCAAGAAGTTACAGAGAGTGACTCTCCTGGAGGTTAGCACCAGCCATGTTGATGGAAAACAGAGGAGCTTCTCTTTATGCTGGAATTCTTGAGATGAGGAATAACCATTATTATATGCCTTTCCATTCAGACTTGTGTACGCATCTTGGTTGGTCACAATGTTTTGTCTGTTGTACTCTACAGTATATTTAATGTGTCTGTCATAATCAGTAACTTTCCAAGAGATACATGGGCAAGCAGATTAAAGTGTTGGTTCAAAGATATCCGACTTCCAAACAGTTTTGAGTTCAATCTCTGGGTCAGTTAGTGTGGAAGAAATTATATAGTGTGGTCCAGTGGAAGAAATAGATACAATACAAAGATGAATAGACTTGAATGAATTAACTGCAAAGACTGATCTCTCTTAAGTATGGAAAGTGAAATAAGAACCTACACTATTTACATTACTTGGACTATTGTCCTCATCTTTGTCGCCATATTTATTACAATGTTTCGGCCGTTGTATGCTCCGGCCTTCTTCAGGTGGCTGGAATGTCAAACTGAACCCATTATTTCACTCACTGGGGTAGACTGTTCTAGTTCCACATGCCATGTTTTAATGGATGTCCTCAAGGACATATGGCACAGTGGATAAAGGCATTGATTAGATCCAGTGACAGGACCCAAAGAGTGTGAGTTCAATACCCAGTTAAGGCAGTAGAGAACTTGGAGAGGGGAATTAACAGGAGATAACTGATAACTGACATTCATTAAAACATGGCACGTGGAACTAGAACAGTCTACCCCAGTGGGCGAAATAAAGGGTTCAGTTCGACATTCCAACCACCTGAAGAAGGCCGGAGTGTACAACAGCCAAAACGTTGTAATATGGCGACAAAGATGAGGACAATAGTCTGAATAATGTAAATAGTGTATATAATACCTCATCTCAGAAATATAGACAGATACAGGGAAGAACCTATCTCTTTAGATTAAATAAAGGGTTTAGTTAAAAATTAAAAAATACATGTGCTAAAGACATTATTTTTGAAAAAAAAAATAGACAGTCAGCAGACATAAGATGTGAGAAAAATATTGTCAATGCTATAAGTGCTCTCTTTCAAGAAAAGAAAAATGACTGATTTCTTTTTTCTTAGGTAAAGAATAAAAGCAAAATTATAATGCTCATGGTACCCCCCCCCCAAAAAAAACTTGACCCTGTTTTAAAAGGTTTCTTTTAATTTTAAATCTGAACTGACCAACTTTATTGGAAGCATTATAGAAGGTTGGAGTGTACAATAGTCAAAATGCTGTCAGTATAAGAAGAAATTTTGAATAGAAACACATGCCAAAGATTTTAATTTTGAAAAAAATACTAGACAGTCAGCAGTGGCCATAAGATGTGCAAAAAAATATTACCAACACTGTAAGTGCTCTTTTTCAAGAAAATAAAAATGACTGATTTCTTTTTCTTGGGTAAAGAATAAAAGCAAAAACATAGTAATCATGGGAAAAAAAAACTTGCCCATGTTTTAAATGATGACCAACTTTATTAGAAGCATTGTAGCGATGATTCTAATTTATTTTAATTAATTTTGCTAATTAAAGTGTCTGAATTTGCAAGTTATGCAGAAAGTAGTAAAATAAATTTAATGTAAAATGACAAATACTTTCACATATAATAAAATCTGTTCAATGCAAGATATTCTTTTAAAAATGGTATTTATTCTGTGTTTCTGCTTGATATGAAGTTATTTTCTTTTTTTGGGCTTTTATAAAGTACCTTGGTCAATCTGCACACCTGAGGAATAGATAATTAGCTTTCCCTTTTTAGTGTAAATTTTATTCACAAATGCTTGCTTGCTTTATTAAATACACAGAAGTTATTGTGTATTAACGAAATAAGTACAAAGGGGCATATGAGGGAGTGCTGAAAACACTTGACCTTGCTTACTTCCCTAAATCTGACCAAATGAATAAACATCAGAGTATTTTTGGAAGTGCTTCTTGACCTGGCTGAGAATGTTTCAGCACCATCCTCATAAGGGTAAGTCTGTAGCTTGACATGTGGAATTTTGGTATGAAATTTTACCACTGAATTAAGTACACTGACAAGGAAGGTGCCAACCAGGGTTTTCTAGTTGCGGCCAGGAAGGAAATGAGTATTCAACAAAAATCAAAGGCAGAAATAATAATTAATATTATCAATATTATTAAAATTATGAAATATTGTTGAATTTTCGTTTGAAACAAAAGGTAGAGAAATTTGCCTTTTAATGTTAATGACAGACTGAAATCACAATCACCCAAAAAAGGTCATTGATAAGTGTACTTACTTCTTGCGGAAGAAAAAATCCCCTGAAACTGAAATCCTTGCGAATTCCCTCATGCATTAACAGCCTTGCAGACTGTTGGACTCTTGGACATTTTTGTGCTGTCTTTGGAGATTGGTCACTCTGTTAAAAAAGAAAGAAAAGAAAGGGTCATATTACATTTAAGATAGTTAAAAGAGTAAAAAAATTAGGTAAATAGATACATGGGTTTGAGGACATTACAATATTTTTCCTCAACATTATTTCTGTGTATAAATAAGTTATGAAATAAAATCTCTACATTTATCTTGATAAAATTCCTCAAAAAAATGGAATGCGTTGCTATGGAAAAATTTTCCTTTGTCTTTTCTTTCATATATATATATATATATATATGTAGATGCTGAGGTCAATACCCAGTGACAATATTAAATGTAATCTTCAGGTCATGTGTGTTATGTTGTGGCTTGACTATTTATATATGCTGGTCAGTGGTATATTATGGGTAGCAAGGTGTATTGCCTTATCTTAATGATTATTGTGTGGGCAATAATGGCTATGTTTGAAACTATTCTAGAAGCTATTGAGTACAAATAATTGTGGATCCAAATGCAGGTATTTGTAGCTATTTTATATCGTCTTTTGTTAACTTTTTTTATTTATTAATTATTTTATTACGTTTTTATTGATTATTGTTATTATTATTATTACATTTACTTGTCACCACTGGGTGTTGACCTCAATGTCCACACACATTTATATTTACATATGCTCAAACCCTGATATTGAGCACTTTAACCAATGGATATAGCATACCTTAAAACTATATTTTTATCATATATATATATATATATATATATATATATATATATATATATATAATTTTCATGTTTACATAGCAGAGAATAAATGAATGTAAAGTTAATTTTGGAAGAAATATGGTTCAAGGTATTGCTTTTTTGAAGACATCATCAGGTTATGTAAAGACAAATGGTGAATTTTGTAGCACTAATGCATGTTGTGATGTAGGCAAGGGGAGGGTGTGTGGATTTTTTTATATATATATATATATAGAGAGAGAGAGAGAGCGAGAGAGAGATTTGGATAATTTCTGATGGAATTTCCACCTTATCTGAGAAGGATTATTCATAATTTGGAAAAGTCAATAAAATTAATTGACCTGTCTGCAGCCCATTGGCTAAAAGTACTAGTTGAAGTAATCCAGTCACTTGACCCAAAGAGTTGTGTGTTCAATACCTGGCCACAGCAAAGTTGAACAAAAATCTTGTTGAGTTAAATTACTAAAGGGAAATAAATGAAACTGAGATATCCAGAAACTTGGAAATAGAACAATCTACTCCAGTGCAAATATTGGGTTTGGTTTGAAATTCCAACGTATATCCTCTGAAGAATGCTGGAGTGCACAATGGCTAAAATGTCATGAATATGACAATAAAGATGGGGATAACAGTCTGAACAATGTAAATTGTGTAAATAAATTAATTGACACAAAATGTCTGTTGCCTTAGAGAACATTTGCTGCCTAACTACACAGAATGTGTGTGTGTGTGTGTGTGTGTGTGTGTGTGTATAACTGATGATTACTTAATATTTCAAACTGCAGATCTCCATGCACTAGCATTTCTATGTCCACATTGTTTATATTGACAAACTTATGCTTTATTCATGATATTAAACATTTTTCTCTTATAAATTTAGCAGATCATAGTTGAATTGGACGGAGGCAAATCAGTTTCTCCTAGTGGACTCAGGTTCGAATCCTGCCAGAGGACGAATATTCAGGCCATTAAGATGTAAATAAATTAATATACTGTTTAATATATATATATGTTAAACAGACATAATGAAATGACAATTTAGCCCTTGAAAATATATTTCAATTGAGCACTGTTGAATGACAAGTGCTAATTCTATAAACAACAGCCACCTGCGCCAATGCAAAGCTCTTCAGTAAAATGAATAGAGCCCTCAGGCTGATTGGCATTTGTTTACATTCATAAAAACAATACACAAGATTTAGATGTTTCATTCTGTCGAATGAAGATAGCTCAGTGGTAGAAACTGTGACTGACACCAAATCGGTTGGGTTTCAATCCTGGCTTGAGGTCTTCGGAGGAGCTGTGATACAGCAAAACAGTACTGCCCGTGTGTGTGTGTGTATATATATATATATATATATATATATATATATAAAAAACAACTGAAAAGTTGCAAATGAAAAAAAAATTGAATGTTTTTTTTGTGAAAGTATTTATTTATATTTTATATATATATATATTTGATATTTCAGATCGGACCCGATCTTTCATCAGAAATGACTGTTTTCAGAAGTTTGTTTACATTAAGTAGCATCCGTCGCTATATATATATATATATATATATATATATATATATATATATATAATGCACACACATAGGATGTATTTCTTGGTCGAATATTTAAAAAGTCAGAATGAATCTTTTTTTTTTATAATCTCTTTCTTTTTCCCCTCCTTTTTCATTAAAATCTATCATGTTCATTTGAGGAGTGTAATACACCAGTCTTATTTAAAACACCAAACAATCGCACAAATATAAATGTGACTTATTCAATTAATCGAATGTCCAGTGAAGGAAATTAATGCAATGCCAGTCAAGCCATAAATTTAAAGAAAAGTTTCAATTTAATTAAAAACAAACATAACCAAGCAGTGATAGTTTTTAAAAACACAGACGTTATTTAGGAGAAAAGCATTTTGTTAAAAGCTGAGGTGCAAACAATTTGTTATAGACAAGCCATAACCTGTATAATATATCAGGTATATTTTGACCATAACTTTTTACTGTATAAAGTTATCTCCCTTCCACTGCCGATGTCAAGTGGCAGTATCTTTGTTATGAATATGGTGGACTGTGAGAAGAAGCCAGGAAGTGAAAATATGGATTTTGTGAAAGAGCAGATTATAAAAACTCACATGTTTAAACCTAATAATACTAAAGGCTTCACAAAATATGAGTTTCATACATCCTTCATTTTTTTTATAGCAAAAGTAGTGTTCATATGAGATTCCAGTAGACATAAAGTGGGTGATCGGTTTTCTATTACTTTTAAGTAATAAACTGATCCCCACAGAATGACAAGATATTAGTCCAAGTAAAAGACATATCTAAATATTGACATGTTTAAACCTAATAATAGCAAAGGCTTCACCAAATATGAGTTTCATGCATGCTGTCATTTTTGACATCGTGGGTAAAATATGTTCATATTTTACTGGATTTTATTACTTAAAAACAACAGTTTTTAAGTAATTGATTTGTTTTTTATGGCTTATCAACCCTTTACAGGTTATTTAAAGCCAGAAAATATTTTTAGATTGTAAGAAATTTTTGGAGATAATGATTTACAGATACAATTTCTACTAATTAACCCATAGTTAGTGGATAAGATAGTATGAAAATGTGAGAGAAACAGTAAGAGAGGTGATAAAGAAAGAGTAAGTCGGACAGGAGAGGTAGAAAAAGAGGTTTCAAAATTCCTACTTTTATGAGTGTTGGCTTACTCTTTTTCTTTTTTTTTTATAAATCATTTTCTCTCTTGACTCAGGTTGTAAATTTTAGCAATATAAATATTGCCCTGTAGTTGTAGATTTGATAAATAACAAAACAAAAGTCATTGAAACAAAGCAAGTTCAGTCGACCAATTAGTGAATGAATAAATACCTTTCCCAAAGGTATTTGCATGTAAGTGAATATAACGAACCCGACTCTGGAACATGGCTGTCAAATTTCCAATTCCAAGCCATTATCCATTACACCACCCACACATCCAAGCTTACAGCACCTGGTATTGCCAAGCAGTCACCCATCTAGGTACTGACTAAGCTCAACATTGCTTAACTTCAGTTTTCAAGTAGTACTACAGAATTAAGCATTAATATTATAACTGGAAAAGATATATTTAAAGACTCACATATGAAAGTTTTCTAATAGTAATAAAGGTTTAATAAAATATCAGTTTCACATATGTTTTCACTTTTGACAGCAACCACTGTACCACTCGTATGATGTGCTTGTAATTCTGGTTAAGAATTACAATTCTAGTTATGTTTTACAATGGTATCTGTTCTAAGGCAGGCTGATGGTTTCTTTACTGGAATGATGTGTGCGTGTGTGTGAATGGATTTTCTTTTCTTTTTTTGTGGTGAGGGTAGACACATGGATCGTACAGATTCAAACCTACCCTCTTAACATTCCCTATGGGAAGATGGGGTCCAAATTGACTGGTGGAGGATCAGTTACAGTGAATGGCCAGCACAACTTTTGATACAAGGAATGCTCTCTTTTGCACTTCATGACATGTGTACACACCCAAAGTATTATGTTTTACATAACTGTAAATGGACTTAGTCCCCCACAAACTACTGATTGATCAATAGAAGGTGACTCAAAAGTTACTTTAACATAAGACTAGTAACATGATTATATTTAAACTAAAGTACACCTTTTGGTTTTAATTTTTTGTATTCATATATTTTTCTTAATTTTTTATATTCATGTATTTTCATTAAATTTTTGTTGTTTTATTTTAACTTTTTATTTTATAGCATTAGAGAAAAGTACCTGTTGGTCCACCCTGTATAAATTGGTATTGGCATAAAGTACTTAACAAAACAGATTAGTATACAAAATCAGTGCTTCAGATAGTGCACAAAACAACTAACAAAGATATTTTATTCTTGTGATGCACAGAAATATAGAAATGTCTCCAAATGTATACATGGTGGATCAAAAGGTACTTTGCTCTAATGCTATAAAATAAAAAGTTAAAATAAATTTCTTTCTTTTATCTTCAGGATGTAGGCAATCATGGCTCTCCACTTCTCTCTATCCCTTGTAGCTCTCAATCTGTTTTGTTCCCCTGTCACCTTTCCCAAACACTGTTCCGTCATCCACTTGCTTAAGCCTGCTAGGTATGTCACGCATTGCTTTCCCTTGTCTCTCTTTCCCTCTATCTGCCTTGTATCACATTCTCCAAGCCCTTCTTTCTCATGACATGTCCCAGAAATTTCAGCTGCCTCTTCCTGATGTGAAATATAAGCTTCCTCTTTGTTTGCATCCTCTCCAAAACCTGAATTGTTGCTCACATGTTCAATTCATAGTGTCCTTAGCATCCTTCTGTAGAACCATACCTCCACTGCCTTGAGTCTCTTCTTCATATTTGAGGAGACTGTCCAACATTTGTTGCTGTAAAGGAGGACAGATATCACGTAACAGTTCAGTACTCTTTTCTTTGTTACCACTGAAGTCCTCCTGTCTCTTAATACTCTGCTTAGCTTTTGGAATGCATCTTTGG
Source organism: Acanthosepion esculentum (assembly GCA_964036315.1). Lineage (NCBI taxonomy): Eukaryota > Metazoa > Mollusca > Cephalopoda > Sepiida > Sepiidae > Acanthosepion > Acanthosepion esculentum. The sequence goes on along the minus strand of OZ038493.1, from coordinate 32,157,870 downwards.
CCATCCCAATACGTCTTCGGATCTCAGTGTCGCACTTTCCGTCCTCTGTCAGAACACTTCCCAGATGCTAACCTATGGAAAACAAATATAAACCCCAACCAATGCTGACCTATACCCCCCTCACAAACCAATGTTTACCTAAAGACTCAACAATAAAATGAAACAGATTTTGACATTAAATAATCCAACAAGGGTTGATATATTGTAAAAAAAAAACCAAGAACCCACTGAAATGTTGGTGTATCAGTCCAGGTCCAACCTTCCTGCCAGTAATCCATCATTTTTATCTTGTTACAGATAACAGCTCAGCAGCAGACTGGGAAAATGGCATCTGATATGAAAGTGCATATGAAGCAGACATGTGTCACTGAATTCTTTCATATAGAAAAAATTTTAACCATTGACATTATTCAATGCTGGCTAAAAGTTGCTGGAGACCAAATAGTGGATATGAGCACAGTTAGGTGGTGGGTAATGTGTTTCAGGAGTAGCGATGTGTGTTGCAAACCATGTTATGGGTACAGAATGCAACCTTTTGCTGATTATGAAAATGTACAGCCAATGGTGGTGAATATGCAGAAAAAGAGTCTTTTGTAGCTGAAAATATATTCTAATAAAGAGAGCTATTGTGCTTCCTGTATTTGTTATAGTTTCCATGACAATAAATAAGAAGAATTATTCTTGGAGCATACCTTATATGTAGTGTGTTTGTTAACTTTTTATAGTGCATACTGATCCTAAGCAGAAGTACCAGGAAGAAACATTTTGATCCTAGATATATTGCATAGATAGTGACCCTCGCATAAATTAGCTTGTTATTTTTGACAGGTACTATGCTTGTAATGTATGACCGCTACCCTTGAAAATAGGTTGGTTACTTAAACATTTTATTTATAACAAAAAGAAAGCATGCCTAACTTTCTAAGTAAACTTGTAATTCATACACTGAGAGTTCTTTGTTAATATGAAATATTGCATTGTTGAAACCTATCTGAAACCTCATAAAATTAACATACATGTCCTTAATGCAATGTCCAGACATTCCTGTTGTGTCAGACCAGACTGGACACCAGTAATATGTTTACATTCCAGAGGATCAGTAGAACACTTTTTGGCATTTTTAACGGAAACTACTGTTCTTGAAGCCTATTTTGACCACTGAACCTGTCAAAGTATGTTATCTTATGATTGTTAGAAGACAAAAAAAAATAAGGATGAGTATATAACAGCGGTGCCGCCAGACAGTCTTTGACTCACACTTAATGTGGCTTCAACCTGTCTACACCCGGAAAAGCAGCTGACAGTAGGTTAGTGGGTTGGACTTGATTAGAGCTCGAGTAAGAAGGCGTGGGTGTACAGATGGTTGGATGTGTTGTATCGTCAATGGCTGTCGTCCTCATCAAAATCAATTTCACTAATACCTTTTGACGGCTTTCTTTGACGATTGATTTCATTCCGGTCGTGTTTCTATGGAAACCTTTTCTTATAGAACCGCAGTATATAAACATTACAGTTGCTTTTACTCTTCAAACAAGAATACACATTGAACTGCAGTGTCGCCATTTGGTACTTTTCAAAACCAAAATTGGGCAAATTTGGTACTGAGCAAAACTAAAGATTTCCAATTCTGTTTCTTCTTTTACAATTAGTTTATGTAAAGGTCACTCCCTCTAGAGTGTGTGAAGTATTAAACATTAAAAAAAATGGTGGAGCTAGTTTGCTTGAGCCACACATTAGTGAATGAAAGAGAACATAAAACTTTGTTTTATATCCATTTAATAAAACAATGGTAATAAAGAAGATGAAGAAGAAGAAAAAGCTTGGTGACTTTAGTATGTTGTGCACTTTCAGCAGTCCATAGATGTAACATAGTATTTGTAGCAACATCTTGTAGTAACAGTTTCTTTTATGTTGTGTATGTGCCTTCCTACCTAAACTGTGGTGGGTGCAAATAAAAAAGGTTGTTTATTTGAGTTTTGCACTTTATATATGCTGGCATGATGTCAGCATTAAGGGTTTTATTTTAGTCAATGAGATGACTTCTTATATTTACTGCATTACAGTTTCTAAATACAGGGTATAACTTCTGTTCTTTCAAGGATATGTTTCCTTTAACTGTAATTTTAAAACCTTTTTGTAATTTGTTTTAATTTTAGTATTTATGTATGAAAAAGTTATTCCTCTAGAGTAGGCATTGCCAAAGAGACATGGTGCCTAAGGTTTAAATTAAAATGAATTTTTTTAAATGAAAAAGCTTTTTTGAAGCTTTTATTTTAGTTTTAATTTCAAGGTAATAGATTATTTCCAATAAGCAAAATACTTTGTTGTATTTCTAATACTAATTTAAATTGGCTAGGAGGAGTTTTTTTTTTAAATTGCTGATTTTAGCACCATTTTAGCCATCTATTGGCATAATTTAATTCTCTTTACTAAAAAAATCCTTCAAAAATAAAATATACTTTACTGAAACTTTATTTGAGGAATATGACCTGATTTATGGTTTAATTAACCTGACTTGAAACAAATATTACTTACTTTTAGTTTAAAATATTGCAGATTTGCATTTATTAACACAGAGATAAGGGTTTATCTAAGGCATTCACAAATTGACAGCTTGACTAACAGCTGGAAGTTACTTCATTTTTTCTATGGGGGATATATCTGTAAAAATTACTTGACAAATATTTTCTATGAAAATTTCTCGGACATTCAGGCCGGTAAATGTTATTTAATACTGTTTATTATAAATAAATACTTAAATACTTGTATCTATAAAAAGAATGTTAAACATAAAAATGCCTTTAAATATGACTGTAACTTTGCATTCCATATCCATTACACAAGCTCTTTAATTTTGCCAACAAAGCACAAAAATTTATTACAATAAATACAATTTTATTTTTGTATTATCTGCTTGTTCTGTTTTACTTTCTTATGTGTTGACTTGCTTTCACAAACAAATTGCCTTTGTTGATTTCATTATTTATTTTTTTTTACCTTGACTCATATAAGATCTTTATTGTTTGTAGGATGATAATTTTGGAGTCAGAAAATAAACCTTTAACACATTTTGCAATATTTCCATGACTTAATCTAGTCTTGTGTGGCAAAAGGCATCTGGTAACCCAAATTTCGTCTTGTGTGGCAAAAAAAGACTTCTGGTAACCCAAATTTCATCTTGTGTGGCAAAAGACATCTGGTAACCCAAATTTCATCTTGTGTGGCAAAAGACACCTGGTAACCCAAATTTTGTCTTGTGCAGTAAAAAGCACATGGTGTACTATTGTTTGTTGTCATCATTAGAAGCACTTTCACTATTTCCAACAAGTGTTTACACTGATGCCAGAGACAGTATTTACTTGCCACCCTATAATGGAACAAATGTGACACATAAAGGTTTTGTGTTGTAATTACACACTCGATATGGCACCTGAATCAAAGTCGTATTTTTAAGGAGTGTCATCTGGAAATTGTTTTGTTCTCTGGGACATAGCCAAAAAAGTTACTGTAAAAGAAAGAGGAATTTTTCTGAAGTTCTGAGTTGAAGTGCTACATTTAAAATTGCATTGAGCACATATTTAAATAAGCTTTTGTTCTTAGCCCCTCTATACTTTGTACTTATAAGTCTTAGTTTCATTAATTCAATAATTATTCTGACGACTATCTTCATCCTTACTGTTTTTATCATAATGACAAGAAGTTTCTTTCATTTTGATTTGGCCATTCTCAGATTTATGTTTTATTTGGTAGACATGGAATCCTGCTAAGTACACTTCTGCTTCCTTAATAAGGGATATAGTTTTTTGCTTCAGAAATTCATGTTTCATGCATAGGTGAGAAATACCTGGTGACATTAAAATATTACCAGATACTAGTTTGTTTTAACTTATGGCCAAGATCAGGGGGGTGGGCAAATGAATCCATGAAAAAAGAAACAGAACAATGTTAGTGCCCAGTGGACAAATTCCAAATCAGATAAATTATAAATTCAAGGAAATTTTATTTTAAAATTTAATATCAAAGTGAGACTTTCTTCACATAAAATTGGGTCTTACAAGATATTAGGACTACCTAATTATGAAATATGTTGAATATGTGACTGTAGCATTGTTAGAAAATGTTTTTTTAGAGGCCTGATCAATTTACTATAAATTTCTGTTGCAAACAAAACAGACCCATAAAATAGTAAAGTACCCAACAGAAGTAGATGACTTTATTACCGGTCACCATAAATTATCTGTCTATATTTCTGAGATGTAATTATTTACATTGTCAGCCTGTTGTCCTCATCTTTACTATCATATTCATGACGTTTTGGCATATGATCCAACCATAATCAGGTGATTGTAATTTCAAACCGAACCAAAATTGCAATATGAGCTCTGATAAAAAATTGTTACTGAGACATTTGGTTTATAAGTCCCCAGAATTCATACACTAATATCCTCAAGGACACATGGCCCAGTGGATAAACGCATTGGTTGGATCCAGTGACTTCACTCAAAGATTTGTGAGGTACTGGCAGTGATGAACAAAAATTTGGTGAGTTGAGTTAAAGCGAGATAACTGAGATGTCTGGAAAAGGTACAGCATGTGGAACTAGAACAATCTACCCTAGGGGACAAAATAAAGGGTTCAGTTCAAAATTCCAATCACCTGAAGAAGGCTGGAGCATACAACAGCCGAAATGTCATGAACATGCTTGATAATTTTATGTGGCCTGTAAGAGCAAAACAAACATGATTTCTAAATATCCATTAATACATTTTGGTATTTTTTGGTTGCACAAAATAGAAATCTATTCAAAACAGGAACAGAGTCAACAGAGATGCAAACCATTTATATTTAATAGCCAAGAACAGTTCTCAGGAAACTCACTTCTTAAAAATTCAACATATTGCATTATGTATTACCAATGGAGTACCTCAATCACTATGTCCAGCATTTTACTGATGTCAACGCCCAATCATGAAATAAAATAACTGGCCACTCGTATTCGAGGATACCCATCTACTAGGGCAGCTAGCCAATCCCTATTGCAGACTCTCACTCAGGCACATTTGTGTTTATTCAATACCCACAGATCCCAGCTGTGGTTTATACTTCAACTATTGAGGAATCAGAGAGCTGAGTTTGAATTCCAGTTGAATCCATTACATTCACTTACATGCTAATACCCTTGGGAAAGGTATGAATCCTCTTCTTCTCCACCCAGCTATAGGTAAATATCAGGACAGACTGGGTTCTATAGCCTTAGATAACAACTGGTCTATCAGAAAAAAATGCCAAACTACTGCGGGGGAAAAATCTGCTTTGTCAGTCATGTATTGAAAGATACATGATCACCTAAACATTTATTATGTATGACACATAACTGACTGCTGCTGAGCAGATCTTAGTTATAGTTTCTGGGAGAGAGCATGTTATCTAGCGTAATCAACAATCTGAACAAGGCCAGCACACTCAAACCCTCATGATGACTTGTGACTTCATGCTAGCACAAATATCGACGGCCCCAAGTGTTCCATCTACCCAGTTTCACTCACAAAGCTTGGGTCAACCTGTGGTATGGTTTTCAGTCACTTTCCAAAGGTGCTGAATGCTGGGATTGCCCTTCCAGACCAATAACATCAGGAAGTCTCCTTCCTGACAAATCAACTGCGGTGAGATTTGAACATGGGTCTCATGGTCAGAAAGCAAATATTCTAACCACTCAGCTACATGCCTATAATGCCCAATCATAGAAACAGTGTAAACAGATGTAGGGATCTAGGTGCCTGTGTGTATATAGGATATCATTTCTGCTATTTGCTATGAACATCTCACAAGATTTATCAAGAATTTGTTATTATTGCAAAATATTTTTCTCAAATGTGCTCTTCTGTCTGCCATGTCTTTTCAGGAACTTGACTATCATGGCTCTCCACAATTTCCTGTTATTTGTAGCTCTTAGTACATTTTATCTTTTTACTATCTCTTCTAAACCCTGTTCTACTATCCATTTACACAAACCCATTAAGTAGGTTTGGTTATGCAATGTTTCTCTGATGATGTCATTGCTCAATCATTGGCACATTGTAAGCAGACATAGGGATCTAGGTGCCTGCGTGTACATAGGATATAATTTCTGCGCTTTGCTATGAACATCTCACAAGATTTATCAAGAATTTGTTATTATTGAAAAATATTTTTTCTCAGATGTCTTCTATGCACCATGTTTCTTCACGAGTTTGGCAATCTGGGCTCTCTACAATTTTGTGTCCTTTGCAGCTGTTAGTAAATTTTGCCTTTTTGCTATCTCTCCTAATCCCTGTTCTGCCAACCATTTACACAAGCTCATTAGGTAGGTTATGTGCCGCTTTACTGTTTCTCTGACAATCTCATTGTTCAGTCATTGGCACAGTGTAAACAGATGTAGGGATCTAGGTGCCTGTGTATAGGATATAATTCCTGCTCTTTGCTGGAAAAAATCTCAAGAGATTTATCAAAGAATTCTTATTAGAGTAATGTTTTTTCTCAGATGTACAAATGTTCTTAAATGTATTAAATATTAAACTAATTTCTCACACATTTGTGCAGTCTGTTTACAAAATGTGCCTAATAAGCAAATAACATGAAGAAACATTTGCTTTATTAAGACTTATAATTATATAGACATTAATTTCATTGTTTCAAAAACAGTCATGTATACTCAAGCATGAGTATTTGCTATATATGGCATTTATAGTGATTTTTTTGTTCCACCCCAAGCACTAGAATGCAAGGGCTTACAAGGAGTAAAAGAGAAGACTGAGGAAAGATCAGAAATGTGAGAAAAGAAACAGAGTAGAAGTGGAAGTTACATCTAGCTAGTTGAACAGTAAACGGTGAGACCTAGTTGCCAATCTAGTAGCACACTTAAATTCATGTAGTTGTGACATCAGGGAAAAAAAGCTCATCTGGAAAGTTTACATGAAAAAATTTGTAGAAAAGACAGAGGAAAGCCACGTCATGTTGGTGAGAAAGTAACTGAAGTCGTGATGCCTGGTGAGGATTGATTACAGAACCTTCTTTGGATTTTGTCAATAATGGAACTTATCAATTGTAAGTGTCTGATGATTATCACTGTGACTGTGTACAGCAGGAGCACCAGACCTGATATGGCAGCAGTATTCCATGCATACATGAATGGTAGAATTATAAATGTGCAAGATGGACATTGATGAGAAGAATTTTGTGAAAGTAATAAAATAACATTCTTTTTTAAAAATATTTCTGATGTGAAAATGACATTTCTCAATTCTTCCAATACAAATTCATTTAATAAAAATATCATCAACAATTGAAAGAATTGTAAAAATAGGTTAATTTTCTACAACATTTTATATCTTAAATTTTCTGTATTTTCTTTATTGGAAATTGCATTGAGCAATTTTTATTTGTATAACAGTTTTTTGGTAAATAATTTCCCCATTTTGTTTTGAATTGAATTATATCTGTGTGTGTGTGTGTATGTATATATATATATATATATATATATATATATATATATATATATATATATATTGCATATATTTTGGCAGCATGTTTTCAGTGAGACATGTTTCATTGAATAATTTAGACAAGTTTTTTTCTACTTATTTTCAATTGGATCCTTTTAAATTCACAGACAGGCTTTTTGGTGTCATTATTAAAAGAAGAGAGAAAATTGAAAATTACCATGTTGATACATATTATTTTATTACAAGTACTTTTGACATAGCATAATGTCATCATCAGGGTGTTGTTTATTTTGAGACAAATATTGTAGTGTTCATCACTTTCGAATTTTACTATGTTGAAAGTACTCAGAATGAAATAATATATATATCAACATGGTAATTTTCTCTCTTCCTTCAATAATGACACCAAAAAAGCTTGTCTGTGCATTTGAAAGGATCTAATTGAAAATAAATAGACAATATATATATATATATATATATATATATATATATATATATATATATATATATGGGAAAATGATATATAATTTTTATATATCAAGAACAATTTTAGGGAAAAACTAAGTGGAAAAAGTTTTTGTGTGACACGTTTTGTCCTTTAGGATTTCATCATATTAACATAAACATTGCTTTTGTCTAATGAATTAATAAAGAATGAAATGCATTGTACAAATATTTTTCCACTTTGTCATAGTTTTTCCTTAATAGATATAAATTGTTCTAATAATTCTGGTTTGCTAAAAAATGATTTGTATAAATACTCACCTACTGATTAAAGGTTTTCAATTTTAGTCTTACTCAGCAGTCTCAACTTTGTGCCATTTCCTCCCCTTATTAATTCTTTTATATTAGCTAAAATTGTTTATCTATGTACATTAATCAATCTCTAATGAAATTATGTCTGCTTTTTCCTCCACTCTTTGTTCTATAGGTTAGCATTTGATAAGCCTCCAAAAAAATTCTTTTGATTTTTTCTTTTATGTACTTTAAGTATCAAACTGAGATGGACTTTATAAAAGAAGAAACCAAAAAAAAAAATAGTCAAGGAAAAAACTTTCCAATTAAAGTAAATATTTAATCAAATTGGAAGTAAATGTCCCAGTAGCCAACATAGAAATGGAAGCCATAGCAACGATGTCTGGCTCATTTGTGCTCTTCCTGTCTCAACATCAAAGTATAAAAATTCATCTTCAAGGAAATTTCTGCCTCTATTGAATAAATTTTTTATCTAATAATTGGTTAAAGTTGATACCACTTTTTAAACATGCCTAAATTTTTTTTTCCCTTAAAGAAAAAAAAAAAGCGACTTATTTTGAATTATTCTTCACTGGTTAGCATTTTAAAGAGGACATAAAAAAGCACTATCTAAAACAGTTACTATTCTAACAAAAATTAATGTTGCACAGTAGGAAAAAAAGAACACAGCTTAAAGAGGACAAGGGGATGCAAACTTTAGAAAGAAACAAAAAGAAAAATAGCACAGCCTGAAATGCTCATGTGGGTAAAAAAAAAAAAGGTTGAAAATGGAACTTGTTAAAATAATAAGTCAAATCATCAGCATCCGATTTATAATAAACACTGTTATTTATGATTGGATATAAGCACAGAAGGCTAGCTTTTCTTTCCTACGATCAGACTCTATATAATATGATCAGACTCTATATAATATGATCAGACTCTATATAAAATTATGAGAGGATTATGATTGATGTGAAAATAGCTAAAAAAATATTCACTTTATAAATTTTGTTCGATAAATGAGGCATTTTCATCTCGAATTTTCTGTTCAAAAACTGATTTGTTCAACATGTGAGGCATTCAAGAACCAATGTTTATCTGTAATCACCTTCCTGACAAATCAAACCTGGTCAGATTCAAACCTGCATCTCAGGGTCAGAAAACAAACATTCTAATGACTCAGCAATGCACCCATACTTTATGACAATAATAATAAAAATAAAGATAATGACATATCATTATAAATACTATTCAGCTATACCATTTGTTTTCAAATTTTATAATGGTGGATAAAAGTCTTGAGATTATGCCAATTTTGAGGCATTATTCAAAAGTCGGCACTAAAGACACTTTAGCTGTTTGCAGAATTTGGGATACACTTTAATACTTCAACCTCAGAATACAAAAAAATGGAAAACTTGTAATAAATGTTTATCTAATCTGATATAACTTTACCAGGCAAATAGATTGATCTAGTTCTTTCAATATCTTACCTTCATGCACTTGTACATAGGAACCTCTACATTTAATAAAGACTGACACATTTTCCTGGCCAATGACCCAACCAGGTCCATGCTATTTATTACCCCTAAAAAAATATACTTTTTCACCAGTCAATTTATCTGTAGAGGGTCTTATCTGTTTATATAAAGTTTGTCATATCTTTTCAGATAATTATGAGGCATTGAATACTTTTTGAACTTCATGCAAACCAGTCAAATGTTTTCTCATCATTTGATTAACTGTCTCTCTACTAAGGGCAGAAGGTTTGTTTATTAAGACAGATAGAAGATTTGAATACAATTTGGGATGGACTATATTGAATTCAATGGGCAGAACACATTTCAACTGCAGGTGGAATAAATAAACTTATTTAAGCACAAGTTTACATTAGCTAAAGGCTATTAGTTCCATACTTGTTCTGGGTAGCAAATACATATTTGAGTCACTCAACAAATTAACAGCAAACTCAGAAATTTAAAAAAAATTTTTTTAAATAAATGTAGAAGAATGACATTAGACAAAAATGCTTTCTTTTATCTAGACTTCCACCTACCAAGCAGAGTAAGACCACAAAGCATGAAAGAAGAGATCTTTAGCATATGATAGTTTTAAGTTAGGTACCGAAAATAGGAATGATTTGTTTTTCATGGATTACCAATTTAAATCTAAAAAATATTTAACATTTTTTTCTTTTTTTTGTGCGTGAATATTGCACTAAAAAATTTTTTTGGAGGTAACAATGATTTTGTCCAGATACATGTGTTACTATTTAACCAATAGCTGGGGAGAGAAGAGATGGATTCATCCCTTTCCCAAAGGTATTTGTGTGTAAGTGAATATAATGAATTCAACCAGAATTCAAACTTCGTTCTCCAATTTCTTATTCTGAGCCACTACTCATTACACTATTTGCATATCCCACAGAAAATAGAAAACCATTCTAAGATTTAGCATAAATAGTCTTTAGCATAGGATAATATTCAGTTGGTTACAGGAAACTGTGGAGTAAGTTGCCATGGTCAAATGCAAAATAAGTAACAGAACTGTCCAACAAACAAAATTGCAAGAAAAAGAAAAGAGCGGGGCAACAAATAATATAAAGCAAGCAAACAATATATGCAAGGCAAATTAACAGTAATAAGGCAAATCAACAGTAATATGGCAAAATATTTACAAAATAAGAACTGATGTTGACACACAAGAGCAAGTTCAGACAAGCAAACATAGTGTTCTTACTTCAAGATAAGACAGACTGGAACTGAGTCAGATGAAACTAAGTACCAGTCTATGTTATTGGCTAGGGAAAAAATCCCAGCCTGCATTTTTTGCTTTTGCCTATAAAATGTTTTGAAGTCATTGCTAACAAGATTGAAACCAACACGACAAAGACTTAAAATCAGCATTAAACAGGGGGTTATTTAGCATATGATAGTATGGAGTCAGCTGTAGGAAATAACAATCCAATCTAATATTTAATATCCAACATGAAAACAGGCCTCTTTATCACATGATAGTACTTTAATGGAAAACTACTGTCATGCATTGTTTGAAATCTCTCAAGGACATGCAAATCTAATTAACACAGTCTCACCTAAGAAATGAGTCTCCAGTTAAAATGAAGGTTCAGAGCCTTAAAAAAATACCTTTAACTGAAAAGATGTCAGCATTAAACACATTATTTAATCAATAGGTTTTTTTTTTTTTTGGTTTTGTTGCATTTGTCTGGGTTTTGTCCACAGGCAAGTATGGTTTCATCACGCTAGGTTGGTGAATTGTGAAATCATGTTGAAGTTGTCAGAATACAAGAATTAATGAGAAAATAAGAGAAACTTACATGTTTAGCATAAATGGACTTGTTACCAGAGCATGTCTTGTCCTCGTAAACACATTTGTTGTCATTAACACACCACTTACAGTTGAATACACTGCTAGCACATTTTGTACACCTGTCAAAGAGATATGTGTGTAAGAATTAAAGTTTTTATGTTTTGGTTATTTGATTGAAACAAAATTAAATTATTGAAATGTTTTTAAATAATACCAAAATGTTGCCTGTTTCTTTTAGTCAATGCTGAAAAGTGATTCTTCAATCCTGCATTCCTCTTTTTTTTCTATGTGCCATGCCCCCTCAGGACATTAGCAATGATGGCTCTCCACAATATCCTGTCCTTTTTAGCTCTGAATAAATTTGGTATAATTGTATGATGAGAAGAAGAAAGATGTAAATCCACAATTTTATCAAAGGCACAAGTATAAAGTGGGCACAAACTTAGTCAGAATTTGAGCTCACCTTACTGATTCTAATTTGTTTAGGGCTATTAGTCTAACACATCCAAAGATGGGAAAAATAGTTTGAAAATTTAATGGAATAATGACAATAATTCGTCTCAGAACTTCAGACCAAAAAAAGAAAAAAAAGAAAAAGAAATTTAATGACTTTGGAAACATCCTGGATGTAAAATACATCAATGAAATCTTAGAAAATAATATAATTTGGTTAATAATTTGCACAATGAAATTATACATTTCTATTATTTACTTTTGATGAATGGGGAAAAAATTAAGTATACTGAAGAAAGAATAAAGTCATAATTTCTCATATATAATTCACTATTTAGTATACCAAACATCACAAACTTTTTAAATGAATTTGCATTACTTAGGCTAACTATTCCAGTCAAAAAAAATAGGGAAAAATGTTTTGGGGAATAACTTTTGTAGATTAGCAATAGATCTTCGTCTACCAATAACATTGTCATATATGAATGAAAAGTTGACACCGGAGTTTAACTGATCAATAATCAATAATCTTTACATTGACTCTTTACCTCTTTGTTGTTAATGTGTTTTAATTGTGTTTGGTAATTAAATACTTTATTATTTTACATTGAAGTCTTTCTGTAATAATAAGTAATAACTTGTATTATGTATGTGTGATGGATGACAAAAGACATTTTTGTCAGAATTGAAAAATATTGATTTTTATTATTTTAGAAGTGGAGTCCTGTTCATAATATAAATACAGGGTCAATTTGATCCCTGACTTCTTAAAGAGTTATCTGTATGTTGTTTTTATTTACAAATATCAAGTTTGAAACTACTTACAACATTGATAACTACATAATATTAATGTTGTCTGTTTTCCCCCAATTCATAATTGCTGGCAGCAGTGACTTTATTCCATATCCATTAATTTAATTTCTACCTTTCTGATTACTTCCTTTATGATAATTGCATTGATAACTAAGCAGACCAAAATTCTTGCATGGAAGAATTGATGGTGTTAGGTTTATAAAATTTTTCTGTTCCTATATATAGAGATTGGTCACATGATGTTAGGCAGTCTGTCATTGGTTAATAAAACCACCTGGGTTTATAAAAAGCTGACCACTAACAGAAGCGACCAGACATGCTCTGAAGCAATATGAAAGAAATTCTCTCTGCTCCCAACAGTATCAGTTACCGAATGTTTAAAGGTACGTTATCTAGTCCTATTTCACTCCACCAGATGGATAAGTCTGCCTGACATATTCTCTCTATACTGGAAAGGACATTGTGTTTATGTTAACTGTTGTATTCATATTTAGATGTAAATAAATATCTTTATTACATAAATGTTGATAAAGTATTCATGTCAGTCCTAAAGTAAAGTGGGACTAGCACAATAATGGCCTTAACTACATGGTAATGTTGGTAGAGGAAGAAGCTGATTTTGTCGAGCTTTCCTCTCTTGTCATTTGACTTCTTCCTTTTCTCTTCAGGTGGCTTCGAAGATTTTGGTTCAAATGTTGATGGTATGGTCTTGTGCTTGTGTTTCAAATGATTTAGGCTCAAGTTTAGTGAATGTCAGTTTTGTTTTGAGTTGGTCCTTGTATTTCTGAAGTGTGCTCGTTTCTCTGAAGTGAATTTGCTGAATAATACTTGACATGAAAACCTTGACTGTTCCATTCTTGCTGCATCAAAGACAGTGATTCATGATCAGCAATTTAATTCTTTGACTGTTGGCTCTTTCCAGGACTTTGTTGTTGGTCACATAGTATTACCAATTTATAGTAGTACACAGAAATCACATAGTAATCCTATTCGTAGTAGTGCACAGTTATCAATAACCTTCTTTAAGTGTACAATTTATAGAGCAGGAAAGTGTTTCTTTTTTTTTTTCCTGGTCATGCAAACCAGAAAATAGTAGCCAATAAAAGGTATTGAGAAGTATAGTAAATGGTCCATGCAAACTCTTGGAATGGAAATGATTCATCTCAAAATTGTAGAAGCAATTTAATAAACATATTTTTGATCTTTATCTTTAAAAATACTGGGAATTTATTAAAAATTCATGAAAATGCAGTAAAGATATTTCATAATAAAAGAAAAAGTTAAAGAAAATCTACGAATGTGTCAAGAGAAAAAAAAAAAATGAAGATATCATTGCTTAAAGTAATATGAATACCAAAGCCCTTCTTTTAAGGCACTCACAATTCCAGACTTTGTCAGTCGATGCTTATCTAAACATTAGCTCCAAAGATATTGCTTTTGATTTGACAGTGCAATCAATGCCACAGATAAATTATTTTTGTTTAATTGATTGTTTGAAAGCTTGAACACCTATACTTAATTTTATCAGGGTTCTTAATGTTTCTAATGTACTTATGAAGATACATAAATTGTTGGCTTAAGTATCTATTGTAAGTGTTTATGGTTTTGTCAAAGTATTATAACCTCTGAGAGGAAATATAATAACAGGCAATATTTCTTTTATTGAACTGCCAGTGACATGTGTGCATCATACAAAGTTATATGTTTGTCTAATCTATACTATTTCCTTTGCCCCTTATTTCTTATGACATATGATAGATCCAGAAATGATAGATTTAATATTAACGAAAAAGTAACCGAACTCAGCCAATGGCACTTTATTCTATGTGCTTCTATTTTTTTAAAATTATATTCACCTTGTACAAGGCTCAAGAGCCACTCGATGTAGAGGGTTATAGAGTAAGAGGAACCACCTCAAGCAAAGTGATAATGACAACAAGATGCAACCTTGGAAGAGATAAAGTATTCCTCTTGAAAGCATATACACTTATTTCAGTGTCACTTTGACTTTTCAAAAGAGTTTGCTAAATTCTCATTAGGGATCACTGTCGGCTTTCTCATTACATTCATCTTAATCTCATCCATAGTCTGAAATTTCTTCCTTTTAATGGAAATTTTAGCTTTGTGAAAAAAAAAAAAAAAAAAACAGAAATTGAAGGTATATATATATATATATATATATATATATATAATTCAATTAAAAAATCAAACTTTTGACAAAAAGCAATATTTGTCAAGAAACAGTTAAGCTATTGAAAAAGTACTGGACTGTAAGGGGACTGGATGATTCATTGTTTTTTGGAGCATCATTGTGAATGTCATACAATATAAACTATCACTCTTTAGTGTCTCATTACCAACTGAGTAAACTCATAGGAGAGTGTCTGTTCTTGCATACACATTAAGATCAACTCTGGTGAGTTGCCATGCAACACCAAGACCACACATCCAGATTTTGAGTTATTCAAAATGGGTGGATGATTTTTGCTAGAGAATCAATACAAACCATATAGAATATCCACCTCACTCTCTCATATATACAGTTTAACCCGGATATAAGAGACCCGAATATAAGAGAGATTTTCTCTGGTCCCAAATTAGAGCCTGTGTTAATGTATATATAATAGACCAAACCCGGATATAAGAGAAACCCGGATATAAGATACTTCTTCTCCGGTCCCGACAACTCTCTTATATCTGGGTTACACTGTATATATATATATATATATATATATATATATATATATATATATATATATATATGTGTGTGTGTGTCATCTGCTTGACAATAACAAATTTGTAAAACAGCAGTAACAGAAAGGTTGGTTTTCTAAAACTTTTTATGTCTTAAACTACTCTAAATTTTCTTTTATTTTTGAGAATTGCATGAATACTTTTTCAATAGCTTAACTGTTTCTTGACAAATATTGCTTTTTGTCAAAAGTTTGATTTTTTAATTGAATTATATATATATATATATATATATATATATTATACATGCAATAAGTATGATATCTAATGATGGAAAAAGCAAATATTTATTTTTTAAACATAAACTTGTTTCTGGTCAATGCAATTACTTGAGTGTTAAACCATAATCATATACATCAAATATTATGTACAGTGAAAATTCCAGTCAAGGTTTGGTTAATAACTGTTTTAGGCTACAGACTTACTGATCTGTCCTCATTTATTCCATAAAAAAACTCATTTCAAATTAATTTTGAAGTAGGCTTGATGGGAATAGAAAAACCAAATTCCTTTAGAAAATATGTAAGGGGATGGGGATAATAGATTAATTCTTTTATTCTAGTTTCTTTTTTTTAATCCCAGAAAAAAATGGTTTTCCTCTTAGAATATGAAGAAAAAAAATAATAATAAAAATAAACACAAACTAGATTTGCATTGGTAACAAAGCCAAGTATGTTGTACATATCAGTAATCTGTATGGGGGGCAGTGTGGAGAGTGAAATAGTGAATATAGGATGAGTGGGTAGGACTGGCTGAGTTGGTTGGATATCTGATCTTGTAAAGAAAACTGAAGTTTTCTTAGTACACTAATTAGTAGCAGCATTTGATTTCTATTAAAGTCATACAATTCGATTTGTAGAATATGCAATCAACAAATAAATAGAATGTTATTGCCAACAGCAGATTTTCCCTTTTTTTTTCTCTTCGCTCTTATTTTCTTCTTTTGAAAAACATCTTTCCTTTGTTCTTTCATAAAATGACTTCTGCTTTTTAAACTTGTTTTTCTTTTCAATTAATTCTTTTTTTTTTTTTATTTGAATTAAAAAAAATTTTTTCTTTCTTTAGGCTTTTGATATTTCAACTCATCTTTCATTCATTTCTTTCCTTCTTTTAATCAGCATTTTATGTCCCTCATTCATTTTAAATTTCTTTTTTATTATGCTCTTTCTTTCACTACATTTCATTTCTGTATTAGATTTTCTTTTTCTCGTTTTCTGTTCCTTTTATTCCGTTTTCTTTTATTTCAAGTTTTCTTTCATTTCATCTTTTATTATCAATTTTCTTTCATTAATTTTTTTTGTTTCTGCTTCATTTCTTTTCCAGTTTATTCAAAGAAAACAAATATTTAATGTGTATCTATTCACTTGTTCAATTGGCTTGACAGTATGATTAAATAAAAAAAGATGAACAAATAGAAAATGCAGGACTTGGGAGATCTTTAAGTTTTCATTAATACATAGCAAAAGCAAGTACGCACATGAAAGCGATTGGACTATGACCTACTTTTGAGGAGCTCATTCCTTGGACTATGACCTACTTTTGAGGAGCTCATTCCTCTTGTAAGTAAATGAAGGTTTTAATTTATAGAAATTGATCCATCCAAATTTTATTTCCAGATTTAAATAATTTTATTTCTGTTTTCAATGTCTTTGAATCTAATGTTCAGGCAATCTTCTGCTGACAAAGTCTGAGATGAAGAATATCTTAACAAAAGATTTGCTTTGATATTCATAGCACTTAAGTTTTGAGATCTTCATCTTTCCTGTTAATACATCTCATAGATATATGAATAGAAAATCAGTTTTGTTAGGAATTAAACTGATAAGCTTCTTTATATTCGGATATAACAAAATCATACCGATAACTACAGTTTCTTAAATATACATATGAGAGGGTGCTGAGAAATTCTTGACTGGACCGAGAACAATAATGGGAATATTAGCTGTTTCCTTATAAGGCTACATTTGGTATTCATTGATAAAGCAACCAGTGCTACTTTTGGTTAACCTTTATTACTCTGTATGTGACGTCATTTGCTGTATAAAAAGTTTATTCTGCTATTGAAGATGACTCTGATCCCTGAGCAATAGTCTTTTGAATTTCTTAGTTGTGTTGTCATATCCTGCTATGGCAACAGAAAACAACTTTGAGTGAAATTAACAATAAGGATACTGCAGTTGAGAGGTATAGAAAAAGAATGCAGTGAAAGGAAAGTGATATTAATAATGCAGAGTGCTGAAGGTTAAAATGTATAAAATCTTTCCATTAAAAGCCTTTTTTTGGGAAAATAGGTTTCTCAAGTCCAGTAACTGTTATTCCTCTTTTCAGTATTGATGGGGGGTTTTGTTCCTGACCATTTGTTTGAAGTCATGTGGCACTATTTTCTCTTCAAGTTACGTGTACTATCCATTGTTGAAAGTATTCAAGTGATGTGGTTTTTGTTATTTGGTAAAATTCTTTGTGATTCTGTAGTATGAGTCCATAAGGTTTAAAGAAAGATGGTCCTCGTGAAGACCTACAGGTTTTGTTCAGTCAAAACAATTTTTAACTATTCATCTTAGAAAACATTTGTATATGTCTGACAATTAAGATTTTTCTGAATGAGTTCAACTCTATACACGATATCACTATGAAAGTCTTGATCTGATGTGGCAATTTTAAGATCATGCCTCAAGTTTTTAGATTAGTGTTTTGATTCTGTAGCAAGTTGTGGTATTGTGTGAAACTACCTCTAGTGCAACCTGAAGGATGTAAATAAAAATGAGGACACTAAAAATCTTAAATATATATGTAATAAATAAGACATTTTTTATAATGGATCTATAGATTCTTTTTATTATATGATAATGTTTTGGTTTTGTAGAAATTCGTGGTTTTGGATGAAACTACCCCTAGCGCAGCTCTAAAATAAATTCTAATTGTGGGAAGTGGATGGACTAAGAATTTTCCAACATCTCTCATATGTCAATACTTTCTTATGTCAATAATGCTTGTCCAACCACTGACAATTGTTTTCTTATTTTCATTACAAAATATCTATAGTGAATGCTTAAACTTACTAAAACAAACTTCAGGTTAAAAGTTGTAAAATCAAGTGCCTGATCATTGGATTACATTTTGAATGTCTAATGTTACTAGAGTGATTTTTTTTTATTCACAGCCCTGTAAAGACATTGTGTGTTTTGGGGGTTACTCTACCTCATCTGCCAGATTGCCTGCTAGGTGGCATTCTATTCAGGACTATAAAAGGAAAGACTCTCTCTTTTTTTTTAAAAAATGTAGTAGTGAAAAAACAGGAATTCTCTCCAGTAGTAGAAATTTATTCCCTGGCAGGTTGCCTTCTTAATTTCAGCCAACCACACATTTTCTAATAGCAAAGCCTATGATATTTTTCTTCTTTTTCATCTATCTTTGTACACACAAGTATATTTTTTAACTTCTTGAATTGCTTTACTTTATATATATATATATATATATATATATATGTATGTAAAATTCCTCCAAATGTTGAAATTTATGCCTTTTGAAAATGTTGATTTCATTTACTTTGAATGTTCTCAATCTCATAGGCAACAAGTTATAAATCCCTGCTCCCAACTACAAATTGGTGACCACCAGCAATCATGTCCATTACAATACTGTAGCACCCCTTTGCTACAACAGCTTTGATTGGATAATATAATCATATATCAATATATGTGCTACCATATATTTTCTGTCTGTAATGTTTTGCTCTATTAAAGCAAACGGATATGTAGAACAAGTGAATCTTGCTAGGGTTTGAACATCTGAATAAGATGTAATCAGGCAAGTGACATATCCACTCTGTCAGCATTCATCTGCTTGAGAAACATAGAAAATTAATTGGAAATTATTAAGTTAGTACACACAGATAATGCACTGATCCTAGGAAGAATTGCCAATCCATATATAATCTCACCGTTGTTTACTATAATATATAAGAATAGTATTGGGCTCAAAGGGTCAGTATGCTTAAGCTGGACAATGGGGACAAGCTCCTGCTGGCCTAAAAAGTAGCTCAAAATAAGCTGTGCAACATGATCACACGATCACCTCATGACCACATGTCTCACCTTTGCCAGTCAAACTCTCTCCCATGCATCCTTGTTGTGACCCTGGCACCACCGAATTGGGTTGAGTGTGGAAAGCAACTCTTTCTGTGTTCTAACTGATTCATTGCTCAGATCATGCTAGCCTAAAGTGTGTATACATGTGGCTGGGAGCTGGTTGTGAAACCAAATTCCCACTGAAACTATTATGAATTTGCATGTCCAAATTTGGGATGCAGCAGGTTTGTTTGATGGAACCAACTCAACTGATTATGGGTGAATGCTGCAATAGGTACAAGTAGTAGTAAGTAATATATTAGTATTAATAGACTATGTATATTAATATATAAAAAAAGTCTTGATCTTAATAATAGTTACTATCTTTAGGATGTTTTTTATAGATAACTATTTACACTTAATAAATGCCATAATTTTTTTACATCATGGATTAAGTAAATACATAACAGTTTTAAATTAAAAGTGGATGAATACAGAGTCTTTTGTGTGACAGGAAAGGGGAAAAATGAAACCATTGTGATATTTTGCATCAGTTTTCTAACAGAAGTTAGATAAGTATTAAATGTTCAGTCACCGGAAATCCTGTTGAAAATTTTTTTTCATTTTCTGTAACATACATAATAAAACAGTAGATTCATTATGTGAGAGAGGGATAGAATGTATTCTTTATTTTGAACAGGAGGAGAGGTTTATCCCTTGTTTCCAGTCTAGGATTAGGTTTCCAATTTCTTCTAAAGTCTACTTCAACTCCTTGTGTCTCAGTGGCTTTACTGTTTTGCATGGGGGTGAACTTGATTAAAAAAAAAAACTCTATACTTCTAACGTACCACCTAAATTCTGAAATTTTATTTACTATTTATTTATTTTATTTTTTCCTCAATAGGAGCAGATAGGTTGGCCTATCACCTGGTTCACACTCTTCCCCAGTCTTTTTGAACAAGAGTAGAGGTTTATTCCTTGTTTCCTGTTTAGGATTGGGTCTCTGACTCCTTCTAAACTTTAGGTCTACTTCAAATATATTTCTAACATCTCCAACTAAAACGCTGAACTTTTATTTACTATTTATTTATATTTTCCCCCTCAATAGGAGTAGATAGGTTTGCATATCACCTGGTTTGCACTCCTCTACAATCTTTTTAACAGGAATAGAGGTTTATCCCTTGTTTCCTGTTTAGGGTTGGGTCTCTGGTTCCCTCTAAAGTCTTTTTCTTTTACTTCCGGAGGCCCCTTGCATCTTGGTGGCATTATCACCTTGTTTGGGGTGATGCCTCTTACTCTGTACTGTAAGCCTCTACCTCGAGTGGCTCTTGGACCTTATGCGTTGTAAACATGTATTACTGACATTGAGAAATGATAAGGAATAAAAAAATTACTGAGAAATTTTTGTAGGACTGGTTTCAGTAGTAGGCTGAAGAAGCAAATTTCTTGAGTGTCAAATTTCTTCAGTATGTGGGTGATCATGGCTCTCCACAACCACCTATCCCTTGTAGCTCTTAGCAACATTTGTCCTGTTGCCATTCCTTGCACCCTTCCTCTGTTCTGCCATCCATTCACACAAGCTCATCCAGTGGGGAGCTCACTGCTTTCACCTGTCTCTTTTGCCTTTGATATGTCCTGTGAGTATCAAATTCTCCAAGTCATCATTCCTCATTATATGTCCTATGTATTTAAATTTTCTTTGTTGCTTACACACATTGTATTCTCAGCATCCTTCTGTAGGACCACATTTTTGTTGCTTCCAGTTTCTCCTTCATCTGTGAGGTGATTGTCCAGCATTCACTGCCATATAAGAGGATTGTTTTTTTTTTACAGTAAGGTCTACCTTTTACAAGGCCCAGGAACCACTCAAGGTTACATTAATAGGCAGTTTATATGGATAGGAGGGGGAAGGTAATGGTTAATCATAAACTTGAACAGATTAAGATTGTAGTAATCAAAGAAACATACTCTTGGGAATTGGTTCCAGAGGGCTGTTGTTTGTGAGAATTTCCTTTTTCTTAATCTTTGATAATTTTTGGAAAGTATTTTTAATTGTTCTAATGCACTTTTGGATTTTCATGTCACATTTTTTGTCCTCTCTTAAAACACTTCTGCAATATTTAAATTTTTGTACTTGCTTGATTTTGGTGTCACTAATTTGTAGTTTATATGCTGAGCTGTTCCTTTTGTTGACAAACATACATTGTTTTCTTACAATTAATGTTTAGTCCTTTCTTCTTGCTTTCCTTTACTATCTTCTGTAGGAGGTCCTGTAGTCTCCTCTCAAAAAATTGGTGTTTCCAATTAATATTTCACATCTTCGGTTGTTCCTTTTGCTATTACATCACAGAGAATTGTTAGAACATTTTACTAAAATTCTTTAATAGGCAGAAGAAAAGTTTTGTTTGAAACAGTCAAATATTTATATATTTGACTGTATTTCAAACAAAAACTTCATGGTTCAAATTAAGTTATAAAAGTATAAGACATTTTTGTATTTTTTATGATTATCATATTTTTCCGTTCCTCAACTGTGTGAAGTTATAAAAAATTCTTATTCAATGAAAGAATTTGAAAAGATTGATTTCTGATAGGGATCAATAAGCAACCCTAAGACTTACATTTTGCCGAATAAGAGGGAGAAATTTGGTATATATTATGGTGTAATGACATCATTATTTACAATAGCAACACCAGTTATAAAACAAAGGAGGTAATTTATTATTATTTTTAGGGCTAGACTGCCCATCCAGTAGAATGGGGCACAACAAAGATAATATTGTTTTTAGTTGTATAAAAATAATAATAAATATACCACTAAGAGGAATCAAGAAAGACTAATAAGTAGCATTTTTTTTATCTTTGTAATATAGTGTAACAATAGTAGAAGTTTATGATGCTTTATTTGACTGATTCAGCTTTAGTGCTGGAAAACGTTTATTTTATTGTGATGGATGGTTACAAGTGAGAGGGGAGATGGGATGTGTTTATTTTATTAACACAATCTTGTACTAATGTCAGAGGTCTTTGTTGCTCAGATGATAAAAGCAGCTGCTATAGTTAATGAGACTCCATAGAGGCAAAAGAAATTTGAGTTCATTTCTCACTGATAATATACCCTTTATAATTTTAGATTTTTGGTATTTGTAGATCATGATAAAAAAAGAAAAAAATTAAGATGAAAGGTAATTATTAATAAAATACATTATAACTGGAAAATTGTCTTACCATTTGAACGCGCTGCAGTCGTAAAAGGTATAATTCTTTCGAACAAATATCTTGGCAGTTTCGCTTGAATTCAAGGCAAGGGTGACCACAATTGACGCTGTACAAAAAAAAAAAAAAAAAGAAAAATTATTTAATCTTAAAGTATTTTCTCTGTAAAAATATTCATAAAACTTTAATTAAATTAAACAGAGATTTAAAATTAAAAGACAGTGGTTAAATAACAAGTGAGATAACTTAAATTCAACTGATGTATTTTAATCTTATAAGAAAAAAAATAGATAGACAACAGGACCTCACTATACATGGTAGATAGATTCCCTGAAGATAACGATGAACCCTTATTTAGTCTAGGTACCACCACTTATTTCACCCCCTCCCCCTGCCACATAAGAAATATATTTTACTTGATATGAATTAGACAAAATTATTTCAATGAATTTCACCTTTTCCTCTCAGGATCTTATAACTCAGATATTGATGGCTTAGTTTAAGGACATAATTATTGTTTTTTCAAAATATTATTAACAACTTATTTTATGTAGAGATTTTTTTTTTTTTTAATAAATTTAATTTGATATATAAATTTAAATATAATTTGCAAAGTAGTTTAATTTAATAAAAGTTTTGAACATGGAAGTTTTACTGATTGCACAACTGCAAATAAATGAAACAGCAGTTGGTAATCAATAGATTGTAAAATATACTATATGTTGCAACATTAGAAAATTTGGTTGTCTGCCCTTGACTTAGCAATAATTTATGCACATGCCAAAGAGTTTAGAAATGTATCTGGCTTGAGATATGAAAAGCTGCCTGGCCAGTTAGAGCAAATTTTTCAGAACAACTGTATGTTTACTCCAGGCTTCTATTTTCTCTCATTTCTATGCCAAAGTCACTTCACTAATGCAATGCACAACCAAGTCAACTCACAAGTAAGACCATAATTCAGTTCTCTTTTCCATATCTGCTAATATGTATCTGATTTATGAACTAAAACTATTATCATATTCCTATTCTGTAAATATATATATATATAAAGTGTTTTTTCTCAAACAATTATATGTCCTTGTCTGTCATTACTCATGAATAAAGTTCACATTAACATATCATTGCTATGGTAATGCTTATATTGCAATGGTTAGTTCAATTTATCTCCACTAGCTAACTCAGTACTTGGTTTTAGATATAATAATTTAATAAATGTTAGGAAATATACAGATGAAAATCATTAAAACACAAAAGTGAAGATTATAATCCTGAATAAAGGTCAAAGTTACAGAAATTAAACTTATGTTAAAAAGTTTAAAGTTTATCTAGTAACTGAGAACATCTTTGAACTTAGTCATTTATTAAGCTTGCCATTATTACTCAACAAAGTGCTCAAGATATTTCCTGAGTTTAGCTTAGTCTGGCACAAGGCCAAATTGTGAAGTACCCAATGAAAACTGAACATATTACTAATTATCTATTATACTATTTTATTAATCATTGCTCCATGGTGTGATAAGCAGATATTTAGTAACTTTAAGTTTGGCACAAGGAAACAAGTGTAGAGTGTCCATTGAGGCTCAATGTTAATATATTTGAAAAAGTCTGTTAAAAAACCTTGTTAACTATTGTTCAACAGCAGTGTGTTCCAGACATTTACTTAGTCTGACCTAACGTCCATTGTTTAGCTTACAGTGTTACACAAACCCAATGGTCTGCTAACCTAGCTAGCTAATGCTATAGAATGCCTTGTTAGAAAGAGGTGATTTATTGCCTTGAAATTCCTTTATTAAATAAATGGTTGAGAAAGACTTATAAGATTGATATTCAATGGTTCTCAATTTCTTCAATTTCAATTGTCAGCAGTCATCTCCAGAAATAAACAATTCGTAAATTCTACTTAATATTGCTCCCAAAGCAGAATAGAGGTGATACTGACAATTCAGACATGCTGAAGCCGTAAAGTGCTTCCTTTAAGTGAAATATTTTGAATTTAAATAAAAAGAAAAATCCTATTTTGTAAGTTGCTTAGATACAGGAAGAAGAGCAAATATTCTATTCATAACATTATCTTTGTTTAACACTATATTGTTACAACTGTTTCTGTTAACACTATATTGTTACAACTGTTTTTGTTAACATTATATTGTTAAAACTGTTCTTAACACTATATCATTACAATTGTTTTTTAACACTATATTGTAACAACTTTTTTTAACACTATATATCGTTACAACTGTTTTTTAACACTATATTGTTACAACTGCTTTTAAAACACTATATTGTTATAAATATTGTTTAACACTAAATTGTTACAACTGCTTTTTAACACTATATTGTTATAAATATTGTTTAACACTATATTGTTACAACTGGATTTTCAATAAGGAAGAAAGGATTTGGTAATATCTGCAGTTTTAAACATCCACAGAAACCCTTGGTACTTAGAACTTTTATTGTTATTATTCTCTTCTTTTTATTCTGTGCATGGGGCCCTCTTTAGGGCAGGGCAATCCTGTCCTTTGTACCTTTTAGCAGGTTTTGTTTTTTTGCAATCCCTTCTAATCCGTGTTTTGCCAAATATTTACACAAGATTGCTAGGTAATTTACTCACTGCTATCTTCTGTCCCACTTGCCTTCAATAATATCCTGTGAGTGTCAAATTCTCCAGGCCCTCTTTCCTCATTATGCGTCATAGAAATTTCAGCTGGCTCTTTGTTCTTAGTATGCCTAATTTATAAATTAAACTTTATCATATTTATATGTGGGAAAAAGGGTATTTGGTACTATCTGCTATTTCAAATGTTTGCGGAAAGCCCTGGAACTTGGAACATATACCTTGTGGGAAATTTAAACAGTTTCTATTCTTTTTAACTAACGCATGTGTATTTAAAAAGAAAGTAAGAAACAAAAAACTGCAAACAAAAAAACAAACTGATGTAGAATAAGAAATCTTTGGCTCAACAGTCAACAAGTAATAATCTTAAGAAATATTTTTGTTGCATCTGCTCATGTGAGTAAAGCATATGTGTTCATTTGACGAGCAAGATCAACAAAATCAATTTCTCCTAGTTGCTATGGCAACGTTTCGCTTTCAGCATCTGAAACACTTTTCTTCTTCTTCTTCTTCTGAATGGTAAAAGTAGCAGGAATGATTTTTGTGACAAAGAGAAATCAACCCTAATCCATTTCACTTGATGGTAACAAGAAAATAGGCTGGTGAAAAAAAGAAAGAAAATTTTCAGAAAGAGCCCCTCCCTCCTACTCTTTAATTCCACCCCCCACAAAAAAAAAAAAGTAGGTAGTGAATGGATGAGAATCTCACAAAGGTTATTAGGTATTTGTTAGTTGATTTTCAACCAGGAAAAGCAATAGTTGAAGGTGAATTGTTAAAACATCATCACAGTTTTGAGAATTAAAATTAAAAAAACACTTACTCCCACATAAAACAAAAAGAAAGAAAGAAAAAAGAAAGATGCAATAAAAAGAAAATAAAGAATAAATAAAAAAAATCAAACTAAAAATAATTAAAATTCAATCTAAAAAGATGGTGTTCTCTAATGTGTGTAAATTTTTTAATAATCACAAAAGAAGCATATTTTCTCTCTCCAGAATTATTTTCATTATGTTTTTTAATGACTCACCAAATATCTCAGAAAAGTTGCATGAGTTTTTTCTTTCTTTTTCTTTCTTCCTCTCGTTTCTGTCCTTCTTTTCTTACTTTTTTCCTTTTTCTTTATTTCATTTCTTTATTTGTTTACTTTCTTTTTTTGCTTCTTTCTTTCCTTTCTTATGTCCTTTTTGCTCCCTTTTTCTTTTCTTTTTTTGCTTCCTTCCTTCTTTTGTTTCCTTCCTTTTTCCATTATTTTTGGCTTCCTTTCCTCCTTTTTTGCTTCCTTCATTACTTCCTTCCTTCCTTTTTCTTTTCTTTCTTATGTCCTTTTTGCTCCCTTTTTCTTTTCTTTTTTTGCTTCCTTCCTTCTTTTGTTTCCTTCCTTTTTCCATTATTTTTGGCTTCCTTTCCTCCTTTTTTGCTTCCTTCATTACTTCCTTCCTTCCTTTTTCTTTTCTTTCTTATGTCCTTTTTGCTCCCTTTTTCTTTTCTTTTTTTGCTTCCTTCCTTCTTTTGTTTCCTTCCTTTTTCCATTATTTTTGGCTTCCTTTCCTCCTTTTTTGCTTCCTTCATTACTTCCTTCCTTCCTTTTTCTTTTCTTTCTTATGTCCTTTTTGCTCCCTTTTTCTTTTCTTTTTTTGCTTCCTTCCTTCTTTTGTTTCCTTCCTTTTTCCATTATTTTTGGCTTCCTTTCCTCCTTTTTTGCTTCCTTCATTACTTCCTTCCTTCCTTTTTCTTTTCTTTCTTATGTCCTTTTTGCTCCCTTTTTCTTTTCTTTTTTTGCTTCCTTCCTTCTTTTGTTTCCTTCCTTTTTCCATTATTTTTGGCTTCCTTTCCTCCTTTTTTGCTTCCTTCATTACTTCCTTCCTTCCTTTTTCTTTTCTTTCTTATGTCCTTTTTGCTCCCTTTTTCTTTTCTTTTTTTGCTTCCTTCCTTCTTTTGTTTCCTTCCTTTTTCCATTATTTTTGGCTTCCTTTCCTCCTTTTTTGCTTCCTTCATTACTTCCTTCCTTCCTTTTTCTTTTCTTTCTTATGTCCTTTTTGCTCCCTTTTTCTTTTCTTTTTTTGCTT
This sequence comes from Acanthosepion esculentum, assembly GCA_964036315.1. Classification (NCBI taxonomy): domain Eukaryota; kingdom Metazoa; phylum Mollusca; class Cephalopoda; order Sepiida; family Sepiidae; genus Acanthosepion; species Acanthosepion esculentum. The sequence goes on along the minus strand of OZ038493.1, from coordinate 32,130,338 downwards.
CCTTCCTTCTTTTGTTTCCTTCCTTTTTCCATTATTTTTGGCTTCCTTTCCTCCTTTTTTGCTTCCTTCATTACTTCCTTCCTTCCTTTTTCTTTTCTTTCTTATGTCCTTTTTGCTCCCTTTTTCTTTTCTTTTTTTGCTTCCTTCCTTCTTTTGTTTCCTTCCTTTTTCCATTATTTTTGGCTTCCTTTCCTCCTTTTTTGCTTCCTTCATTACTTCCTTCCTTCCTTTTTCTTTTCTTTCTTATGTCCTTTTTGCTCCCTTTTTCTTTTCTTTTTTTGCTTCCTTCCTTCTTTTGTTTCCTTCCTTTTTCCATTATTTTTGGCTTCCTTTCCTCCTTTTTTGCTTCCTTCATTACTTCCTTCCTTCCTTTTTCTTTTCTTTCTTATGTCCTTTTTGCTCCCTTTTTCTTTTCTTTTTTTGCTTCCTTCCTTCTTTTGTTTCCTTCCTTTTTCCATTATTTTTGGCTTCCTTTCCTCCTTTTTTGCTTCCTTCATTACTTCCTTCCTTCCTTTTTCTTTTCTTTCTTATGTCCTTTTTGCTCCCTTTTTCTTTTCTTTTTTTGCTTCCTTCCTTCTTTTGTTTCCTTCCTTTTTCCATTATTTTTGGCTTCCTTTCCTCCTTTTTTGCTTCCTTCATTACTTCCTTCCTTCCTTTTTCTTTTCTTTCTTATGTCCTTTTTGCTCCCTTTTTCTTTTCTTTTTTTGCTTCCTTCCTTCTTTTGTTTCCTTCCTTTTTCCATTATTTTTGGCTTCCTTTCCTCCTTTTTTGCTTCCTTCATTACTTCCTTCCTTCCTTTTTCTTTTCTTTTTTGATTCTTTTGTTCCTTTCTTCCCTTTTCTTTTTTGATTCCTTCCTTTCTTTGCTTTTATTTTTTGATTCCTTCCTTCCTTTCCTTTTTTGATTCTTTCCTTCCTTTCCTTTTATTTTTTGATTCTTTCCTTCCTTTCTTTCCTTTTTTGATTCCTTCCTTCCTTCCTTTCCTTATCTTTTTTGATTCCTTCCTTCCTTTTTCCTTTCCTTTCTTTTTATCCTTCCTTCTTTCCTTTCTTTTTATCCTTCCTTCTTTCCTTTCTTCTACAAGCAACACTCAAATAGAAATAATTAAAACGAATAAAGTGCAAAAACATACTAAATATACTTGAATACCAAAGTCCAAACTCCTTCTTTCCTTCCTTCCTTTTTAATTTCTCAAATAATTGTTGATTATTTGAACTTTAGAATGTTCTTTATACTTCACTGCAGTAATTGTGGATTGAACTGATGTGTTTACATTTTATTAATGCCCTTGGGAAAGGCATAAATCTATTCCTCCCTGTGGTCTGTTCTGTTGTCAGACAGCTAGACAAGACAGGCAAATGAGAAAGTAAGGGGAATGAATTGGAAGGAAGGAAACAGACAAGTGTTACAGAAAAAACAAAAACAAAAAAAGAATAGCCAACTCTGTGTTTATGATTTTTCCCCCAAAAGAGGCGTGCTTGCCTGACAGTGTCATAAAATATCAAACTCTCTCCTTGTAGCTTAAATGCAAGGATTTAGTTTTTCCCCATTTACATACCGTGACTTATTAATCACATCTTATCTACAAATATGCAGTCAGTGGTGGCAACAGTTATTGCTCTCTTTCACTATTTCTTCACATATGCCTGTTGTGCCCCAGCTTACATAACCCCACCTTAAACTTGTTTTGAGTTTCTTTGAGGAGAGACAGTGCAAGCCTGTGTATTAAACAATCTAAGAATTTGTATATTGGCTTTTGTTAATTGTATATTCATCTAAACATCAATGAGTCTTTTCTCTGGTTGTTCAAATGTTTGCATCACTTGCTTTGTGTCTTGCCATTTGAATTTGACATTCTTCATTGGCTTTTTACTTTTCCTTCTTTTCTTTCCTCTCGTCGTTCTTCACTTTAAGTTATTCTTATCTATTTTTGGTCTTTCTTCTATTTCATTTCTTTCTTTCACTTTTTCTTTCTTTTAATTTCATTTCTTTCACTTTCCTTTCTCTTATTTTTCACTCTTTCACTTTTTCTGTTTTGCTTTCTTTTCTATCTCCTATTTTTCATTCTATACTTTTCTTTCCCTTTTTTATTTTTCACTCTTTCACTTTTTCTGTTTTGCTTTCTTTTCTATCTCCTATTTTTCATTCTATACTTTTCTTTCCCTTTTTTATTTTTCACTCTTTCACTTTTTCTGTTTTGCTTTCTTTTCTATCTCCTATTTTTCATTCTATACTTTTCTTTCCCTTTTTTATTTTTCACTCTTTCACTTTTTCTGTTTTGCTTTCTTTTCTATCTCCTATTTTTCATTCTATACTTTTCTTTCCCTTTTTTATTTTTCACTCTTTCACTTTTTCTGTTTTGCTTTCTTTTCTATCTCCTATTTTTCATTCTATACTTTTCTTTCCCTTTTTTATTTTTCACTCTTTCACTTTTTCTGTTTTGCTTTCTTTTCTATCTCCTATTTTTCATTCTATACTTTTCTTTCCCTTTTTTATTTTTCACTCTTTCACTTTTTCTGTTTTGCTTTCTTTTCTATCTCCTATTTTTCATTCTATACTTTTCTTTCCCTTTTTTATTTTTCACTCTTTCACTTTTTCTGTTTTGCTTTCATTTCTATCTCCTATTTTTCATTCTATACTTTTCTTTCCCTTTTTTTATTTTTCACTTTTTCTGTTTTACTTTTTCTTTCTATTTTTCTTTCTTCTATACTATTCTTTCACTTTTTTTTTCTTATTTTTCTTCCTTCCACTTTTTTATTTTACCTTCCTTCTTTCACTTTTCTGTTTTACTTTTTCTTTTTTTCTATACATTTCTTTCCCTTCTACTCTTCCATTTTTCTTTCTTTCACTTCTTTATTCTCTTATTTTTCTTACATTCAACTTTTTTTTATTTTACACTCTTTCTTTCACTTTTTCCATTTGAAATGTGATAAAACAACTAAGATGAAAATCACAGTATTAGAAAAACAATGAGTAGAATAAAGAAAATGATTTATCTCCAGTAGCAGATAGATAGGATTAGATTGAGTTATAAGTAATTTTCATTTTTGTAGAATTACTTGTAATATTTGGAAGAATAAACAAAAACAGAAATTATTTATGACTCAACCTAATTTTGATCATTTAAGTATTCTAGGTGTAAAAGAAGCATGTGTTTTCTCAGCAGACTTATTGAACCTGTACAGTGAGGCAATTCTGAGAGAATTAAAAGACCTACCAGGACTCATTATTGGTGGCCACAATCTTAACAGCTTAAGATATGCAGATGATACAACATTGATAGCAGACATGGAGAGGAAACTACAAGAACTCCTAGAGAAGATAGTGATGGAAAGTTACAAGAATGCATGGTTGTTAGCAAAATATACAGCCCAACATGCAAATTACAAATTGGAGATGCCAAAATCAAGCAAGTTCAACAATCTGGGAAGTGTTTTCACAGAAGATGGAAAGTGCAATACTGAAACCCAAAGGCACCTTGCGATAGTGAAAGATGCCTTCCAAAAGCCAAGCAAAGAAACAAAAACATTTATTAGAAACAAAGATCAAAGTACTGAACTTTTACATAATAACAATCTCCCAGATGTAGAAGAAACTTGAAGTAACAGAAATATGATTCTACAGAAGGATGCTGAGAATACCGTTGACTGAACATGTGAGTAACGACAAGCCTTTAGAGAAAGTGGAAACACAAAAGACCCTTATACTTAACATCAGGAAGAAATAGTTGAAATTTATAGGGCATATAATGGGGAAAGGGGGTTTGGAAAATTTGATACTCACAGGACAGATTGAAGGCAAGGAGGACAGAGAAAAACAATGCATAACCTATCTAGTGAGTTTGAGTAAATGGATAGAGGAACAAGATTTAGACATAATAAAAAGATAAAATTTATTAAGAGCTACAAAGGACAGGAAATTGTGGAGAGCCATGATTGTCAATGTCTTGAGCAGACATGGCATATAGAAGAAAAAAGAAGAATGCTGGACTAAAGAATTACTTTGCAGCATTGACTAAAAGAATTTGGAAAATATATTAGAATATGACTTACGTGAATTTTCTCTGTTATAGTCCCTCAGTTTGGAAAAATCCGGAGTTTTGCATGTCACAGTCTTTCTGTGTACAGTGGCAGGTGATGTCCTGTTCAGTTCTTTGAATACACATGTATAGGTACTTTCCCGTGGTAGCTGACTACTCATATTTAGAATAAGCTGAAAAGAGAAATGCAAATTGAATCAGGAAAGGGATAATTGTTTTCTATCAACAGAATATAGAAAATATAGAATTAAAATAGGATTATTCTTTTTCTTTCACACTCGGTAACACCTTGTATCTTAGTGGATTTTTTGTCTTGCTTGGGGTGAAATGATTAAAAAAAAAATTCTTGTTTTTTTCCTTCATCATCAGAGCACCAAATCTTCATAGTAATTCCCATATCCAAATATCAAATATATTATAATACTTGTAGGCAATGTATGGAGTATCTCAGTGATGTCCTGTGGCATGAAACCTATATTGTTTTTAATCAGTTTTCTGATCTGCTCATCATCAATGACTGCAGGTCTTCTGAAATATTCTTGGTTTTCCAGATCAAAATTTCCACTTCTGAACCTAGCAAACCACATATGAACAATATGTTCAGCTATGGTACCATATCCATAAATAGCACTTATCTTTTTTGCTGTTTGTACATCACTTTTCTTTTTTTTTTCCTTTCTGGGAATAAAAGAGCCTCAAATGATAAAAATGCACCTCATTTTTCTCCATTTTTTCTTTTCATCTAAAAACATTTAAATTTTTACAATTCCTGTATGAGCCGTATAGAAAGACACATGAATGTCATCTTTTGGAATATGCATAAATCTAAAGAATAGATTTTATTTTTTAATCCAACATATTTTTATGACTCCAAACCTTATTTTTAGTGGATACCGGCATTTGAGTAGACCAGTGTTTCTCAACCTTTTTAAGCAATAGCACACCTAGGAGCAAATGAAAATATCATGACACACTTAGCAAAATTTTTAAAGGGTACACATTTAAATATTATCAAATAAAACCATACATTTTTAAAAAAAAATACACAATGTTTCTATTCAACTATTTGTACTTCTTATTTAGTGTGCCTATTGTTTTTTCATGATTTTTTCAATGTTTGGCTGGATGTGTGATAAGCAGACACTCATTTCTTTCACAGATGAGTGTTGTCTTTCTCGCTTCTTATTTTTTATGTTATTTAGGGTTGAGAAGCCTAACTCACATAAATAAGTAGAAAATTGCAATAAAACTGATAAAGCCTTTTTAGCTAAAGTGGGATATTCCTTTTGTATTGAAATCCAAAATGTGCCACTGAACGAAAGTATTTAAAATGGCATAATCGAAGAATAGTGAAAAGAATTATTTGAAAAAAAAAGTACAATACTTATTGATTTATTCAAATACTAACACTGCAACATTACTATTTCCACACCCACATATATACGTATGTTGTGAAAATATTTCACTATTTCACTAGTGTGCTGTGGCATGGCAGTTGCGAATAACTCTGAGCAGAGGCTCCATATTTTTTAAACAGTGTTTATTTTGTCTCCCAGCCTTCCCGCTCAAGAAAACTTAATAAAAAAAATGTGCACACGGAGTGTCTACTTATATACAAGTATCCATTAAAAATAATGTTTGAAGTAATATATATATATATATATATATATATATATATATATATATATATATATATATATGTATATATATATATATGTATGTATATATATATATATAAGTGAACATTGAAGTCAACACTCAGACTGTTTCATGCTAGATGCAATTGTCAGACGATTGCGTCTTGCATGAAATAGTCTGTCGTCTCTGAGTGTTGACTTCAATGTTCACTTTTATATTTACATACACTCTATCTCTGATATTGAACACTTTATCCCATAATATAGGACACCTTAAAACTATATTTCATCATATATATATATATATATATATATATATATATATATATATATATATATGTTAACATAGATAACATAATGACATATCTAATAAAATTTCAATTTTATTATTTATAATTTTAATTTTATTTAATTTCTGTTTTTATACTATCTAATAAAATACCTAATGATATATATATATATATATATATATATAGGTGCCTGACGATTGCACTAACATGAAACAAACTGTCGCCTCTAAGTGTTGACTTCTATGTTCACTTTTATATATATATATATATATATATATATATGTATATGTATGTGTCATAACTTTCAGTCATATGTGAACAAAATCATGTTTTCAAATGCTACCTATTAAAAAATACTACAAACTTTTGTTATGACTCAACATAATGGTCACTAAATTGTGATAAAAACAAGAAGAATGTAGATGCTAGTATGAATAAATTCTGACAGAATATAATGATTTGCAAAAACTCGCACATAGCAAGTTAGCTGTAGAAGTAGCAAAAAATAGACTAAAATGTTTATGATTCGTCTTTCTTGTACTTTAAGCTAAATTAGATTACCTCCAAACATGTCGTTTGAGTTAACTTTTAATATTTTTTTGATTTTATCAACTTATTTCTTAGGTTGAAATTATTCTCATCATAACTGAACAGTAATGTTATCATACTTTGCACCAGATTGCATTTAGATATTATAGCAAAAGGAAAGAAAATTCCATATTTGGTTAAAGAAAATAAATAAGAGCAATATAAACTTGTTGACATATTTTGGTGCCAGAGACAAACCAAAAATACACTCTTAATTTATATATATATATATATATATATATATATATATATATATATATATATATATATATATATATGTGTGTGTATTTTTTTCCTGGTTGACAGGTTGTAAGTGAAACTGGAATTTGTCATGCTAATCTCTTTGGGGAAATCACAGCTAAATTCCTCATCTGTGTTCATCTCCAAAATGCTACAAGTAAATTTAATGCATTCAGTAAAGTTAAAAGTAAAAGAACTAATACAATTAATGGAACAAAATGCTTTGTTTATCTTTCTCTTTCTTTTTGAAAAGAAAAGATTTGTCTAGACTAAAAGTGACAAACTAGCAGGATGCCTTCAAATCTGTTTTACAATGTTTAGACTTTCTGATGTTGGTTCACTTGCTTCAGGGATGACAGGTACAGGAGTTGGGTGTGGTAGTTTGGAAAAATCTGAGAGTGGCATGTGTGGGAGGGGAGTGTTTGAAGAAATTTGATTTGTTTCAGTCAGTGTTGTTCTAAATGAATTTTTTGCAAGTTGTCAGAACATTGGCCATGATCAGCTGTGTCTTTTTGTATGTTCAAAGAAAGAATTTTTATTTATTTTATTTTGGGCCATTTAGGACATTGATTATGGATAATTTTTGCCACAGGGTTGCTTTTGAGAACAACAATGAATATATGAAGCCATTGTTTGATTTCTGAAAGAAATATTCAAGGAAAAGGATATTATTTACATTCAGACTAATATCCTCATCTTTTTACACTATTTATATTGTTCGGACTGTAGTCCTCATCATTATTGCCATATTCACAATGTTTCTACCATTGTACACTTCGATCTTCAGGCTATATATGTTGGAATTTTGAACCGAACCCTTTATTTAGTCCACAGTGGTAAATTGTTCTGATTCTATGTTCCATGCCTTTTTTAGATATCTCAGTATTAGTTAATTCCTTTTAGTAAATCAACTCACCAAGATTTTGTTCTCTCTACTGTGGTCAAATATTGAACTCACAACTCTTTGGGTCAAGTCACTTTTTGAATTACTCAACCAGTGCTTTTATCCCTATGTACCCTTGGGGATAAATAAAGGGTTCGCTTTGAAATTCAAATGTATATCACCTGAAGAAGGTTGGAGTGTACAATAACTGAACTTGGCAATAAAGATGAGGACAACAGTCTGAACGATGTAAATAGTGTAAATAGTTACAATACCTCATCTCAGACATATAGACAGATATCATCATCTTTGCTGCTATTATCACAACATTTTGGTTGTGGCACCTTTTTCAAGTGTCTGTTGATATGGTATCTTTCAAGGAATTTCAACCTGAACAATTAATTTAATCTATGAAACTAGATTCTTTTCACTCCACTGTCCATGTCAACAGATATCCTGTTCATTTTTTTCTTTTTTCTCGGTTATTCCCACAATTACAATATTTCAGTCTCCAGCCTTCTTCAGGTGTGTGTCAATCCAAATAATCTTCAAGAAATTCTGAACTGGACCCTTTATTTAATCTACAAGAGTAGATTGTTTTTGTTCTGCTGTTCATGTCTAGTGATATAGTCTAGAGAATTAAATTATTAGTTCATGAATTTAGTAGCATAGTAACTGTGAAATAAGGAAATACAGACTCGGACACACTAAAAAATGGACTAGAAATAACTGACAAATACTAAAAATGGCGGAAAAAGAATAAGATGAGATATCCTTAGAGATGGACAGTGGGACAAGAACAATCTACACTTGTAGTTTAAGTGAAGAGTTCACTTTGAAATTCCCTGAAGGTTATCTGGATCAGCAGACACCTGAAGAAGGCCGGTCAAAACATTGTGATAGTTAAAATAAAACTGATTAGTTTGACTGCAAATAATGTAAATACTGATAATTCCTAACCCCAGAAATTCAGACAGAAAAAAATGATTTTATTATTAAGTTTTGACAAATATTTCTTTCACCTTAATTTCAGTACCTTTTTGTCTCACTAGTAGTATCAGATGTAATAATGTTTGAATGTGTCAACTATTTTAAATTTTTGACTAGGATTTCATTTGATATTTTATTGCATTCCATTGGAACTACTCTGACCATTATTCTACAGATATTAACAAAGAATATGATTTGGAAATAAAGCTCTTGGTAAGACTTGAACTTTCATCTCTTTTTCTCTCTGGATGTCCATTTTACCATAATAGTTGCTCTGTTTGAGTTATGAAAACAATGATAGACCAAAAGATTGAATCTCACTATATGACTTTATTCCTTATTCAAATCTTTCCATATAAATTTATTCCTTATTCAAATATCACCCTATAACTTTATTCAAGTCTCACCATATAAATTTATTCCTTACTTTCTCTATTCCTTCTGTGATACGAATGCTTTGTTTTTATTGACTAGTAATGTTATTTGCTATGGAAATGAATTGCAACTTAGGAAGACAGAGATTGTTAGTGGCCAAGAAATAAGGCAAGCATTTTTGACAGGATAAAAATATGTATATGTGTAATTTTTAGAGGACAATATCAAAATTAAAGGGGTTATCTGAATTTCTGGGATGAGATGTTATCATTATTTATACTATTTACATGCAGATTATTGTCCTCATCCTTGTTGTTGCTCAATCTTTGTTGTGAATTCAATCCTTTGGTCAGTCGGTGTGTACTTGGATTCAGTGAAAACAAGACAAGCAATAACTAAGCAGTACTAAAAATAAGAACTAGACATGATATTTCTAGACATACACAGTAGAACAAGGGAAGTTTACCCCTGTAGATTAAATAAAGTGTTCAATTCAGAATTCCCTGTAGGTTACCCAGATTGATATACACCTGAGGAAGGCCGGAGGACACAATGGCCGAAACGTGATAATAACAAAAATAAGGACAATTGCCTGAATATACAGTGTAAATAAAAGTCATTGTTTTCTGCCTGAATTTTTGGGGATAAGGAAATCATTATTTATATTCAGACTAATATCCTCATCGTTGTCTTTGTTATGTTTTGTCTTTTGTCCTCTGTCCTTTCTCAGGTGCTTGCTGATCTGAGTAACCTTCAAGGAATTTCAAAGAACCCTTTATTAAATTCATGAGGATAGAGTTCCTCTGGTCATATCTAGGGATATCTTGTCTAATTTTTATTTAGCACTGCTCAATTATTGCTTGTCCCATTTCCACTGAGTCCAGGTACATACTGCCTGACCCAGGAATTGAATTCGTGGCTGATTTCTATAAATTTGTTTGAAAGATAATTCAAAAGTAAAAATTAAATTGAATTTAGTATAGTTGGCATATTTTTTTTGTTTTATTAAATGACATTATAAAACATGCAAATATAGTAAATGTAAAATTTTTATTTTTAGTAAAATATACCACATGTAAGATATGTACTGAAATTTAGGTACTTATTTCATAGCTGAGATTTTAGTTGTGGGATATCTGTTGCATGTATTTAGAAGAAAGGCAGATATGAATGATGCTAAAACATTTAAGAAACTGTATTTTAATAATAAGCATACTTACATCGCTGACTGTAGAAACTGATACTTTTTCAGGTTGGATGTCAAAAATAGAAATGCAGTTCTTAGCTTCTCCTGAGAGCCATCGGTCTTTTTGGTGCTGGTCCAGACTTGTACCACAGTTTGATTTGGAGGTACACCTGACAAAAAAAAAAAAAGAAAGAAAAAAATGGTGAGATAAGAACATGAAGAATTTAAAGTATTTATATACCTAATATAATCATGGTGAATTTATAAGAGTATGAGACTAAATTTATGATACATAAAATAATTCTTTATTCATTTATGAATTCTATCAAATTAATGTAAACTGAAACGAGGGTATGTGGTTCTGGGTCTTTCTTTGAACATTCAATCTTCTTTCAAGGATGGGAGGGACTCTGCTTCTTCTCTCATAGTTTAAGCATTTATATAATTTCCTGTGTGCATGTATGTGTGTGTGTGTGTGTGTGTATGCTATGTTCATTCTTTTCCTTGTATATATTGGTGCCCACACCAACATTCTTCCAAGCTCAATTCTGCACTTAGTGGTTTTGAGGACACCTTCAAGATTAACCCTCAGTGCTAATTTTGACTTTCTGAACTTATTCAGAGTAAAAAAAATATTGTATCTCTTAGAGTGAACCGAGTTCCTATTGGGGTCACCACAGATCAACACATCTTAGATCAAGGTTCTTGATGAACATTAAACATCTGGTTTTCCTGGCATGAATCACATACTACACTGTAAGTTTAATGGTTTTGTATATAAATTCATTTAAAGTGTCAAGATGTAACTTTTACATAATCCCCAAGAAAAAATGTAACAAATATTAAGTTCAGGTTCATCCTAAGTACTAATGATGACATTGAAGAAAATAGATTCTGTTGTATTTTAATTAAGATGAGATATAATTATATTATTTTAAGTACATATTAGTCATTATCTAATTAGTAAATATACTAGATTAAATTTATTTTTCAACAAAAGTTAATAATAAACTGCAACAAAATTTAACAGCAAATTTTAATAAAAAAAATGTTTCTACAGAAGGATGCTGAGAAAAAAGTTTTAGAGAAAATGGAAACACATAAGACTCTTATAATTAACATCAGGAGGAAATATTTGAAATTTATAGGGCACATAATGGGGAAAGAGGGTTTGGAAAATTTGATATTCACAAGAAAGATGGAAGACAAGAGAAATGGATGAAGACAGTGCTTATCCTACCTATTGAGCTTGAGTAAATAGATTACAGAAATGGTTTTAGGAAAAGACAAAATTTACTAAGAGCTACAAAGGATAGGAAATTGTGGGGAGCCATGATTGCTACGTTCTGAAGGGATATAGCACATAAAAAAAGATATTCGCATCCAGTGGGTTCAAGTTAAACGCTTTATCAGATACAGAGAATAACCAGTTCAGTAAGATTGTAAAACACCAGAATTAACTTTTTAAATCGGTGACCATTTTATGCAAATTTATTTAAAAGAACAACTAATTGAAGGGATCAAAATTTGTGATTTTGATCTCATCTACTTAGACAGAATCCATTCAATAATAAAATACATGAAATTATTTCAACCTTGAAATGAAGTATTTTAACATTTTTTTTCCAATAATCTTATTTATTTTTAATCCTAACCATTTTAAGTTGAATATTTTTTAACTTTTAAAATCAGTCACATGAATGTGGATAAAAATTTCAACAATTTGGTCTATAAATGTGGCAGGGTGTGCCAGTGGTGTAATGGGCAGTGGATTGAAATGAGAAAATGGTGAGCCAAGTTTGAATTCCAGTTGAGTTGGGTTTTTTTTTTTACATTCAGTTATGAACAAATACCTTTGGGAAAGATATGAATTTATCTCTTCTGCTTCAAGCTATGGATTAAATAGCAAGACAGACTGGGCTATTTAGCCATAGTTGAAAACCAGTCAAGGGGAAGGTTAATTCTGAATTCAAAATGGTAACAACCAAACTAGTTCTTTGGTAAGGCATAGCACCCAGAATCCAGCCCTGTCAGGGTTAAGGTGAAAACATCAACATCCTTTCAGGTGTCTTTTCTTCAAAGTAACAGTTCTGGAGAAGAAGCTGACTGAGTGAATCTTCTTCTTACCAATGACATACAAAAGGAATGAGGATGAGTTGACACTGTGTACATGATATGTAGTGTCCTAGCTGTGAAGGTCTGGACTGGTGAAACTAAGCAATGTAGCATGTCTGATCTATGTAACAAGGAATTTTGGCATTTTTATAGTGTTATATTCTGTGCTAATAGGAATATATACTTGAAAAACAAGGTGGATAAAATAAGTAAAGGTTTATTGTACAAAACCAGTACAATAAGAAGAAAGGTAACAGTTATGCACAAGGTCGTCGCAAGTCAATCCAGTAGTGAGTGCTACTATTGGAAGGTTGGTAGTTCTTGCGTAAGTCTGAGTCGTACTCAACAGATCCCAGCTAGTCAATATTTACCAGCCTCCCCACAAGGTAGGATGTGGCACAAGGCCGAATTTAATGTGGGGCAATCCGAGCCTGTAGGCTTGGCCAAAAATTCCCCGTAAACCCTGCATAAATGGGTTTGGGTCTGTCTACCTCCCCGGATGAGACTCTGCCCTTCGGCATAGCCTCATCCAGGTTCCTCTCTGCCTGAAGACAAGAGAGTTTGACAACAGCTAAGAGCTGAGTAACAGATCTCAGCTAGTCTCTGTGGTTCGTTGACTTACAGATACTTATAGGCAGTTACTACCTATAGTGTAGTCACTCATGGGGGTGACAGGTTATTCCATTACATCATATAGTCAGGCTGAAAAATGTTACATATGAGAAAAAAAAAAAAGAGATACATTCAAATAAAAAATGTATGCTTTCTGTAAAAGAACAGTTACTACACTTTGAACTTAGATAATTAAAGAAATATCTAAAAATAAACTGAATTCTTTCAAATAATTGAATAATCAAGAGTGTTCTTTATCTGTAGATTGCATTTTCTTTCCCATTCTGTGTTTAATTAACTATACTATAAGCCAATGTTCAGCCTGAATAAAAATTAATTATAATCTCAGAAGGTAATTATCTTTTTCCAGTCAGTTGCAATTAACCTTGCCAGTCAAATATGTAATCTTGAATCATTGAAACATCAACTAAAAAGAAAGAAAAAATTGTATGTGCATGTAAAATGCTAGCTTAGCTATTGATTATTAGAAAAGCATTTATGTAGAAATTAACACTGAATGTAGCAATTATAACAAAAATTTAATTGAATTTAGCAAGAAATTACCCTGAGGGTCAGAATGACATGCAATATCTTTGAAATGCTGTGAATCTAAAAATGTTTAGTTTTGGTTGAGCAAGTTGACAGCGGAATTAGCTGTTTGGAATGGTTAGAGAAGTAATTATCTAAACATACTATATTATATATAAGTGGTGTTCTCAAAGATTTGTGCCTGAATATGATCCCTTTTACTTCTTTTATATCTATAAAGCTTCCTTTTCTTTGGAGCAACATTTGCCCTCTTGTCATCACTCCCAGTCCATGTTCTCTGTCCTGGGTATGCCGATAAACTACATCCGCATCCTGGGTATGATGATGATAAACTACATCCGCGTCCTGGGTAAAACAAGAAACTACATCCACGTCCTGGGTAAGACAAGAAACTATGTCCAGCAGCAAGGCCTCTGATCAGGAGGTTTTGAGGAGCATGGGACCACTTCTTAATTGCTGGTGTTTCCAGGTCCACTTTAACTCGGGGTGGTAGCACCTGTTAGGGTCCCAGCTATGGGCAAATAGTTAACACCCAAACTTGTGTAAAAATAGGTTTTAATACCAGAAATACTTTGTAATAAAAAAAAATTATTACCAGCAATAATTTTTGAAGGAAAAATTATTATCAGCAATACTTAAAAAAAATACCAGCAATACAAACAGTTATACATTCTTTTGAAAAAACATGACCAGCTATAGATTTCTTCAAGGAAAAATATTCCCAGAAATAGATTTTTGAAGAAAAACATTACCAGCAATAAAAATTTTATTGGCATTAAATAACCCATTGAAGTTGATATGCAATAAAACAAACCGAACCAAACCAGTCCATGTTCTGCCATCTATTTACACAAGGTAGGTTACTTCTCTCTACCAATTTTGCCTCCAGTGTGTCCTGCAAGTATTAAATTCTCCAAGAGTTCTTTCCTCATTACATGTCCCAAAAATGTAAACTGGCTCTTTCTTCTTACTATGCCTAATTTATAAATTAAACATTATCGTATAGGAAAAATAGATACTGTTTACATTTTTAAACATCCAGGGAAAGCCTTGAAACTTTGAAATTTTATTGTTGTTATCTTCTTTTTCTTCTATGTGCCTTGTCGCTTCAGGACATGGGATATCACGGCTCGGCAAAACTTTCTATCCTTTGTAGTTCTTATTAAGTTTTGTCTCATTGTAATCCCTTCTAGTCCCCGTTTGTCCAACTAGTTATACAAGCTCATTAGTAAGCTTTCTGATTCTAATTTTAAATTTTCTTTTGTCTCCATTTTCCTTGAAACTTCCTAATTGATCACATGTTCACTACATGGTATTCTCAACATCTTTCTGTAGAACCATATCTATGTTGCCTCAAGTCTAGTCTTCATCTGTAAAGAAAGGAGGAGGAATAACAGGAGCAGAATGAAGAGAGAAAAATAAGGAAAGTCATGAGAGGAATAAAAGAAAGAGGATGAGAAGTAAGAGCAAGAAAAGTAAAGAGGAAGAAAAAGTAAAAAGTATTCTTATATTCACAACATTTTGGTCGTTGTATGCTCTGGCCTCCTTCAGCTTGGAATTTTGAGCTGAATCCTTTATTTAGTTCACTGGGGTAGATCGTTCTAGTTCCACATGCCAGGCCTTTTCTGGATATTTCAGTTTCAGTTATTTCCCTTTAGCAACTCAACTCTCCAAGTTTTGTTCACCTCTGCCAGGTATTGAACTCACAACTCTTTGGGTCATGTCACTGGATTACGTCAACCAATGCTTTTATCCCCTTGACCATATTTTCTTGGGATATCAGTGAATGAAATTTTGGGACTTATTAATGCCTCAAATTCATTGTCGGCGGATGAGGATAAAATATATTCGAGGACCTCTGTCGAAGCAGTCTTTGTTGAAAAATATAATAAAATGAAACAAAAGTACTTTTTTCTGGTGTCAGGTTATTAACAATATTCCACTCCAAATCTTTGGTACATCTCTCATGGATACAGGCTGGAACTATAAAATCTTCACTTTCTAATCATGATAGAATTCAAAAGCAACTCTGCGTCCTTGTGAGTGATGAATTATTTTCAACCCTACAACCCCTTTCCCACAGATGAAATGTTACAAGCTTCTCTCTGCTCTGTCACTCTCATGGAAAATATTCTGATGAGGTAAATTCCTTAGTTCTACCAGTTCAGACCTTTAGACCTAAGACCCAACATGGCACGTACATATGATTGAATCATCCTCATTCCTTTCAGATTCCATTGGTAAGAAAGAAATAGAAATTTTTTCTCATCAGAGTCCATCTTGCACACTTACAAATCTATCATTTGTACGTGCATTGAATACTGATGCCATATCTGGTCTAGTGCTCCTGCTATTCATCTCCAGGTTCTTGACAAAATCTAAAGGTGGATCTGCAATATAATAGATCCTGCCTTGGCATCTCAACTTCAGTCACTTTCTCACCAATGCGACATGTTTTACCTCTGTCTTGCCTACAAATATTTTCATGGCAACTGCTCTGATGAGCTTTTTTCCCTGGTGCCCTGACTCCAGGAATTTAAGCCTGCTACTAGGTTGGCGTCTAGGTCCCACCCAGTTACTGTTGAAATAGCTTAATGCAACCTGCACTTCTACTCCAATGGTTTATTTTCTCGAACTTACTGCCTGTGGAACTCCCTTCTGTTTACTTGCTTCCCTGCTAACTAGGATCTTCAAAAATTTAAATGCAACACCAATTGCCATCTTCTATATTCTTGAATCCCGTTCATCTTTTTGTCCTTTCCTTAATCCTCCCTTCACTCAGTCTTTTCTCTCACTTTCACTCCCTGTAACCCCCTGTATACTAGTGGCATCCCCACCTTGCTTGGGGTGAAATGATTTAAAAAAAAGCTCCATTCAGACTGTTTCTTCCCAACTTTGTGGAATAGACTCCTGAGAGGATTCTTCCCTAATCACTACAATCATAACCTCTTCAAGTCTAGAATCAACCTTTATTTACTTTCAATAACCTTATTCAGTAACCATCTACCTTGAGTGACTCTTGTGCCTTGTATTGGATGAACAACAGTAAACAATTACATCCTTCAGGTCTTCTTTTATGGAAATAGTAAAATATTATAACTTTTCTCATGTGACTTGGTTCATACTTTAGGGTAAAAATAAAGATTGTGAGTCACAATAGATTATAAAAAAATGAAGAAAAAAGAAACAGAAATAAAAGATGGATGAAAAAACAGTAGAGAAGAGAGAAAGAAAGAGAGGGGTAATGAGGGAGAAGGTTTGAGTAGAGATGAAAAGACAAAAAGAAAAGGAGAGTAGTGAAATGAAAAAGGATGAAGAGGAGCAAGGTAGAGAAGAAGAAAAGAGAGAAGTTGAAGAATAAAGAGGAAAAGAAAAAGGAATATTTTGTCATTTTGCCTTTTTTTCAACCTTTCAACTCAGCCCTGGTTTTGTTCGTTTTGTTTTATGGCATAATCAACCTCAATCGGTTATTTAATGCTGACAAGATTTTTATTGCTGGTAATATTTTTTTTCAGAAATGTATTGCTGGTAATAATTTTTTCTTAAAAAATTTATTGCTGGTAATAAAACCTATTTTTACACTTTTATATTGTTTTGACCACAGTTTGGGGGTTAACTATTTGACCATAGCTGGGACCCTAACAGGTGCTACCACCCGAGTCAGAGTGGACCTGATAACAACAGCAACTAATAGAGGTGGTTTCACACTCGTCAAAGCCTCTTGATCCGAGGCCTTGCTGCTGAATGTAGTTTATCATCATATCCAAGGTTGGCAACTCAGCTCTTCCACTTTCTTTACTTCCTTATTCTTCCTTTTCTCTCTGTATATCTATCCTCAATTTACTTACTCCAACTTTTTTTATTATCTCTTCATGACAAAAATCTTACTTACTATTTACATAAAATAAACCCTCTAAATATTTATAATAAAGATGCAACAAAGTGAATTATGTGATGGCTATTTAAAAAAAAAAAATCTTGAAAAAGATTTGAAAGAGATGGAAAAATGAACCACGAAGAAGGGAAGAATGATGATGAAAAAGAAATGGAGGAACTATATTGGGAGGAGAAAAAAATTAAAATGACAAAATCTAGGCAAGGAAAAGAGGGTAGCAAGTGAAAAGCAAAAATAAGAAAAGAAGAAAAAATGAGAATAGGTTAATGAAAGAAAGAAAGAAAAAAATAGAAGAAAGAAAAGTCAAAATTGAAGAAGAAAGATTGAAAGAAAAAAGCAAAAAAAAAATAAAGAAGGAAAAACAAAAAAAATAAAGAAGGAAAAACAAAAAAAATACAAGAAGGAAAAACAAAAAAAATACAAGAAGGAAAATAAAAAAAAATTATTATAAACAGAAATGGAAGGAACTAAATTTAGTAAAATCAAGAAAATAGTGATCACAAGAAGATTGTGCTGCTGTGTTGCATGTTGGCTATTTGCCAAAGCTAAAGTATGGAAGATGAAAGGCACTATAAGCATAGAATCTTAATGATAGTATCAAATTTTCAGTCATCTTCTCTTGGCAGATGATGTGATGAATTTATTTCCCTTGCCAAACACCCTACAAAGTTTTTTTTTCTAATCCTCCAAAGTTACAAGATGGAACAAATCTTTGAAAGAAAAATAAATTAAAAAAATGTTTTGTTTTATACATTATTTTTGTCTTTTGCAATTTAGTGGGTTGCTGCACTAAATGGAATGATGCCCACCCATGGGTTCTATTGTGCGCTTTTATGAGTGAAAGATAGCCTATGGGTGAATGTACTGACCATGAGGTCTCTTGAGTGAATTCCAAGTACTGAACTGGTGATGTTCAGTGAAAAGATTTTTTTTTTATGATACTGAAACTTTCCCATTTTGGAGCAAATTCATACATTTACATTTTTGAAACAAAATTCTTTTCATTTTATTGCAATTGATTTTAATTTCCTTAAACCATCAGGAAATAATGTTGTTGCCATTAATGGTGAATTCTTACTAACAACAATAAAATTCTGAAATACAAAGGCACATTGGGATAGTGAAAGATGACTTCCAAAAGCTAAGCAAAGTATTAAGAAACAGAAAAAAATTGTTAGAAAGAAAGAAAAGTGTACTGAACTGTTATGCAATATCAGTCCTCCTGTATGGCAGTGAATGCTGGACAATTCCCTTACAGATGAAGAAGAGACTTGAAGCAACAGATATGTAGTTTTACAGAAAGAGGTTGGGAATACCATGGATTGAACATGTGAACAACAATGAAATTTTAGAGAAAATGGAAACAAAAAAACTACTTATACTTAAAATTAAAGGAAGAGATAGTTGAAATTCTAGGACACATAATAAGGAAAGAGGGTTTGGAAAATTTGATACTCATAGGACAGATTGAGGCAAGAGAGAGGAAAACAATGCATAAACTACCCAGTGAGCTTAAGTAAATGGATGGCAGAACAGGGTTTAGGAGAGATAATAAAAAGACAATTTATTGAGACCTACAAGGTGCAGGAAATTGTGGAGAGCTGGATCACAAATGACCTGAAGGAAAAATTTGGGGTATGATTTTGTCACTAGAAATCCATCTCCTAGGCAATACCTCCCCAATGCAATGGTATTGTGTTAACAAAAATTGTGTTACAATGTGCTACTTTTCCATTAAGTTAACAAATGTAAAAAAATAGAGAAATTGTATCATTACTATATAGATGCTCAATTAGTGTAGTGGTTATTAGTGCTGAATATGGAATGGGTAAGCTGAATTTAAATTCCAGTCTAGTCTATTCCCTTCACTTATGCACTAATGTGCTTAGAAAATGTATGGAACCATCTCTTTTTCCCTTAGATATAGGTTGAATAGTAGAAAATAATGTAAATATCAACAGGTGAACTACTTTGGTAAATTCTGATGATATAATTCCTGAAGCAACTGGTGATGAGGTTTCCAGCTTTCCACTTTCACCCATTCTCCAGCTTGTAACTGGACTTTGTTATCAAGGGTTATTTGAAACACATGCCATGGGTGCAATACATAGACAATGGAAGTTTATCCTCACTACCCTCTTTATGGATATGATGACTTTTGGAACATATATAATGTATGTATATAAACATTATATAAATTACCTGTTTAAGAAACAGGCTAGAGAATATATTAGTTGAAATGTGATAAAATCAGGAAAACAGGTTTGAATGAATCAATGTATAATAGTAAGAAAATCCATCTCAGAGATTCAGACAAAAATTGTTCCCTTGACAATCTTATGTTTTTCATATTTCTGATGCTAAAACTGTTGATCATTACAAAGGGAAAATTTTAAAGAGATCTTTTTTTTTTTTAGTTAATCAAATTAGTTAATTAAATTAGTATTGAAAAAAAAACATGAATGAATTTCAGCTTTATGCAATATTTATGATTAGAACAATATCAAAGTAAGCAATACAAATGCAGGACAATATATATATTGATGTTTCATAAATTACACAAAAGCATTTGATAAAGTGCAACATAAAAATCTCTTTGAACTGCTAGCAAAACTGGATTTATTTGGGAAACATTTTAGAATAATCATGATGCAAAAATAGAAAAATCAGAATGCATCTTCTCCCTGTATAAAGTAAACCTTTTCAGCAAGACAATCCAAAGAAAACTAGAAGTCCTACCAGGATTTATTTTTGTTGGGTACACTCTTAACAAAATAAGATATGTAAATGACATTGTGTTGATACAAATATGAAAGAAAAACAGCAAGAAAGCCTAGACAAGGTACTAAAGGTAAGCAAGAAGAAAAAAACTGTCCATTGCAAAAAGACAGGATGTTTGGTCAAAAATCAAGTGAGTGCAGACATTTAACTACCTGGGAAAAACTTTAACAGATGATAGAAAATGTGACACAGAAATCCAAAGAAGCATTAGAATAACAAAAGATGTCTTCCAAAAGTTAAACAAAGTATTAAGAAACAGGA
The DNA here is from genome assembly GCA_964036315.1 of Acanthosepion esculentum. NCBI lineage: Eukaryota > Metazoa > Mollusca > Cephalopoda > Sepiida > Sepiidae > Acanthosepion > Acanthosepion esculentum. The sequence continues at coordinate 32,109,897 of OZ038493.1, read as the reverse complement.
AAATTTCATTAGAAACAAAGAAATGTGTGCTGAATTACTATGTTATATCAATCACTCTATATGGCAGTAAATGTTGAACAATTTCCTCATAGATGATTAATTCGTTTTCTATGGCTTATCAATACTTTGTAGGTTTTTAAAGCCAGGAAATAATTTTAGATTTTTTTTGAGATAATAATGGTTTATTGATACAAATCTTACTAATTAACCCATAGGTAGGGAGAGAAGAGGTGGATTCATAACTTTCCCAAGGGTATTTACATTTAAGTAAATATAATGAACCCAACTGGAATTTGAACTCGGCTTTCCAGTTAACAATTCTAAACCATTATCCATTACACCGCCAACTCATCCAAGCTTACAGTACCTGTTATTCCAAAGTGGTCAAACATCTAGATACTGACCAGGCTTGTTGTTGCTTAATTTTGGTGGGTGATTGTACAGTAACTGGTGTTTCAATGTGATATGGCTGTAAGCTTTCCTCATAGATAAAAATTAAACTTGAAGCAATAGAGAAGTGGTTCTACAGAATGATGCTGAGAATACCATAGATGGGGCACACAAGCAATGAGGAAGTTTCAAAGAAAATGGAAACACAAAACACTTAGAATCAGGATCAGTTGAAATTTCTAGGATACATCATGAAGAAAGAGGACTTGGAGAATTTGACACTCACAGAACATATTGAAGGCAAGAGGGAAACAGTGAGTACTCTATGTAATGTAAATGGATGGGGAAACTATGAGTGGGTGGGATAGTAAGTAGACAAATAGAATTTAGAGCTACAAAGGATAGGAAGTTGTGGAGAGCCATGATCACACATGTTCTGGGGGATATGGCACATGCAAGAAGTATTTTTCTGAAAAAGAATTATTGAAAATAAAATAAAATAAAACCCAATAAATCTCATTTAGATTCCTCCAACAAAAATACATTTCTTGACAATTTTTTAGGTCACTTGAGAGTATCATATTTTGGCCCCAGTACAAGGTAGACATATATCCAATCGCTCACCTGGAAGGTATCTGAAAGAAGTTCTTAAAAAAGAGCCGAGTAAATGTTCTAAAGATCATTAATCTGTCAACTAAATAGCTTGAAAACACTATGGTAATGTCAGCTAATTTTAACTTAAGTGATTCACAGTAGAAGAAGAAAGTCCAAGAAGGCTTTTGAGGGGAAAACTAAAATAATCTTTGGGGTGAAAGTTGATTGACAACTTTGAAGCTTAACTAAAGGTGGAAATGACCTCAGTGAACTATTAAAGATTATTTTTCGACACAGCACTATTTGAGATTCTAAAGATTTCTTTCAGCAATGCCACAGTATCTTTCTTCTATTGCAGAAATATTTTTTCTTTTAGGGTGGTGGGGTAAGTGGCTCAAAGACTTAGTAACCTCTCTGTCTCTAAATGTAGGTTATATTCAGAATTTGAGCTAGATGGTTTTACAAGCGGTAGCATCTAGCTTCTGAATTGCTGAAGTGTTTATATAAGCTAATACCAGTCAAGAAGCACTGGAATATATCAAATGATAGTTGAGAAAACCTAATCAGATACTGAAGAGTAGGATTGGTTATTGATTTGAGCTTACAAGGACCATAATACTTTCACTGCTATTTCAGAAGTAAAGGTCTCCGGCTTAGAATCAAGTGTGTGTGTGTGTGAGTGTGTGTGGCTAGGCTGTTGATCTCTCATTCACTGTCAAGCATGCTCACCATCACTGTACTTATTTAGTGTTATTTTAGAATTAGGTACTCACAGGATTGCACCTGGATAAGAGATTGGATTGTTGATTGATGCCAATAAACAGAAGAATCCTTTTGTAGAAATGAACATGAAAGCAGTTTTTGTTGACCTTGAACTGACCAAGTTGCCAACAAATTGTTTCTTTTTTTAAAAATATAACACATCCCCAAGTACCCTATCTTTATCTGAGCAGCCAAATAATTTTTCTTAGATCATTGCAATGAGGAAGTCACATGAAAAAAGAGCATTATGACCTTTAGACCTCATCCTCCCTAAGCTGGAATTGACAAGCTCTGAGGATATGGAGTACAATTCAAATCTTGTAGCCTGTTTCTTTATTTCCAATTTCTGTTGCTTAGTTTAATGGTCATAAAATGTAATGAAGTAAAAATGATATTAAAAAGCAACATGAATTAAAAGTGGAAATGTTTTAATCGTAGAAATTCAAGCAATCTATGCCTAATAATTCTAGTAAGCAAAAATGCTTCATCTTAGTTACTTGGAAAACCTATGACAATACATCAACCACTACCAGAGAGCAAAAAAAAAATATTTTTTTTATCTCAGATACTTGGACAACCTATGACTGATATATTTACTACTACTTAATTTTCTTCTACGTGCCATGTTCCTTCAGGACATGGACGCTCATGACTCTCTACAGCTTCCTATCCATTAGGGTCTGAGCAGCGTTTCTCCTTTTGCCAAGCTTCCTATATTTGTTCTGTCATAACGTCAGGTAGGTAGCCTACTGCCCCCCCCCCCGCTATATTTCTATTTTTTTTAAATAATTTCATTGCATTCCATTTAGTAAATCAACTCCACATGGCCCAGTGGATAAAAATGTTGGTTGAAGTAATTCAAATGTGACTTGATCAAAAGAGTTGTGAGTTCAATACCTGGCTACGGCAGAGGTAAACAAAAACTTGGAGAGTTGAGTTATTAAAGGAAATTAACTGAAACTGAGATATTCAAAAAAAGGTCATGACACATCAAAATAGAACAATTTACCCCATGGACTAAATAAAGGGTATGGTTCAAAATTCAAACTTATATCACCTGAAGGAAGCTGGATCATACAATGGCCAAAATGTTGTGAATATGACAATAAAGATGAGGTCAACAGTCTGAACAATATAAATAGAGTAAATAAGAAAGAATAACTAATCATAAGTAATAATGAAAATACTTTAAGAAATTTAGACACCTTAATGGCTGCCACAAAGGAAATAATTTTTTTTAATGGTATTGGTTAAAACAAAATTCTATTAATTTCACCCCATTATGTACACAGACTGGGCTGTGAGTCTGTTTTCATGCAATTTTCAGGCCATGTGTGTTTTGTTTTGGTTCAACTATTTATATATGCAGGTCAATGGTGTTTTATGGGTAGCAAGGTTTAGTGTATTATCTTAACAATTATTGGGTAGGTGGTAAGAGTTATGTTTCAAATTATTCTAGAGAATACTGAGTAGAAATAATTGTGGATCCCAATGTGGTTATTTGTAGCTATTTATAGTGTTATTTGTTTTGTATATATATATATAAGCAAATACGTGGATGTAGATCCAACGGTATGATGAAAATGTGGAAAAGACAAAGCAAAATCCGAATATGTGAGTTTACTGTTTTTTTATTTTGTTTTTGTTTTTGTTATTCTGTCGACGTCAGATGATTCGGTCAAATAGACCTTCTTCAGGACATGGTTAATGGAGACATATTTATATTAGATTTAAGTTAGATGAAGAGATGATATATACAGGACTAATCAGAAACAGAAAAACTGAAATTCTAAAGTCAGAGTATTCTTTCTTATATATATATATATATATATATATATATATATATATATACATATACATATATAATCTTTTTGGTGGGGACAGATATACATGTGACATATTGGCAAATATGGCAATTCATTGATCTGTTTATTGAAGTTAATGAGAACGTCAACACTTTTAGTTCTATTTATTTGAAATTCAATAAGTATTGTATATTAGACAGTCAATATATGCTTGATGTCTGATAATCGATACATATTTGATACAGGATATTCAATATACGTTCATTTGATAATCAATACAAGTAACATTTATAGGATGACCTGGTTTGCATGTTGGCTTACAAAATCACTTGAGATATTTTCTCAGCATTATTCAGTTTTACACAACCCCCAAACCATGTTAAAATAAACCTTGAAGAAAGAATGGTTCTGTAGATATAGTCAGCAACAATGATTTTGCAACAGGCATATAAGCAGGTGTTTAAGATGAAACTGAATATACCTATTCCAATTCTGGATTATATATTATATACATACACATTAAATTACACTAGGCAACAACAAATACATTTCATCTATTTGCCAAAATCATGGAGTCTCTACTCGCCTAAATCAAGTATGGTGATTCTTAAGCTATACTCAGAATAGTATGAAGCTGTATTATTTGATGTGGTTTCCCCTGTAACTTTTCTATAAAACTTTTCATGGTGTAGGGATACAGAAAATGATTATCTCCTTTTGGTGGAGATAAGTCACATGGGTCAGATGACAGCCAGTTACACCATGACACCACTACATACAGTGACCAAAGTGGCAGTCAAATTCAGTTTATTTTGCAGCAGCCCAACTGAAAGGTTGTTTTCTTTAGCCTAGGCTCCCCATGGCCCTGGCAGGGGGTAAACCTGCCTCTCCAGCAGTTTACAAGTCTATGGTGCCATTTCCCATTGGGAATATATCTTTCCCAGATACAGAATGAAACTGAAGCTCACAGTCCTCAATTTGGGAAAACTCGATATTCCCTGTTTCCCATTTGTGGAATATGTCCTTGTCTGGGACGTAAATGAATCCACCCTGTTTGAATCTGGAGTCCTAATACTGGTTTTTCCACACACATATTATATGTAAGACCCTTCCTTTTTGTTTCTCCTTACAATTTGCTTTGCTGTGTAGATATATTATTCTTTGTGGGACATGTGTGTGTGTGTGTGTGTGTGTGTGTGTGTGTGTATATATACATGTTTTTTTTATGTCTTAGTGATATAAAAGTCTCTCTGAGAACAATGCATGTTTGCTATTTCTTTTTCTCTCAGTCATTCCATTCCATCCATGAATTATGGTGTCATTATATCACAGATATAATAATGCCCATAATGGGGGAAATACAAATGGGTGAATAAATCTTTCTTTTATAGCTCTTTCCCAATGGAAATTGTTCTAATGAGCTTTCCTTCTTGGTATCTCAACTCCATGAATTTAAGCATACTACTGGATTGGTAACTAGATTTTAATGTTGAAATAGCTTGATGTAACCATAAGTTCTATTTTAACAGTTTTTTTTTCTTAAGCTTCTTGCTTTTGGAACTCTGCTCTGGTTTCTTGCTTCACTGCGACCTGCAATCTTCAAAAATTTAAATGCAATGCCAAAAATCATTTTAAGTCTTCCTGAAAACTGTTCTTTTATTGTTCTTTCTCTTCACTAACGTCTTCTGATTTTCTTTCAAACTTAGTAACCCCTTGCGTCTTAGTAACATTATCACCTTGCTTGGGTGAAATGATAAAAAAATGAATAAACATTTAAAAATATGAAAAGAACGACAAACATGGGAGTGACAAAGGTATGCAAATACCCATTTTGAAAAATTTTTAAGCAGGAAACAGACTGCAAAGAGGTAACGAAATAAAAAACATTATTTTTTATCTGTATTAAAAGGTTTTTTTGAAAGTATTGAAAATTGAGCACTCTTATAGAGTAAAAAAGCAATTTCTAAAGAAAGGGATGGATTTTTTTATTTCTGTCAGATTAATAAATAATATATATATATATATATATATATATAATAATATTAATACAATAACTCAGAATTTCATGCGATAATACAATCATCAGATGGACCTATATCTCTCTGATTCCAAGTGCAAGTATCCTTTATTTCTATTTCCCTTAAAATTCATCATATATATATATATATATATATATGTGTGTGTGTCTGTGTATGTATGTGTGTCCATAGCCTAATGATGGAGAAAAAAAACAGTTTATTCTAAACAGCAAATGCACAAATACTACATTATACAGTGAAAATTTAAGATTTAAATTCTGCTAATAACTATTTGTCAGGGTACAAACATGTTGATTCCCCCTTGCATATACCCTTGCATGTATAATAAATAAGAGAAATTGATTTGCTGGATTTCAAATGCTTTCTTACCTGTCCTCCAAAAAGCACCATCCGCAAAATGGATTTTCATCTGCCAAACATTCTTTGCAGCTTGCTCGAGATTCACAATCTTGAATTTTTACTTTGAACACCTGTTAACGAAGACAAGAAAGACAACACAAATAGAAAAATTGTAAAGTCTGTAGCATATCAGTAGGTTTGCCTGGAAGCACAGGGGATTCAAAAATAGGTAAAATAATATAAAAAACATATACAAACTCAATCTGTATATTATATATATATATATATATATATATATATATATATATATATATATATATTGGTCTTTAAATGAGATATTTACTTCATGTGACTCAGTGCTTTTTATGAGTTGTTACTAAAATGATAAAAAAAAATTGTCACTCAGAAACCAGCTTCCATGTTTATGCTCAAACTTTGGAATATTTCTGTTGAAGAGAGAGTTGCAGGTGTGCCCTTAATAAAAGTAATATTTATTGATGTTCTCTTAATTTTTTAAGACCGATCACCAAATACACTGCATGTCAAAACACTAGTTAGGGTTACTAAGATGCATTCAGTAATGGGGTTTGACAAAAGAGGGTCAGAGTTCTTCTGTATGCCATGCCCTTTCAGGATGTGGGCAATCAAAGCTCTCCATAACTTCCTATTTTTTGTAGCTCTAAATAGTGTTTGTTCCCTCACCATACAAACAGGATCATTGAGTAAAATAACTGTTTCCCTCTGCTCTCCTTTACCTTCAGTGTGTCCTGTGAGTGTCAAATTCTCCAGGTTCTCTTTCCTCATTATGTGTTCCAGAAATTTCAACCCTTTTTTTCTGATCCTAAGCACAAATGTTCTTTTGTTTCCATTTTTATGAAAAAAAACTTCTTAATTTCTCACATGATCTATCCATTGTATGCTCAGCATCTTTCTGCAAAACCAGTCCCCTTATAAATGTAGAGGAGGCTTGAGACAACAGAGACGTGGTTTTATACAAAAACTTTTTCCACTTTGTCATTTTTATATATATATATATATATATATATATATATATATATATATATATATATATATGTATATATGTGTATATATATATATATATATATATATATATATATATATATATATATGTCTTTTTGTGTGTACACATTTATGGATAAATATATATTTTATGTAAAGATTTATATTTTTAGTTCTAATCTGTCAGTAACACTTGCATTATTTCCTACCAAAGGAAACTCATTTCCTTCCTGTTTTTTTCAATTTTTAAATAGTTCTTTACTTGACACTAGCACACTGACTCATAAAAGATACTTCTCACAGATTGTAGTGATAAAAATTTGTACTAATTCATTTTATACATGTTATTCACAGTTAAGCATTACAAAATTTACAAAATGAAACATGAAATTCTACTTTTAAACACTAGTGTTTATCCTTCATTTATACACTTATGAATAATTTTCTTACATCAAGAACAATACTCATCAAGAAAGTCATTACAAATTCTACTATGAGGTGACCAAAATGGTACTTTTTCGACTGACATAACTCTGAAATTAATATTTTATTAGTTTTTTAGGTAAATATAGATATAATTTGTTTTTTTAATTCATTTAATATTCATTGTATCTATTTGTATATACATTGATTACACAATCACTACATTATCATGCCAGTTATCCAATAATAGCTCAATCAAATCATATAGCACCAACCAAAATATGGCAAATACTTATCAATAATGTAAAAATACTATATGACATAAACTGCGAAAAAAACAACTTAAAATCTTACAACCCAGCATCATTAAAATTTAATTCAATTTAGGAACAAACATACTAAATATATTTCATAATTAAGAAAAAGAAAATGCAACATCATTGCCTGACCCATGAAGACACATACTTGAAGAAAAAATACCAACATGACCCCGAACCCCACTGACATGTGAAAACATAAGACTTGAAAAACATTGCCTAGTTATAGACATAGCCCTCCCTATCAATTCAAAAAAGCAATTTATGTTCAAATTCTTGGAAACTAGGAAAATGGTCTGAGCCACACAGAAATTTAAAAAAGAACTTTCATTGGTCTTCAACCAAAACTATATAAGTGGACATTGAGCTTAACACCCAGTGGTGACAGTCTGTTTCATGCTTAAATGCAATCAATTGACATTTAATCATTAAACAGACATGTCTCTGCTGGGTGTTGACCACAATGTTCACTTTTATATTTAGATATGCTGTATCCCTGACATCAAGCACTTTAAGTCATAAATATAGCATACCTTAAAACTATATTTTTATCATTATATATATATATATATATATATATATATATATGCATAACATCTGGTTTGGTGCTTTTGCAATGTATCTAGAGATTCTTGACAAAATTCAGTGCCTGTAATGTTATTGCTCCTGATTTGACATCTCAGCTTCAATCACTTTCTTACTGATGTAATGTAGCTTCCCTGTGCTTTTTCTATGAATATTTTCATTTTAATTGTTCTGATGAGCTTTCCTTTTTGGTACCCTTAATTCACAAATTTTAGTGCAGTACTAGATTGGCAGATATGTCTTACCATTTAACTGTTAAAATTACTAAATGTAAATTCCTTTTAAATTGTTTCTCCTCTTGTACATCTCACCTACAGAACTCTTTTCCTGCTTCTTGCTTTCCTGTCAACTAAGATCATCAAAAATTTAAATTAAGTGTCACTTGCCATCTATAGTATTTTTAGAACTTGTTCTTTTATTGTCCTTTCTCGTCAATATAATTTTCTGTTTCTTTCACTCTTAGTAACCCATTGTGTCTTAGTGGTTTTATCTCCTTGCTTGAGGTGAAATGATAGAAACCACAGGAACACACACACACATATGAGTGTGTGTGTATGTGTGTGTGTGTATGTCTGTGTGTGCTTATATCAGATAAAGTTAAAAATCCTTATATCTACTTATATACAATTATATAGAAAGTGGCTAAGAATACTATTAAGATAGAAATGTTAAAAATATAACTGATACTAGAAAATAAGTGATAAGTGATTTTGATGCTGCAAATTTAAAATGAAGAACAACTTCAATGATCTCAACTCCACTTAATGATTTTAAATCTTGAGGCAAAAATAAAGCAAAATTTCTTGAAGAGTCCATTAATTAAATTTTAAAAAGGAAACTTTTTTCATTCATATTTCAGTCTCTGTATTTTATTTTTCACTTAAACTTTTTCTTTTTTTTTAAAAACTTTATTTCAATTTACACCATACACTCACATGCAAAAATGAAAGAAAAAAAAAAAAAAAAAATTGTATTTCTTTTTTTAGCTTTTTGTTTGTTCTCACCTTGCAAAATCTATAAATTCTTGAGTGCATGAAATGTGCAAAAATCCTGTTTCTCCTCTCCGACCCAAGTAATGAATAAAATGAAGCTTACATTGGAAAAAGTAAAAAAAGAAAAGAATTGCTGCAACCATTGATTATTCATTTACTGATTCCAAGGAAGTTGGAAACTGTGTATTAATTTCAGAAATTGAATTTTCTCAAAGATAGAGATCTTAAATGGTGCAGTGCATTTCATATTATGTCAGCAAGTATATATCCACACTGGCAAGGTTATCTTAGTTTTAAAAATAATGGCTTTTCAGATCACTAGTAAACTCCTATAGATAATTTTATCATATTTATTTCAAATATATTAATTAAACAAAGAGTGTAGTCCTGGGTATGATGATAAACTACATCTGGTAGCAAGCTCTCTGATCTGGAGATTGGAGGTTTTGAGGAGCATGGAACCACTTCTAATTTGCTGCTGTCTGTCCACTCTGATCTGGTGTTTGTAGTTTCTTGATGGTGCAATGAAAAATCTATATAATTAATTGAAAGACAAAGTAGAGAAAAAACTTTATATGACATTTCATTCTTCAAAAGGACTTCAGGTTAAAATGTTCTTGTTGATGAAATTATATATATTTAAAGGGAGGAGGGGTGAGAATATAAACAGAAATATCAGTTATAATTATACATCAGTAGAAAATCATGGGTAATGCTGAACTTTAAATTTAATTCCTGAAGTTCTTTTGAAAGATGAAACCTTTACACAGTTTCTTTATTTTGTCATTCATTTATCTAGCATTAAAAGAAAATTTAACAGAAAACAGGCAGCATCAGTTAGTTTCACTCAACCCTGCAAACTTATATCAAAGCATTAACATGAAAACTTGTGTTGTGTTCCTAAATAGCCTCGTCAGATCAACATTTTCATATGAATGTCATGCATGGTGCCAAACCTGTTCAGAAATATCTAAACGGTCAGCTGTATATAACCACTTTCAAAGATCAACGGCTAAAGAGGGCTTTGAATGTGTGAAACCTGTGGGTCTTGGCAAAGACCCCCCCTTTTGCAAACCATGTGGACTAGTGCTATAGAATCACAAATGAATAACTGTACCAAATAACAGAAACCATATCACTTGGTGACTACAAACAGCAGCAAAAACTAAAATGGATGTTTGCTTCCCTGGTTACTACAATCTTAACCCATTGATGTCTAGGGTTAACTATTATCTTCGCCACATATCTCCATAAACTGTGCCTCTTAACTCTGTAACCCTCTACCTCGAGTGGCTCTTAGGCCTTGTACAGAGTGAATATTGTAAAAAAAAAATAGCAAAAACAAAGGGTTGAAAAACCATATAAGTCAATCAAGCAGTCTAATCTCTTCTTACTAACAAGATTTTATATATTTTCCTGTTACCATATCAATATATCATAAGTAGTGAGATCAGGTAGCTAATACATTTGAAAAATTCTTTTGTTTCATGCTTTTTTGGATAATTTTTACTTCAGAAAGCAAGATTTAGTTCATGACCTTTACTAAAATATATGAACAGTCACTATATGAGATACATGTCCATTTCAGCATGCATTTCAAATAATTTGAAAATACCATAGATGGAACATGTGAGTAACAAGGAAGTTTTAAGGAAAATGGAAACAAAAAGGATGCTTATATTTAAATCAGAAAGAGACAGGTGAAATTTATAGGACACATAGGCTTACAGCTTACAAGCGTATTACATTGAAACACTGGCTTTCATATGATCACCGGTTAAACAATATCAAGCTTGGTCACTACCTACATGGGTGACTGCTTAGGAACACCAGGTGCTGTAAGTTTGGATGTGTTGGTGGCATAATGGATAACTGATCAGAATTGGAAATTGGAGAGCAGAGTTCCAGTTCTAGCCAAGTTTTTATATTCACTTATGTGCAAATACTCTTGGGAAAGATATGAATCCACGTCTTCTCCCCATAGTTATGGTTAGTAGGAATTGTATTAATAAATCATTATAATCTCACAAAAATTATTACAATCTAATAAATATGTTCAGTCTTTAAATAGCTTTCAAAAAGTTAATAAGTCATAAAAACAAATCAATCTAGGATACATACTTCCAGCTTGTTGCTTTCCAGTTAACTTTGATCTTTAAAAAGTTAAATGCAATGTCTTCTTAATTCCTGTTCTTTTAGTGTTCTCTCTCCTTAATAAGGTTTACTTTTTCTCATATTCTCTAATACTCAGTAACCTCTTGCATTTTAGGGGCTTTATTACCTTGCTTGAGGTGAAATGATGAAAAAGAAAAAAAATTAAGAGGCGAAAGGAAAGTGTCTTAAAAGTAGGAGACAAAGCAACAAACATATTCTTCAAGTTTTTCTTTGTTGAAGTTTTTATTTCTTTAAATGTGTTTCCTTTTTACCAAAATAGAAAATGTTCGGTTTGTAGAATATCAAGTTTGTAATAGATGTATTCAACTATATAAATATGTGTATGTATTTTTAATTGTTCAAATTTTATGGTTCTATTTTTACTTGAATGAAAAATAAATACAAGACTGTATGCTAAGTACCATTCTTTTGATGCAAAACATTCACCAGATGGCTTTAATCTGAACTGGGGCAAGAAAGAAGCATGAAAATATTGCACTCCAAAATAAAAAGGACAGGAAATGTGTGTGTGTGTGTGTGTGTGTGTGTATATATATATATATATATATATATATATATATATATATATATATATATATATATAGTAGGCTATAGGCTTACTGATCTACCTATCTATGTTTCATTGAATAATATAGATGTCTACTTATTTTTATACTGATCAATTCCAGTTATCTAATCAGTCTCTTGATATTAAAATAAAATTAATCAAGGAAGGCACTGTAGTTTTTGTTAACCCAAGTACTTTCAACCTTTTCCAAGATCATCTTCAGGGGTAAATTACAAAGCCAACCTTATTGTAATTGTAACTGTGATAAATTTGCATTATATATATATATATATATATATATATATATATATATATATATATATATATGAATATGAATACTGTGGATAAAAATTCTTATGAGGATATATATGATAGAAGACTTGAAGAGTTTAAGATTGTAGTGATCAAAGAAGCATCCTTTTGAGAGTCTCTTCCACAACATTTGGTCAGTTTTTGTGAAGTACTGACCTACTAACTCTTATCCTTTTTTAAGTATATGGTCGACTGTTACATATCCTACATATCCTCATACTTCCTTTAATTACCTTCTTGTACACATTTACAACAACCTCATTCAGTAAACCTCTAATCTGAATGGCTCTTGGGCCTTGTATTGAGGGAACAGCAGTATAAAAAGAGAAATAATAAATGAACAGATATCAGAACTTTAAAAATACTTTCTTGTTCAGGCTAAGAACTTTTCAGGACATATTTTTGTGCCTGTTGGTGTATGTGTATCTCTGTCTCTCCTTATATATATGTGTGTGTGTGTGTGTGTGTGTGTGTGCATATATATGTGTGTGTTTGTGTATATATATATATATATATATATATATATATATATATACGTGACTGTGTGTATATATATATGTGTCTGTCTGTATGTATGTGTATATATATATATATATATATATATATATATATATATATATATATATATATATGTATATGAAATAATAATAATAAAAAGAAAAAAAATGCAACTTATTTATAAATCGTCCAAATGAGATTAATGTTGGAGACAACTGAGTCATACATGCAGGGGAGGACATAATTTCATTTAAAACTGTTGCTGTAAATCTTGTCCCAGATTGCCATGGGTAGGTAGAGACAGAAGCTAAAGTAATAAGGGTTCACCCTGCCTGAAAATGATATCAAAATACAGAGACCACTTATAAATGCTGTCTGTGTTTTCATAAACTTTGAAAATAAATATGCTAAATCCATGTATGGTGAATGGTTTATAGAGCAAATGCTCTTTAAGGCTCTAGGACGGGCCACTTATATGGCTTGGCTATATTGTGCAGATACCAAGTGAGGGGTGTGAAAAGAATTTGGAAAGGAAGTGGATATTTTGGCAAATACTTTTTTTCTTTCTTTCTTAATGGCTAAACATAGTGCACTCATTTGTATGTATCTGTTAATCTGAAGTGAAGAATGAAAAAGAAATTTATAGAAACAAATCTGACAATGAATAAAGAAAAAAATCTGAAGTCACAAAGTATTTTACAATTAAATATAATTAAACAAATTAACAAATCACTTACAAGCAGAAAAATAGTTTCTGAAAAATATTTAACATTTTAAAAGTCTGTTATATATAATCAATTTAAACATTATTTTTAGTGGACAAAAATTAATAAAGATGAGATGTGTTTGCTAAAAGCCATTTTCAATCATTGATCTGAGAAAGCATTTGTATACATCTGACAGTTTAGATATTTCAACCAACCAATATTCAACAAAATTTATTAGGAATATAGCAACAACACATAAAAATGCATATAGCATTTAGTGACTTTTTAAAATTTCTATCAATTTCTGGTCAGCTCCCATATATTGAAATACTTGTTTTGTAAAAAATTCCATATCTACAGCATTTAAATTAAAAAATTCTAAAAACTATAACAGAGCATGTGCCCATGTTTTTAAAATCCCTATCATGATTGAATGCAGATTTTATTGTAGTTACAATAAGTTTACCTTTGTAATTTACCACTGAAGATGGTCTTTAAAAAGGTGGAAAGTACTATGGCTCTTTCCTAGATGAATTTCATCTTAATATCCTGAAACCGATTAGACAACTGGAAAGGATCAGTATAAGAATGAGTAGACACAATAGGTCTATATTATTCAATGAAACATGGCTGAATAGTTACTTACCATTGCCTGAAGTACAAT
>OZ038493.1:32080728-32093228 GCA_964036315.1 Acanthosepion esculentum | reverse complement strand
AATCAAAAGAAAAGATTTCATTAAATTGTTAAACAGCATTTTTCATATTTCATGATTTTTGAATATATTCTAAAATTTAAATATAAATAACTGAAACCAGAGAGATTAGTTTATAGTCAAAGATTAAGCAAATTGATTCTCTTTTGTGTATTCTATGACAGATTTGTGTAAAGTCACTATATTCCTAAGTTAGCCTCAGGGCAGCCAATTTATTTTCTAAGGTTTTAAACAAGTAGCTGGTTTGTGACAAATAGAACTCTTGCTTCAAGTATTTACAGTTTTGTGCTGTTTTGTTTTTTTTCTCTCTTTTTGGTTAATCTTTTCTCTTCTTGATTAATGTAATTTGACATTGAACAATCAGGAAAGAAAAAGAATCTGCTTATTATTGCAAGCAAACAATACACTTTCAGCTTCGCCACATCCATGACTCTGTAGAATTGGATCTTCACAAGCTGGAAGCATATCACAGTGTATTTAAAATTTAATTTGTTTTATTTGTCGAGCTTTGTTTTGTTTGGCTTCCATTTCACTTTAGATGGTAGAGTAGATGAATAAAAGGAGAAAGAACAAAGACGAAGACAGTAGAAAAGAAACCATTAAGAAGTGTGGGAGAGATGTGGAAAGAAAGAAAATGAAGAAGGCTGTGAATGTCAGGTGGGAAAAGAGAAAAAGAAAGAGAAAGACAGTAGAGAAGGAAAGAGACTGAAGAAATATGTGAAAGGGGGTGGAGAGATGAGGAAAGAAGGAAAATGGAGAAAAGTTTAAGCTATGAAGGAAGGAAGGAAGGAAGGAAAATACAGGGAAGAAGTGGGATGAAAGAAAGGAAGACACAAAATTAGATGGGAGAAGTAAAAAGAAAGACATTGAAAAATAAATGAAAGGAAGGAAATGAAGAGGAAGAGAGGATCAAGAGGATTGGGAATAGACAAAAAGAGGGTAAAGGCAAAAAAAAAAAGAGAGAAAGAGAAGCAGAAGAAATTATAAAGAAAACTATGTGGGTGTATATATATATATATATATATATATGAAGAGACAGAGATCTTAGTAAAGAGAAATTCAAGATGGTGGATCTACAGAGAGAACATTGTAAGGATTAACTGTAATGCAATCACAGGCTTGCCTGCCCACATTTTAGGATATGGATTTAAATAATCTGCCTCTTTAAGCCCACAAATGAAAAGGAAACATCTTCATACTAGATTTGAGATATCAGAGAAAAAAATAGAGACAGAAGTAATTATAAACATAGCTTTAAAACTTAATAGAAAAGAATGCAGTTGTCAGTTTCAATGTAAATGATTCCATCTTGTTTTAAACATTATTTCAAATATTAAATCAACTAAATTAAATGATATCTTTTAGCGAATTTATGAAGATCTGGGATATTATAGTTTGTTTACTCAATGAACCCAGAATGTCAGAGATGATATCAAAAATGCCTTGGAACATATGAAAAAATTACTATCAATATATATATATATATATATATATATATATATATATATATATATTTTGAATGATAAAAATTATTAAAAAAATTAATTAAAATCTTCAGACATACTGGGTTGTAGATTAATATTCTTATGCTTTTATTATTATTATTTCATTTAGATTCCTCGACTAGTTTCGGCCAACATGGCCATCATCGGGAGAAAAAAAAAAGGTTTCTGCTTGCTGTAGCAGTAAACTACAGAAATAAATGTCTTGATGGAGAAAATGAACTTTTGTCTGTAGTTTTCATTTGTTTTTTTATCTTTTTAACATGAGTTTATTAACATTCCTTGTGTTGGTCAAACAGTCTCTTTTAAGTTGTCAATTTATTTTATTGCTTAAACATTATTTTTAGTGGATAATGGGTAGATTTCCTGTTTAATTACTAAAAAATATTATATTTATTTATTTATTTCCATCTACAGACCAGAATATTTGAGAAATCTTATCAGAAAAATATGCGTTCTCTGGCAGTATTCAAATCTACGTTAGAGAAAATTGTCATAGATCTGATGTACTGTGACCTCTTGGCAATATAGAACCTACAGCCAAGCAAAGCCCAAACATTGCTGCAAAACACAGATTTTTCCTGCTTCGCAAAATATACATCACTGCTCAGTTTTGTATCCAAATGTAAAATAAAGAATTTTTAGGAATGGAGTTTTCATTTATTAATCCGACATAGTTTTATTGGATACCCATATTTGATTAGATGCTCTGTTTATTTATTAAACAGTATATAATATTTTTCTGGGAGGCATGGTGGAGTGATGGATAGTGGCTCGGATTGATTCCAGTCGAATCCATTACATTCACTCACGTGCTGATACTCTTGAGAAAGATATGAATCCTTTTCTTCTTGCTCTAGCTATGGGTAAATAGCAGGACAGACCGGGTTCTATAGCCTTGGATGACAACTGGTCTAATGCAGAAAGAAATGGCAACCTACCTTTTTAAAAAATCTGCCTTGTCAGTCATGTATTGAAAGATACATAATTGCCTAAGCATGTATCATGCATGACACATAACTGACTGATATTTATTTCCCTCTACTGGCCTGAGTATTTGAGAAATTTTATTAGAAAATTATGTATTCGCTGGCAGGATTTGAACCTGCATTCAACTAGAGGAAACTGTTATTTGATCTGACATACTTTAACCTCTGGTGGAGGCACGGTGGAGTAATGGATAACGGCTTGGATTGAGGAATCGGAGAGCCGAGTTCGAATTCCAGTCGATTCCATTACATTCACTTACGTGCTAATACCCTTGGGAAAAGTGTGAATCCTCTTCTTCTCCCTCCAACTATAGCAGGACAGACTTGGTTCTATAGCCTTGGATGGTAACTGGTCTAGGAGAAGGACAACTCTGAATTCAAAACCTGCGGAGGGTCGTTTGGGGACCTTGTGGCATCCGTTGCACCAGGTCCCTGTATTCGTCCCTCCAAAAAGTGTGGATGGCCCTGCACAAAGCCTTCACCACTATAATCAAATCCTGTGTGGCTGTCGGGCTTTCAGTTTCTGGGAACTGATCTGTCTGACCCTCATACGTCGAGTTCGACGGGAGAGCGATAATAATACTTTAACCTCTTGGCTACAGAGAGCCTAATGGCCAAACAAAGCTCGAATGGTGCTTTTGAACATTTCTACATATATGTACACACAATTTATATTTAATCTATATATATGTGTGTGTGTGTGTGTGTGTTTATGAAAATATTGGTATAAAATGTATGAATAATAGTAAGTTAATAAGTGAAAATATTGTGAAAAGCTTTCTATCTTGACATTTACTCACACCCACTTGTGTCTTTGTGAATGGAAATTTGGGATGGTCTTCCAAATCTGTTGCAGCCTCACTCAGATTGGTAATGAGGCTTCTATTGGAAAAGCTTGTTTTCGGTATCAACAGCAGGAGGAGATTTGCAAGTCAGCTGAGGCCATCACATTGCAGTGTTATCTCTTTTCTTCTACTTTTTTCTCGTGGTTTCATTCTCCAAGGCAAGTTGCCTTTAGAAATCTTGCACCTCCGTGTGGTCCTGTTAGCGACTTCTGTTTCTCACTCATTGTTAAAGCCACAAGAGATAAAGGCACTTTTCAGGGAGTTTCTTATATCTTTTCAGCTAGACTACTTATCTGTGTGCCCAAAGCAAGTTTCTCAGAGATTCTTCTATCATTGGCACATATTCAACACATCATAGTTGAGTTTATTGTAACATAGCTTCATCAAAAATTGTGGAACTGATTTTGGTGTTAGAAATGAAGTCATTTCAAAAGACTTTTTAGAATGGTACAAAACCAATGCTGATGGAGATACTCAAGGAAGTACAAAGTGTAATTTGTACTTACATTAATCAACAGCAGATGAATGTACACTGATATTTATTTTAGTATATACCAAAGATACTCATTAACAATATGCCTATACTATTCAATGTTAACTTTAACAATAGACTTTCGAGTTTTGAAGAAACTTTTTAAAAATCTGAAGATAAGATTTTCAGTTTGGACACTTGCATTTTGAATGATAAAATATGAATTGAGAAAATAGACAATATCAGTCATATGCATTTATCAGTGATGTAAGCACAGATTCAAACTTGACATTTGTAAATAAAAATAAAGTATAGATAACTCTAAGAAATCGTGAATCAATTTAACATTGTATTTATATTTAGGAACATGACACCCCACACACACATTTCTAAATTAATAAAAACAAAAATCAATATTTTTTTAAATTCTGATAAATATCATGACTTGAGCAAAGTCTAATGAAAACTAATCTAGAAAAATTATTTTCCCTAAAATATTCTTTATTTTTTTTATGAGTGGACCAGTCATTTTACATAATGCCCACTTATTTTTTATGTAGCTGACAATTTTGACAATTTTTTTATGTAGCGGACTCTTATGACAATACAGAAATATATAGACGTACATACATTATATTTTATATATGTGGATAAATTTGGTTATAGCAATTCTTATTCTATTTTATAAGAAGTTTTTTAATTCTTGTGTGGACAGCACCATGGGATGAGAAATTGGAGAGCTCAGTTTGAATTCCAGTTGAGTTTGTTGCATTCACTTACATGCAAATACCCTTGGGAAAGGTAGGAATTCATCTCCCCGTCCCGGCTAAATAGTAGTACTTGTATCTAGAAAAATCATTGTTATTCTCAAAAAATTGTTAATGTGAATGTCATTAACAAAAAAGAAAAATATCTAAAATATATTTCATTTTTAGATAAACCATAAAGGGTCATTTAATCAATCTAATTCTTGATTTTATTAAGCTTAGTTTGGCAAAAATCCGTGAATATGTATTTTAGTGAGGAAGAAATTCACTACATATTAGTAATGGCAATATTATTCATTTTCCTTATAAGGAAACATTGGGCATTATCTGACTTAGCAACTAGTACTGCAGTCAGTTGAAAATTATAAAAGCTTTCTCTTAAAACAATTTTTCAGGAAAGAGGTTTCTCAAGTCTAATAGCTGTTATTGCTCTTTCCAATATTGAAGGAGGTTTCCTTCCTAACCTTTTGTTTGAAGTAGTGTGGTAAGTCAAGATCTTGATTATCTCATTGTTTTCACTTCGAGTTATGTGATATCCATTGTGTTGTATCGTTGAGGTGAATGATACACAGAGAAGAATGAGCACTTACTATATTTATTCAGCACCAGTATCCAGTGCTAACGAATGCATACAAAAAACACAGAACAGTAAGTTACAAAACAATTAACAAGACAACTTACAAGGAATAGAGGAGGATCAAATGCTGTATAGCCAAACAAAGTAAGATCAGTCTGAATATTAATCAGCTTAGTATTACTTATTAATCAACTGTTGAAGTCCTTAATAATAAACTATTTAAGGCTATGAGCCAGGCCATCTGGTAGAGTGCTGAAGAGGTGCTAGCTACTCTACAACATATTGTAGTTGTTATTGATGCTGAAAGTTCTCAGGTGGTGTGGTTTCTGTTATTTGGTACAGTTCTTTGTGATTCCATAGCACCAGTGAACGACGTTTAAGGAAAGATGGTTTTTGCTAAGACCCACAGGTTTCACTCATGCAAAGTCATTTTTAACCATTGATCAACCTTGCTTCCTAATCATTATTCCATGTTGAAATAATCAACTTATCAATTTTCCTGTAGAACTTATCTGCCATTACTGAACAATTCCAGTTGATAAAAACTATATTCAAAGCTGTGCATTTCTTACACCTAAAGTTATTGCACTTGCAGACAACAGCAATCTCTCATTTATTTTATTTCAAAATGATATCTGTTTTGTTTTTTTTTTACTATTTACACATTAAAGGCCCTAAGTGCCACTTAAGGTAGAGGATTACTGACTAGTGATGTTGCAAGGGAAAGTAGGGAAGGAGTTAGGGTTTCATATTATGAGGACATATAAGAGAGAAAATAATTGACCTTTAACTTGAAGAGGTTAAGAGTGTAATGATCAGGGAAGCAATGTTTGGGAGTATATTCAACATTAAAACAGTTCTGAGGGAGGAGCTTCATCAATGTATGATCTCAAATTATTAGTAAGCATTATTAGCAATTACAAGAAATTTTGAAAAATATCTTTAAATTAAATTTTGAAATTTAAAATATATATTTTCTAAATTTTTAACAATTTCAATACTTTTGAATTTGAATTCTACTATTCAAAGTTAAAATAAGATAGTGCACAGAAAGTAATTACATTTCATCAGGAAAAGTATAAAAATGCAACCCTTTTTATTTTCAATGAGTGTTCCCAATAAAGCAAATTCTTGATTCTATAATTAAAAGACATTTAGATTTTTTAAATGTTTGAATGACTGTTTTCTGTATTTTCTGCCATTTCTGAAATGTTCTACTGATTGAAAGAAATGAAAATCTGTGGGTGCTAAATCTGCTGGGAGTGGCAGATATAAAAGAACCTCCCATCCGAACAATTTTATTTTTTCTTGAGTTTGTTTTGTACAGTTTGCCATTGCATTGTCATGCTGGAAAATAATGCTTTTTCAGTTTATAAAAAGCAGGACACTTTTGGCGGAATTTTTTGTTTACTCGATGAAGTTACTGGTAATAAATGTCTGTAGTGACGTAGTTATATATTTTTAGACTTCATTCAAATCTATCTTGAAATACCAACAAGTTATATTTAAAAATAATTGATCAATAATTCAATACCAATAGAAAACAGAAAATAAAAATAAAGTAAATTCAATAAAAAAATTACTTACTGCATGTGGATTCATGACATAAATGTGCTCATAGTTGGCATCAAATTGCATGTCAGCTAGAATTGGTAGGTTTGGATCTAACACAATGTTTTTGGCATACTGTTTGGCATGGGTCATATTCTTTAGAACAAGCTGTAAGAGAAACAATTCAGAATTTGTGAGTAAAGAATTTTGCATTTGTAAAATAAAGAAAAAAATTTTGTATTATTTTTTTGATACATCTATTTTTGAGAAAAATGAATATTTCTTTTAGTCCTGTAAAGGAAGATAACGTAAAGATGAGTATAATTACAAAAATATATTTGAACACTTTTTCAGTTTTGACCAGTCAAGCACGATATAGATATAAGCATTTTATTGCATTTGGTTTCCATAGAAATGACCAAAAAGATATATTAACTAATTTATTCTTTATAAATTGTTGCAATTTTGAACATCTTTGTTTAGAATTTCCAAAATTAATTTTAACATTTGAAGGATATTTAACATTTGAACCTTGCAGTGACCAAATTATATAATGTGTAAAAGGTTGTAATAAGTGGTTCTCAGCTGAAAATGTGATATAAAGTGATCCTCTCACAAGAAATGATGAAATAACTGATCCAAAGTCTAAAAGTAATAATAAATTAATAATTAGAATTAAAATTATAAGATCATGGAATAATAAAATCTTTTGGTTGATTTATACACCATACTAACTTGGATGCAGATATTCCTAAGAATATGATTCTCTTTTCATCATGAATTGCGCTATACCTCAATATTAAATTAAAAGATATATGATAGAACTTTTATGAATCCTGCAAGTTATATTTTTGACAGCTATTATTAACACTTTCCTCATCTGGCTGATCAAATGACATGTATATTTCATTGCAGTGAGTTTCCATGGAAACAACCAAAATGAGATGTATATCAGTAAAAAATATATAGCCTGAACATAATCCTATTGGAATATATGCAGTATAGAGTTGTTAGCTTACTTAGATATCTCACAAACTAAATATATATTTGAGTTAACTGGTAAAAATTCCATCTGTATATGTATGATGTAAAATTCTTATATCAGACTAATGGTAGGTAACTAATGATAAAATGGGAAAAACTTCCTACCTGACAAATTTCAGCCTTAGAAAGAATTTCTTTAGACTAATTATGATTTTCTTGATAGACTCAATAACATATATAAAATACTCATAGACATATATAAAAGATGGGAAAGAAACACAGTCAAATACTGGTTACAGTTCATATCAAATCAGAGAAATGCTTTCAGTATTAAATCTAACTGGCATTTGTTATATGTTTTGCCCCACCCACTTTATAAATGACTGATTACATTAATGAAACCATTATTAGTCTGAAGAAGTACCTTTTTCGAATGAAATGTGTTAGTAAGGAATTTTTCCCATATTGCCATTTACTTACCCATATATAAGAAAAGTCAAATTTTGAACAGTATTTACATTAGTCGGACTATTTTAACCAGGTATTGAACTCACACTCTTTGGGTCTGTCACTGGATCTAACCAATGCCTTTATCCACTGTGCCATGTGTCCTTGAGGCAGTGGAGAACTTTCAGAGGGAAAATTAGCAGGAGATAACTGATAACTGACATCCATCAAACATGGCTCATGGAACTAGAACAGGCTACCCCAGTGATCGAAATAAAGGGTTCAGTTCAAAATTCCAACCACCTGAAGAAGGCCGGAGCATACAACGGCCGAAACGTTGTGACAAATATGGCGACAAAGATGAGGACAATAGTCCGACTAATGTAAATACTGTACATAATACCTCATCTCAGAAATATAGACAGACTCAAATTTTGAAGCCCAATAATTGTTTAAAATCATGATTTTCTTTTTCATATATAGATTTGTTTTTGCTGTGATCACTGGCCAGGCATAGGAAGGGAAAAATAATATAAATAAGTCCTCTCAGTTTTCTGCCCAATGCTCTGATTACAAATTGTATTTATAATGTAATAAGTATAGACAAATTAATCTACAAGCTCTTTATGATACTTCACAAAGAAAAAAAAAATAAAATAAAAGAAGCAAAAGAAAAAAAAAAAGATGATTTGAAGACAAGGGTATTAGACCAAGTGGATTACTGTGCAATAATGACATATCATCACACAAAGAGAGAAACTTGATATTTGCGTATGTCCTGTAGATTCAGGAATTGGTCTAAGGCAGATATCAATAAGCCATCAACATTTCTTGCCATGACACCCTCATCCACCCACCCAACAAACCAACCAACCAACCAAACCCACAGCTGCTACACCCCCAACTTCTCTATGTGCTTCTGTTTCAGCAATTTGCCTTTGTTCTGCCAGTATACAAATTTTGCCTCAGATCAAATTGTTCAACAAGAGACACTGATTCCGCGAAAGGTATCAGATTTCATTGTATCTGTCAATCATTTACGATTAATATAAATAATATGTTTGATCAATTTCAGATTACGCAAATATGTAGCTATCGGTACCAACATAGGATCTGCAGTCATGGTGTGGGTCTCAGGATAGCGTGCAACCATTGCCGGATGGACCTTACTGGGCAGTTGGAATATGATGCAGATGTCCTGGCCAGAAGTGACTAATTGATAAATCATCATGTGAATATATCATGAGTATGAGATTTTAGTTTTTGCCTGAGCAGAAATAACATTGTTTTGCAACAAGGTTTCAGCCAATTTTTTTCTAATTTGTGATTAAGGATGCTAAGAATACCATGTACAGAACATGGAGGCTATAAGAAAGTTTTAAGGAAAATGGAAACAAAAAAGGACACTAGCCTTAAACCTAAAATCTGTATTTTTCTAATCAAAGGCTCCAAAATGGTACTCATTTTTATGCTTGGCCAACTGGGGTTATTAAAGTAGAGTATGAACAGAAATGCTTATATTCACTTATATAGCATGTTAGAAAGCCATGTTCAAATTCTAGCTGAAGGTACTATCTCCCCTTCCCACATCTGGGCTCTTTCAACATAGTTGGCAACCAGCTTAGGAAAAAGACAACTTTGAACTCAAAACTGTATACATCTCTGGTGAGGCACGTACTATATACAGCCATTGTAAAGATGATAGAGTTCACAATTAACTGTGATGTCGGACTCTATGGTCATGACTGGGATTGAATAAAGGAAGAAATATTAATATGAAAACTCATAATAATACTAAGTGCAAATATGACATTTTCAGACACAATTAAAACTGAACTCATTTAATAACATTTACATTTTTTGTGTTGCAACATTCATGACAATAAGATTGTATTGAATGATGTTTTATCTTCTTATTCTGTGTACACATTTTTTTATTTTTTATTTTAACACATTCATTTTTCTTCTTGTCTCCACTTCAAAAAAGAAGAGTCAAAGCAGTTAAATGCTTGTTACTGCATTGTTATGAGTTAGATGTACTTATTCTATTGTTGACAATGTACTAAGTTGGCACAAAGTACAAACAGATGGATTTTAATGAGCTGTTTTTATGTCAAGTGTTGAAGTCACTGACTGCTACAAATGTGTTTATTGACTTACTTATTTATCTTGTCTTGTAACTGAATGTTGAAGGAATTTTATTAAATTATGATTGAGAAACAGAATTAATGCCAGGTCTTTCAAGGAAAAGTTTTGGGTGTGGGAGAAAAAAAATAAATATAAAGTAAGCAATCCAAAAATAAAAATGAAGATGACCATAAGTAATTGCCTTGATGTTTGACTGAGAAAACAGTTTAGATTTCTGGGGAAGAGGAAAATAAAATTATTGTTTACTTTTACGTTTTATCAAAGTCTTTTTTTTTTTTTTTTTAAATATTTTCATGAGCTAAAAGAAATTTTGATTTCCCAAAAGCAAAATAGTTCCTGGTAAGTTCAATCAATTTTGAAACATTCAGTTGTGTTGGCTGAGGAAGAGAAAGAAAATGGGAAAAAATTCAGGCAGTACGAGATGGCATAAGGCAGCTCAAAATAACAAGAATTTGCAGTGATCAAAATAATGCAAATTTGTAAATATCTAAAGGTTAGGAATTCAAAATGTGCCAAATTGTCTGACAGGGAAGCAGATCAATTTTTTTTAAAATTTGGAATAATGTAACAATCAAGATGCCATAGAGATAAAACAAGAAATTGGAAGTTTCAGTAATTATAAGGTCTATGATGTAAGTAATTTAGAATATCTACTATAGACTAATCTGCATACATTAAAATATACAATTTGTCTTTGACAGTTCCAACAGACAATTCTGAGTTGAACTAACAGAAACATATCAAAACAATGACTGCTGAAATATTGGAATGGAAAAAATATCAGAATCAGGTTTTACAAAATTAGAAAAATCATTAATTATAGATCATTTTTAATCTGTAATTATTAAAGAATATTATTATTTAAAAAATTATTTTTGACCAACATTTGCTTTATAATCATGAGTCAGGTCATAACCAATGAACCAAGGTAAATAAAGGATATGATTTTTTGTTGTTTCCAGTTAAACAAAAGGCAAATATTAACAAAAAATTTAAGCAACACTGAAGCCTACAGTTAGCGACGAAAGCAGTAATAGAAACAAACTCTCGACTACTACAATGTGATAGTGTCTATTGATTTTCTTCCATTTGTCTGTCTCACTCAACTGCATGTTGATTTTCTCCACATGACTATCTCAACTACTACCTTGTGCTATGCCATGAATGAACTCTCAGTCTCCCACAACTGATACTCCAGAATTGGCAAAAGATTGAACCTTGTAAATCCAAGGAAGTAATAACTCTTTTACTTATCTAAACCACAGTTTATTTTCATTTGTTGTTTTGCCACTTCCACTTTTATTTTGTTAATGTTAAAAGTGCCATTACAAATATATTTAATATTTTAAAAAATAGTTTTCTATTTTAATTTCTTAATTTTCAAGTTTATTTTTATCCATTAAAAGTGAATTAGTTTGAAAATAATTATAGCTTCTTTTTAAACTCAGTTTTTATGATCTTATTGTATGTTTTTGTAGTGATATGAAAATGAGAGCCTAATTAGCATAGCTAAGGTATAGACTATATAAGTACTCAAGCAGTAAGGGGAGGGAAACTTGTAGTGGACCAGGCGGTTTGCAGTGAATGTGTGAAGAGAAGAGGAGTTATCTCTAGGTTAAGGCTTCCGCTGGCCGGTCCAGTTACATAAAAATGTTGGACTTTAATGGAGTCCAAAGAAACAAACAAGACCAATATACATGTATGCGAACAAATATATATTAATAACAAATAGATTAATACACGAATTACAAATACATTGAAGACATGAATAAAATGTTACAGTCTGTATGGAAAGTTGTGTGTGTGTTGAGTTGAATGTCCGTACGGGGTGAATTTTGTTTTAGCGTGTTCCCAGAATATGGGAAACGCTGGTTGTGTATAAGAGTTCACATATTGGAAATTTTAAGAGAAAGTTTTATATACCTCGCCTCACGTGCGAGGTTGCGGCCCGCGGCCAAAGTTGAGATAGTTGCTCGCATGTGCGCGTAAGCAGCGAAAAGTCTTGCCACTAGGGAGAATTGTACTCGATGAAAAGAAAACAACAAGGCAACATCAACTTCACATGTATTCCTTGGAGTCAAAACTGTCACACCGGTTTGGGTATGTACAGCCATAACAGATACTGCACTACCATCAGCAACTGAGGCATAACTATTTGGGTGCAGATGCAAGGGTTCTTGAGACCAATGGATACCACAGGTACCATAACAAAGACTTCTTC
>OZ038493.1:32045728-32075728 GCA_964036315.1 Acanthosepion esculentum | reverse complement strand
TTCACGGGCCTGTGGCTTGTGGGTGGAAGAGTAAGTAAAGAGGGAAAGAATTTGTGAAGAGAAGAGGAGGGTGTGGCTGACCATGGAACATATTCACTCACAACTTGCAAGCATTGGATTTTATCTATTTTTATTTATTTATTTTTTTTATATCTAACTAATTTTCAACTAGAATTTGAGATTTTTCTTTGGGGGTGCTTTTTAGCCTTACGCCTATGTGGTTAATGAAATCGTGGTAAGGTCACAAGATGTGTATATATATATATATATATATATATATATATATATATATATATATATATATATAAATAAAAGGCAGGATGTGTGTATTATAAGTTTTGTAGGTCTCTCAGTCAACTGTGCCCCACACATAATAATCAATGGGTTTGCAGTCTTGGGAGTTAGGTGGCCAGATGTAATGTGTGATATGATTACAGAAAATGTCTGACAACCATTATTGGGATCTCCTGTTTTGTGGCATGGTACAGAGTCCTGTTGCAAGATATAGAGTCTTCCAGCAGCCAACCTCTTGACCAAGGGGAGTACTACCTCCTCAAGGCACTTGATGTATGCCTCTGTGTTGAGTGTGATGTCTGCAACAACAAATTCAGGAGTTCTTTTCTGATCAGAATGAGGTTTCCAAGCTGCTGTCCTGTTGTAATCACCATTAGATTCATAATTCTGAATCCTCTGCACTGTCTTCAGATTGACACCCAAAGACTCTGAAATGTTTGTATTGGAGCTTCAGCATGAATGCCAATCAGTACAGCATGCCATTTTCAAATTACTTGCAGAGTGAATTGCATTATGACACTCTTTTTCTCACAGATGGTGTCCAACTGACTCTATTATACTGTGCAAGCGACGAAATCTAAAACAAACAACACACATGCGTGAAATTAAATATATAACATGGTGACAATTTAGTCATCGTACCCTTTATATATATATATATATATGTATATATGTTATTTTAAACATTATTTTTAGTGGATTCACATATTTGAATAGAAGCTCCATTTATTTTAAACAGTATTTTATTTTCTCTATTAATATGAATATTTGAAATCTTATTAAAAAAAAATGAGCCTGCTGACAGGAGTTGAACCTGTGCCCCATTTGCAGGAGAAACTGTTGTTTGATATGCCAGATTAATTAATAAAAATTCATTAATTCTTTGTATATGTATGTGTGTGTGTCATCAGTGTGTAATTGCAGCCAGTGGAAATGGGCAAGCAATAACTGAACAGTACTAATAAAACTTCTGTAAATTAAATAAAGGGTTCAGTTTTCAATTCCCCGTACATTACCCAGATCAATATATACATGAGGAAGGTCGGAGGACAGAATGGCCAAAATGTTGTGATAACAGCAACAAAGATGAGGACAATACTCCGAATATAGATCGGGTAAATTATGATAACTCTGCATCCCAGAAATTCAGACAGAAATATATATATATATAATTATCATTTGCTCTGTTCTTACATTGAGCTCTCTCTGGATCTATATCCTCTTTGGAATTATTCATATAGATTACCAAATAATATCATTATATATATATATATATATATATATATGCAAGTTTCATTGAAAATGATTGACAAAGTGTCGTGGTTGAGTTGTTTTATATAATTTCTCATGTGTTCATATAATTTTTCTTTTCAGGACATAAATTATATAAAAATTGGACAAAGGTTTTCCATGTGCTTTTGTTTATAATTTTAGCCATCATCAAGGATGAATTTTCTTTTACTTTTAACTGAATGTAGATGCTGAGTGTGTTTGGAAAATAAAACATTCCTATAACTCTAGATGCATTTTATTTTAATAAACAGAAAATATATTAAATAATTGTTGAACTTAATCCATTTCCTGATTATATATATATATATATATATATATATATATATATATATGTATGTATATATATATATATATATATATATGTATGTATATATATACATATATATATATATATATATATATATATATACACGCACACACACACACACTCACATACATCTCTGGTCTTTTGAACATGAGAAGTTTATCCCATGTTTCCTGTTAAGGATTGGGTTTCCTGTTCCTTCTAAAGTGTAATTCAACTCTATATTTCTAACATTTCCATTTGAACTCTGAAATTTTATTTACTAAGTTTTTTCTCCTCAATACGAGCAGATAGGTTTGCCTATCATCCGGTTCACACTCCTCCCCAATCTTTTGAACCGAGTAGATGTTTATCCCTTGCTTCCTGTTTAGGATTGGGTCTCTGGTTCCTTTTAAAGTCTACTTCAACTCTACATTTCTAAGATCTCCTTTTGAACTCTGAAATTTTATTTACTAATGTTTTTTCTCCTCAATAGGAATAGATAGCTTTGCCTGCCATCGTTCACACCCCTCCCCAGTTTTTTGAATGGGATTATTTATTTTGTTTATATCTTGTTTCCTGTTTAGGATTGGATTTCTGGGAATTGTTTTAAAAGAGGACAGAAAGTGCGACACTGAAATCCAAAGGCTCATTGGGATAGCCAAAGATGCCTTTCAAAAGCTAAGCAAATATTACAAAATAGAAAGATTTTGTCAGAAATAATAAAAAAAAAATTCTTACATAATATTAGTCCTCCTATATGGCTGTAAATGCTGGACAATGTCCTCACAGAGACTTGAAGCAACAAAAATGTGCCTCTACAGAAGGATGCTGAGGATACCGTAGACAGAATATGTGAGCAACGATGCAGTTTTAGAGAAAATGGAAACAAAAAGGACACTTCTACTTAACATCAAGAAGAGGCAGTTGAAATTTCTAGCTCATATAATGAGGAAACAGGGCTTGGAAAATTTGATACTCACAGGCAGGGCAGGTGCTAGGGTCTTGGGACACCCCCTCCCGTGGGAGCCTTCCTGAAACTTTGATACAGGGGTACCCTCTCTACTACATGTCGATTTCAAAGTTTCCCAACCTGGGGCCACAAACCCTCAAAGAAAAAATTGTGGGGGAAGGGCATCACTTTTTTAAATTACCAAAATTCAGGGAATTATCCAATTTAAATAAAAATTTCAGTATATATTCAGCAATCATTTACTTTTATAGTGAATAAGATTTTTATTTTAAAAAATTTGAGAAAATTTTATTTTTTTGTAATAACCACCAATATTTTCATGACTAAATTTACTTGAAAAAAATGTTAAAGTTGCAAATTTTTATATTTCCATAAAGATTAATTGCTGATGCTTCACTGCTAAAAAAAAAGTTTTACAAACATTCCAACACAACACAAATGGGATTGTCTTAAAAAATTTTTAAAAAAAAGTTTTTGTGAAAATTTTTCATGTGTTGAAATCTTTAAAAAATTTTTATTTTTTAAGTGATCATTTTCTCAGTTTTATCTTTTTAGAGATATAAAAAATAGGGACTAGAAATTTTATTTTAATTACTAGCCATGGACTTCCGGTTAGTATTACTATTAATAAAAAAAATCAGAGTTCCTCCTTAGTGGATGATCTCAGAATAAAAAATGATTTTACCAAAATATTAATTGATTTAAAAGAACTGTTCAAAAATAAAAATACAATTTAAAAAATAAGCACTACTGAAATTGGCACTTTTGCAGCCCCCCACCTCCCCAATAGGCATGGCACCCCTTTGCAGTTGAGAGGTTTGGAGTAGTAAGCACTGGCCCTGTTGATTATTATAGTAGATGACTGACAATATAATTTAGGTAGAAAAAAGTACAAAAAACAAAAAAATGCTGCTGAAACTAGCCCTTTTGGGGCTCCAAACTAATCGGGAGTTCCTGCATAGTACACACTGCACCAGCCACTCAGATACAAGTTGTATATTATTAGTTGATGACTGACAATATAACGTCAGTTCAAAAATAATTTAAAAAATGGTGGATAGTCATAAAACAGTTCTGTAAAAAATATGGCAGAGGCCACAATGGGGCCCCAAAAAATGCTGGGGATTTCGGTAAGATGTATCAGCCCTGCTAACAGGACTGATTGAAGGCAAGAGGGACAGTGTAAAGCAGTGCATAACTTATCTGACAAACTTTATAAATGGATGGGTTTAGAAGAGATAACAAAAAGATAAAATTTACTAAGACCTACAAGAGATAGGAAATTGCAGAGAGCCATGATCGTCAATGTTCTGAAGGAGCAGGGCACATAGAAGAAATCAGTCCAAGAACTTTTTAGCAACCCCCTTATACATTTTATATATATGTACATGATATTTTCACTTTATAAACTATATTAAGCAACCCCTGGTTTGAGTGCTTAGCCAATTCTATTGTATTCATATCCTTGTTTTTTTTTGTGTCTGTTTCACTGCAGATATTTTATCTCTTTTGAAATCATTCCAAACAAAGGCACCCCACCTGCTCAAAAAAATAAAAAAAATATTTCAGAAACAAAGTTAAAAATTATTCTCACAGACACCCAGCCACAAAGATGTTTCCATTTACAATTGAGTTATTTTTCTTTTAATCAACGTTTGACTGGTTTCATAAGTCATTTTTTTCCCTCTACAGAGATTAAAGGGTATCTACTAGACAGGAAAAAAAATATTAAGTGCTTTTAAGGATAAATTTAGAAAAGCATAATTGCAAAATCATACAAATGCATGATTAAAAACCAAAAGAAAATCTTGGTGCAAATTCTTAATAACAAATTACTTTCTGTGAAATATTTCTTATTTTTTGTATTAAATATTAGAAAGTCATGATCTCAGAATGGAAGATAGATAAAGAAAGGAAGTATGAAAAATGCTGATTTCATTTTTACCAGCTTTAAAGAAATGTCTCAAAACTGTTGCATAGCGAAAATTTCTCAGGCCAACTAATAAGCATATTGACCAGTTCACACTCGTTCCCCATCTTTTGAAATGGAATATAAGTCTGTTCTTTGTTTCCTGTTTAAGATTGGGTTTCTGGTTCTTTCTCCTAAAGTTTTCTCATTTCTTTAAATTTTTGCAGGTTAAAGTGTTGGTTTCAACGCCAGTAACCTTTGTGGCATTATCACTTTATTTGGGGTGAAATGATTAAAAATTTTTTTTTGATATTTGCTTATTTTGAAAAGTGGGTTGAACCAAAAATAAGAATTCTTTAAAAATGTTTTTGTACAGTACAACATTCTGGTACCATTATCAATTTAAGCACCTGGTTACAAGATATGGTTTTGGAAATCTACAACATTTACGAAGTTGCAGATTTCGAACAAGTTGTAGATTTCAGGCACCCCGTGATCATGTGATGAGTGTTAACACATTGTATTGAAATACAGTACTACCCAATTGTGAGCACTTGCAGATGCTCCTGGACTGTAAGCATATAAAACCTTGCGTTCCCAGCATTAATGTGTTCATTTATTTTTTACACTATTTACATAGTTCAGACTGTTGAGCTCATCTTTACTGCCATATTCACAAAAAGTATTTTATAATAAATACGGCAATAAAGATGAGGACAACAGTCCAAATGATGTAAATAGTGTAAATAGTTACAATAACTCATCTCAGAAATAGAGACAGATGTTGATGGTGAATATGGCAATAAAGATGACGTCAATAGTCCAAACAATGTAAATAGTGTAAATAGTTACAATACCTCATCTCAGAAATATAGACAGGTTAAAGGTGAATATAGCAATAAAGATGAGGACATTAGTTCGAACAATGTAAATAGTGTAAATAGTTACAATACCTCATCTCAGAAATATAGACAGATGTTGAAGGTGAATATGGCAATAAAGATGAGGACAACAGTCCGAAACGTGTAAATAGTTACAATACCTCATCTCAGAAATAGAGACAGATGTTGAAGATGAATATGGCAATAAAGATGACGTCAATAGTCCAAACAATGAAAATAGTGTAAATAGTTACAATACCTCATCTCAGAAATAGAGACAGATGTTGAAGGTGAATATGGCAATAAAGATGACGTCAATAGTCCAAACAATGAAAATAGTGTAAATAGTTACAATAGCTCATCTCAGAAATAGAGACAGCTGTTAAAGGTGAATATGGCAATAAAGATGAGGACAACAGTCCGAAACATGTAAATAGTGTAAATAGTTACAATACCTCATCTCAGAAATATAGACAGATGTTGAAGGTGAATATGGCAATAAAGATGAGGACAATAGTTCGAACAATGTAAATAGTGTAAATAGTTACAATACCTCATCTCAGAAATATAGACAGATGTTAAAGGTGAATATAGCAATAAAGATTAGGACAACAGTCCGAAACATGTAAATAGTGTAAATAGTTACAATACCTCATCTCAGAAATATAGACAGATGTTAAAGGTGAATATAGCAATAAAGATGAGGACAACAGTCCGAAACATGTAAATAGTGTAAATAGTTACAATACCTCATCTCAGAAATATAGACAGATTATTTATTTTTGTGCATCAAATGAATGATCAGAAAAAGTTATGTGAATTGAAGACTTGTTAGTTTTCAGATGTCAAAAAAGATAACACATTCTTTATTTAGTGTATTCTCCATTAAATATCAAGA
The DNA here is from genome assembly GCA_964036315.1 of Acanthosepion esculentum. Classification (NCBI taxonomy): domain Eukaryota; kingdom Metazoa; phylum Mollusca; class Cephalopoda; order Sepiida; family Sepiidae; genus Acanthosepion; species Acanthosepion esculentum. The sequence goes on along the minus strand of OZ038493.1, from coordinate 32,069,197 downwards.
TATGTTATAATTTTTTTATATAACTAATATTTAATTTTGCTGGATACAAAGAAAAGTTTGTCTTTACTATCTAATATTCTATATGACAGCTAATGGTGGACAATCTCCTTTAGATGTTATCTGAAGTTTCAAAGATTTGGTTCAACTGACAAATGTTGAATACCACGGACAGAACATATAAGCAAGAAGTATTTATGAAAACAGGAACTGAAGGAAATTTATACTGACAAGAAGAAAGAGATAGCCAAAATTTCTGGGGCAAATAATGAGAAGAGAGAGCTTTGATAATTTAAGACCCAGAGGACATATTGCAAGAGAAGCAGAAAGAAACTGAGTAACCTACAAAAGTTTGTGTGAATGGATAGCAAAACAAGAACAAAGAGAGATAGTAAGGGGATAAAAGTTAGTTAGAAAAACAAAACATAGGAAGCTGTGGAAAGCCATGGTCGACCATGTCCTGAAGAGACATGGCATAGAAAAGAAGTGTTTTTATTCATGTGATTACAAAAGGATGCTGAGAATCCCACGGACTGTACATGTGAGCAACGACAAAGTTTTTAGAGAAAATGGAAACAAAAAGGACACTTATACTTAACATCAGGAAGAGAAATTGAAATTTCTACAACACATGAGAAAAGAGGGCTTGGAAAATTTGATACTTACAAAATTGATTGAAGGTAAAGAGGACAGGAAAACAATGCATACCCTATGAAGCAAGTTTGAGTAAATGGACAGCGGAACAAAGTTTAGGAGAGTGAACAAGAAGACAAAGTTTATTAAGAGCTACAAAGGACAAGAAATTGTGGAGAGCCATGATTGCCAAAACCCTGAAGGGATATGACACATAGAAGAAGAAGAATATAGGAAATATTTTTATTAAAATCAAAAGTCCAAATCAGGGACTGCATTCTATGTTTGCGTAATATTTTGATAATTTAGTTGACTTGTATCAACAAATAAGCAGCTCTGTATGATAGTTCCATTCTCAAGCAGCCCCTTTCATAAATGGTCAACCAACGTATATAACCATTTTTGCTTGACCAGAACAACTTCCAATGTGCATTCATTTCTTGTAAGCAGTTTCCTCCAGTGTACAGTCTAAACTTGGCATACTCTATTCATAGTAATCAATAACTGTATCTATATGGATTCTAAAACCATGAAGGAAACTCAGATAAAGATGAGTCTGATAAGAGAAGGATTACCAGGAAATGAAACTGTCAAATTCTACACAAGATTGCATTATACATGTAGAATTATGTTTTTAGCTCTCGTGAAAATTTCACGGTGCATCTTTCCATTATAAAAATAGAATATTAAGTAATTAATATACAGGGTGCGATGGATAAATTGTCATATAAATTACACAAAAATGAAAATAACCCTGACATCTCATTTTAACAGATATATTTACCAAAATTACACAAATATATCTTTAAATACTAAAGAGTAAATTTATTTAATAAAATTGCCATTGGCTTCAACCACAGTCTCCAGACGACTTTGGAATCTCTTCTGGACAGTCTCCTTGTTTAAGTTGGTGAATGCTGCCATAATCCTTCCCTTCAGTTCATCTTTGGTGTTACAAGGAATTTTGTTGGTCTCTCACTCATCTACACTGCACACATAATAATCAAGGGGGTTGCAGTCTGGGGAGTTAGGTGGCCAGATGTAAGGGGTGATGTAATCGCAGAAATTGTTTGACAGCTATGACAGGGTTCCCCTGTTTATGTGGCATGGTGTAGAATTCTGTTGCCAGACATAGGGTCTTCCAGCAGCCACCCTCTTCACCGATTGCAGTACTACCTCCTCAAGGCACTTGATGTACAAACTCCATGTTGAGTCTGAGGCGTGGTGAGGAGACGAATGGAGGCATAATGTTACCATAACTAGTGATCACTCCAAACTCCATGATGTTGACTGGATATATCATCCAACTCTTTCTGAATCCTCTGGGTAGTCCTCAGATTGACGCCCAAACACTCAGGTGTGAATGCCAAGCATGTTGTTTCCAAATTTCTGGTGGGGTGAATTGCATCATGGTGCTCTTTTATTCACAGATGGTGCCCAACTAACCCTACTATACTGTGAAGTCGACAAAATCAAAAACAACTTGCATATGTGAAATTAAAATATAAAATAGCACCAATTTACCCATCACAACCTGTATAGAATAATCATAGTAATGACCAAAAATAAAACTGTAGGTTGAAAATTCTTATGTTACATTCAATTTTATTTTACAGAGAAAGTGATTTAAGTTCATGTTTTCCAAACAAACACTAAATTATCACAATTGATTTATTATTTGAAAGAAACATACTTTACAGAAAATATGGCAATGAATGCTGGACAATCTCTTAACATATGTAGAAGAGACTTGAGTCAGCAGAAATGTGGTTCTACAGAAGGATGATGAGAATGCAATAGAATAAAAATGTGAGCAACTACAATGTTTTATAGAAAATGAAAATAAAAAGAACATTTACACTTAACATCAGAAAAGTTGAAATTTGTAGAGAGCATAATGAGGAAAGAGGACTTGGAAAATTTGATACCCACAAGACAGATTGAAGGCAATAGGCACAGAGAACAGCAGTGTGTATCCTACCTAAGAAGCTTTTTTAAATGGTTTGGCAGAACAGGGATTAGGAGAGATAGTGAAAAGGCAAAATTTACTAAGAGCTAGGAAAGGATAGGAAATTGTGGTGAGCCATGATCTTATGTTCTGCCATCTTTTTTACACACATTTTGTTAGGTAGGTTACACACTGTCTGTCTCAGCTTCTCTTGTCAAATTCTAGAAGCTTTCTTTTCTTATTATGTATTCCAGAAAATTCAACTATTTTTAATTATCTTTTTCATTCCCATTTTCCTTGAAATGTCTTCATTTTTTAATGCCTTTATCCACTGTGCCATCAAGGACACATGGCACAGTGGATAAAGGCGTTAGTTAGATCCAATGACAGGACCCAAAGAGTGTGAGTTCAATACCTGGTTAAGACAGTGGAGAACTTGGAGAGAGAATTAAGCAGGAGATAACTGATAACTGACATCCATTAGGCATGGCACGTGGAACTAGAACCGTCTACCCCAGTGAGTGAAATAAAGGGTTCAGTTCGACATTCCAACCACCTGAAGAAGGCCGGAGCATACAATGGCCGAAATGTTGTAATAAATATGGTGACAAAGATGAGGACAATAGTTCGAATACTGCAAATAGTGTACATATGTATGATATATAATAGTGTACATAATACCTCATCTCAGAAATATAGACAGATACCAAAACGTATAGAGTTGAAGAAAAATTTAGAACGAAGTGGAAACCTAATCCTAAACAGGAAACAAAAGATAAAACTCTATTCTTCTTCTAAAAATCTGGGGAGGAGTGTGAACTGGGTGATAGGTGAACTTACTAGCTTTCTATATAGCTTTACTTTAAATGACCTCAACAGATGTAAAAATTTATTTTTTCCCTGATGCAACAAACCTTTGAAAATGATATTCATACATTTGTTTATAAAATTATAATTTTCATGAAATATTTCTTCTTAAATCTGATCACCTGTCAGTGTTTTTCACTTTTCAATTAATCTCCAACCCAAGTGAATTTATATTTATGAGTTGTCCCAACCCCAAATCCAAATGGTCAGTTAGCTGACAAATCCCTGTTTAACAAAACCTCACTACATGTGATAAAAAAATGTACAGAGGTCATTTTGAAAGATCATTTTTGACAGGTAATGAGCATAAATATTCATGTATTTTTCAAATTGTCAACAAAACAAATTATTAATATTTTTCTTCCAATTTACAAAAAAAAAAAAATTGTCTTTCTTTCTAAAACTTAATTTGCCAAGCTTTGAGGCTAGTTTAATTGTGCCTTAATATTAAAATTCTGCACAATCCAGAGAATATTTTAATGAATTATAAAATGATTGAATTTTAAATACACACTAAACAGCTTGTTCATTGAATATCAAGTGATATTTCTTTTTAAAAAATTTTTTTTTGAGTTGATGATCAAGAAATATTTGTTTTATTTTCTTGGTTATCAAGCAATACTTTTTCATTTCTTTTATTGAATATTGAATGATATTACTTCCTTTTCATCTTCCATTTTCTTTTCTTTAATTTCTCTTCCATATTCTTGAAGTAAATGAAACTATCTAATAATAACAGTACTTTCGTAAAGATGATAAAACACAACATAAAATAAAGCATGACAAAGAAACTGAGCAGGCCATTTTCTGTCTTAATAAAATGTGAGGTTATTTCCAAATTCATAGTCATCTGTATGTCATTAAACATTAAAAAAAACAATAAAGAATCATTTTTTTTTAAAGAATTATACTATCTTGCCTGAATTTTTAAACCATAATCTTAATAAAAACAAATTTTTAGAATTTGCATTTCATCCTAATGTTATCTTGAATAACAGAATATCATAAATGGTAATACATTTTTGATATGTTTTGCAATGATAGTTTTATATTTAAAAATGATTTCTTATGCACTGGCCATGTTAAAAGATACATCAAAACTGGTCAGCCATAACAAATAGTAATATAAAAAATAATAGCAAACAAATAGTAATATGAAAAATAATAGTAAACAAATAGTAATATGAAAAATCTCCCAGTTTTATTTCTTGATTAACATTAGGCAAGAGCAAAAATATAATTTCCTAAATCATAGATAAAATGTTCCTGATTGCAGGTCTTGCTAAGGGTTTAAAAATATAAACATATGTAGCAGACATATTGTCCCTTACATAATAAACTATCTGATAAATCTAGAATTTATATAGATGAGTGGTTTAAAATGCAATATTATTTTAAAAAAATGAAATCGTAATTTTTAATGAAAAGAAATATGACTGTAGCTTCATAAAATAGAGGACTATCTGTACTTTAATAATATATTAGGTTGGTGCAAAAATAATGTCGTTTTCTCACATATGTTAGAACGTCAAAAAACGACATTATCTTTGCACCAACCTAATAGAAAACAAATCATAATTGTATTGTCTATAACTTTGAACAGATAAATTAAGATTTCAACTGCTGAGCTCCTATTGAAACAAAAAAAAAAAGAAGAATTCTCTTTCTCCCTAAGACTTATACGCCTGAAGAAGTCTCTTTAATGCATCAGCTGAAATTTTATTCTGTACTATAGATAGATATTATTATACATTATGGAAGATTGAAGTTTATAAGCAGTAAATTTGACCTTGCCAACCGAACGATCCTCAGTGGCCGAATCGGTTAAAAAGGCACGTCAGGCTATATGACGGTTCTGTATAGGATACAGGTTCGAATGCTGTCTGAGGACGAATATTTTCTATGAAAATTTCTCGGACATTCAGGCCGGTAAATGTTATTTAATGCTGTTTATTATAAACAGAGCATTTACTTAAATACTTGTATCTATAAAAAGAACGTTAAACATAAAAATGTCTTTAAATAATTATTAGTTGTGTTAGCAGTAATAAACTCACACTCAAATCCATCTTTTTTATACACTACTCTCCTGATGACCCTACAATTAAACATATATAGTTAGTAGGCCCTGTATCTGGAAAAATAATTGTTATTCTCAATAATTGTTACTGTAATACTGATTTGTGAAAAGAACCCAAAAACAGAATATTATTAATCTATAATTATTACAAAACATTCATCTTTTATTAATGTATAATATTAATATTATTAATGTATAATATTAATATTATTAATGTATAATATTAATATTATTAATGTATAATATTAATATTATTAATGTATAATATTAATATTATTAATGTAGGATATTAAACTGATATTTAAAATATTATTAAACTATTATTGTTGAACATTTTTAATCAGTTATTATTATAAACTATTAAACTAATATTATTACAGAACATTATTATTATTATTATAAAATATTAGTAAACTATTATCACAGAACATGACTAAATCATTATGATAATACAGTATTTTTAATGTTATTATTATTATTATTATTATTATTATAATAAGGGCTTATGGCCATATCACATTGAAACACCAGTCTGTATGATCATTGAAGTTAAGCAACATTTAGCCTGGTCAGATAGGAAACTTCTTGGGAATACCAGGTGCCTGTAAGCTTGGATGTGCAGGTGGTATAATGGATAATGGCTCAGAATATTTTCAATTTCAGTTGTTTTTGTTTTATAGTCACTTATGCAAAAATACCCTTGCAAAAGGTATGAATCCATCTCTTCCCACCAAACTATGGGTTAATTAGTAAGAATTGTACCTGGAAATCATTATTATCTCAAAAAAAAAAAAAAAAAAATTACAACCCAAAATATATTTTGGTTTTAAATAACCCTCAAAAAGGGTTGATAAGCTGTAAAAAAGAACGTTTTTTTTAGCCTTTATGTCTTTGGTTTTGACATTTGGTTATCATGGTGGGTTTATACTGTATTTCATCATTTAGATGATTTTATATTTAATTTTTAGATCAGTAATTATCAATATATTTAGTCTTTCAATGAAAAGCAACAAAAATAAGATGAGAGAAAGAACATGCTTCATTGAAGAAAGTCAAACTGGTATGACCACTACTATTATTCAGTGTAAACAAATAACAAAATTATAACAGAAAAAAAGGTCAAACATTAATCATATTCAAACTTAATTCAGCCTATAAAGTAAGGCAATTCTAAGAGAATTAGAAGTCCTACCAGGATTTATTATTGGTGGCCACAATCTTAACAATAAGATATGCAGATGACACAGTGTTAACAGCAGACATTGAAAGTAAACTACAAGAACTCCTACAGAATGTAGTGAAGAAAAGCTTAAACATCAATTGCAAGAAGGTGGAATGGATGGTTGTTAGCAAAAGGAACAGTCCAACATGCAAATTATAAATTGGAGATACCAAAATCAAGCAAGTACAACAATTTAAATATCTGGGAATTGTTTTAACAGAGGAGGAAAAGTGTGACAATGAAATCTGAAGGTGCACTGGAACAGCAAAAAAATGTCTTCCAAAAACTAAGCAAAGTATTAAGAAACAGGAAAATTTCATTAAAATCAAAGAAAAGAGTACTGAACTGTTATATCAAATCAGTCCTCTTATAATGGCAATGAATACTGGACAATGTCCTCATAGAAGAAAATAGAAAGAACATAAATGTGGCTCTACAGAAAGATGCTGAGAATAGCATGGGCTGAACATGTGAGCAACAACAAAGTTTTAAAGAAAATGGAAACAAAAATGACACTTATGCCTAACATCGGAAAGAGAGTTGAAATTTCTAGGGCATGTGATGAGGAAAGAGGGCTTGGAAAATTTGGTACTCACAGGACAAATTGAAGGCAAGTGGAGCAGAGGAAAACATAAATATTTAAATTACTCAAGCAATTATTCAAGAATGGATCAACTGAAATGTTATAATAATAATGAAAGCAACAAAAATAAGGAATCCTTTCACAATCATAGAACATATAAACACAGTAAAGATGACTGGAGACCACATAATGATGAAAGAGGGCTTGGAAAATTTAATACTCACAAGGCTGATTGAAGGTAAGAGGGACAGGAAAACAATGCATAAACTACTTAGCAAGCTTGAGTAAATGGATGGAGGAACAATGTTTAAGAAAGATAATAAAAAGACAAAATTTATTGAGAGCTACAAAGGACAAGAAATTGTGGAGAGCCATGATCACCAACATCCTGAAGGGACATGGCATATAGAAGAAGAAGAATATAGGAAATATTTTTTTATTCAAGACAAAAGTTCAATATATTATATATTTGTATATTATTTTGATGATGGGACAAGGATTAGGAGAGATGACAAAATACATTAAGAGCTACAAAAGAACAGGAAATTGTGGAGAGTCATGATTGCCAAGGTCCTGGATGGACATGGTACATAAAAGAAGGTGGAGACAAAGTTATAAAAAAAAATCAAACCAACCTGTTTTAAATGTCCAGTAGATGTTCCGACTATCATGACCACATGAGTCACTGTTTTTGTGAGAGCAATGGAAGTGAGAATTTCATTTCGGAATGTGATCACTGGTTGGGCAATGACTGGTATGTGGCCTACAACTTTGGCATAGGAAGGTAATGGTTGAGAATTACACATATACTGCTCTTTGGACATTTTCATTAACTGCAAAAGAAAAAGAGAAAAATAAAATGTCAGTTTTAGAAGACAACTCTAGACAATTTGTTTACAGTATAAAATGCACATTTATGACCCAGGACACTTTTATAATATATATATATATATATATATATATATATATATATATATATATATATATATATTTAGGTATGTAAAAGCCAGTGTTCACCTCTTTGTAATGTACAAAACATGTCAAGCTATGCTTTTAGCTTTCCAAGAGTTTAGCATGAGTTGTATCAACACTAGGAAAGGCATGAATCAGTTTCTTCTCCTTCCAGATTTGAGTAGCAACCAGTTTTAGAGAAGAGAAAACCTTGAATTCAAAACTATGGAAACAACAATGGGAAACCACTCCACTATCTTTCCTAAAGATAATAATGGTTGGAATTCAATGATAATACAAAAGAGGAATCTGTGGAGAGTCATGATTGCCTACATTCTGAAAGGACATGGCATAATTTCCCCACCCCAGCTATGAGTTAAGTAACATGATAGACTTGGGTAGCAGCTAGTCTAAAAGAAAGCCAACTCTGAATTCAAAACTGTGGAGAAGGTAATGGGAAACCCCAAGAAGACATGGCAATTGATCTATAATAAAAAGGAATCTGTGGAAAGCCATGGTCACCTATGTTCTGAAGAGGTATCGCATTAAAAACAGGAAAATTAATAGCAACCTAGCACTCTTAATAGCATCTGAAACTGAATATGAACATTTTCCATAATCTGTTAAATTGTTGCATCTCTTGGAGCAATAGGGTTGCTAAAATATGCCCATCTCTCAAAGTATCATATAACAGGTTGTACAAGGTTACATGGTACCAGCCATTAAGTACTAAATCATCTGTATCTTCTTCCTATATCTGGGATAAGCTTAACTCATCTTAAACACCTGCAGAAATAAGTTTGAAATGAAAGTGGAATACTAAACATTTGCCTTGAAAATATTAACTATAAGAAAAATAAAATAAAAAAATCTTGGATTTATAAAACACAAATATAGTTTTTTCTTAAATTTCAAATTAATTTCTTATTTGAAAATTTATACATTTTTTTTTATTTGTGTAATATATCAAAAACAATTTTTTGAAATGCATAAAAACTGTTAAAACGAAAAGATATTTGCCATATTTTTTCACAAGTTCTCAGAGAAAATATTATTCTGATGTCTCTGACAAGACATTTATTTGTGATAATTAGTTCGTAATTACACAAAATTGATCAATTAAACAATGCTAAATGTCTTTCTTTCTTTCTTCAAAAGAAAAATTTCTAATTGAATAAGGTTTGTCTCAAGAAATGAAGTGAAAAATTTTGCAAAAATCAAATGCAAAATCATCGGAATTAAAAAACAAGGAAAAAAGTTGAGAATTCTTTTTCTGTTTTTAAGAAAGAAAAATTCATTTGAAATTCAATAAAACAAGTATTTTGTTTGTCAGCATTTGTATGGTTATTTTTCTATCATCATCATAATGATATATCATTATTATTATTACTATTATTATCATATTGCCTGTAGACATTTTTAATATAACAACAGAAAAGACTTATAAATCATCAAGTCTTTATCCATTGAAGACTACAAGAGATAAGGTAATCTGTAATTCTTGCAGAACTCTTCAATGATTAAACTTTTCACCCAAATTGTTTCCTTTATATGGCTGGCTGCTTATATCCATGCATACCTGTCTGTTATGGTGGCTAGCTAATATTTGCTGCAGATACCTGTTCAGTCAAATACCTGTTCAACAAATACAGAGCAAACCTATCATTTATACAGCATCTATCCAGTGTGGACCTTTGATACAGTTTCTGGTGTGATCATCACTTTGATCAAGGCCAGTACACTCAAGTCATCAGTCACGATGACTTATGACTTAGTGTTAGCACATTAATTGCTGCCAAACAGTTTTGTCTACCCAATATCACTCACAAGACATGAGTCAACCTGTATTATGGTTTTCAGTCACTTGCTAATAGTGCCATCCACTGGGATCCTCTCCCCCAGACTGATCGACAAATTGATCATAGCAAGATTCAAACCTGGGTCTCATGCTTGGAATATTACCCACATGGCCATGCTTCCATTTCTTTACTTTAAAAGTGGATTAACATTCATTTTAACTATTATATGACTATATATGACTATTATATGATTATATCTTATATACCTATTATATGACTATATATTATGCCTATTATATGATTATATATTATATGCCTATTATATGACTATATATTATGCCTATTATATGATTATATATTATATGCCTATTATATGACTATATATTATGACTATTATGTAACTGACTATTATATGACTATATATTATGACTATTATGTAACTGTATATCATATGACTATTATATGCCTAGTGTTTGATTAATTTATTAATTTGAAGTGTTTGGTATTTATTAACTCCAAATCCTGAATTCTTATGATGGATTCAGGGTACATAGCATCACTGCTTTCATCCCATTATATGACTACATATTATGATTATATATTACATGACTATTATATTATTATATATTATATGATGATTATATGATTATATATTATATTCCTATTATATGACTATATATTATGACTATTATGTAACTGTATATTATATGACTATTATATGCCTATATATTATATGATTATATATTACATGACTATTATATATTATATGCCTATTATATGATGATTATATGATTGTATATTATATGCCTATTATATGATTATATATTATATGCCTATTATATGACTATATATTATGACTATTATGTAACTGTATATTATATGACTATTATGTAACTGTATATTATATGACTATTATGTAACTGTATATTATATGACTATTATATGCCTATATATGACTACATATTATATGATTATATATTACATGACTATTATATTATTATATATTATATGCCTATTATATGATGATTATATGATTGTATATTATATGCCTATTATATGATTATATATTATATGCCTATTATATGACTTTTACAGCTGTGTTTGCTTATTAATGTATTGTAACAGGTGAAAATACATCTTTTTCTTCAAATTTTTCTGTCTTTTCATAATTCTTCTTCATGGATATTATAATTTGCAAGCATTTGATTATGGTGCATAGTAGTGGTATCTACTTATGCCATTGCAATAACAGTTATAATAGTATCCCAATGTCCTCTACCATCTTCTACATGTCTCTTTTTTCTCCTTACCGTTCTTCTTTGCCGCCTATTTTTGCTTTAATTATCCTCTTCTTCCTTTCCCAGCCACCTACCCAAAATTTCTTCTTCTAAAAACAACATAATTACAGATTTGAAAATATTTCTGGAATTAAAATGTTTGCGGGCACAAATTGAATTTTACCATTTCAGTAAAATAATGAAATACTGTTGATTGCATATTTTAAATGACAAAATCATAATGAGAAAATATCATTGTTGTTTTATTATATAGAGAATCAAGCACACTGATATGATGTAGATTTATAAATATACTTATACTATCTGATATCATAACTAATAAATCTCTGCTGCATTGGTAGGGCTTAGAGTAGGTCAATTGCATCTCTTGCAGAGGGGTATGACTCTCACAAAATAGGCTACCTACAAAGGAGATACTTACAGATTCATATATAAATGACCAATATTTTGCCATTTTTAACAATTGATATTAGAAAGTGGTGGTGAACAGCTGGGAGTTTAGATATTGCTGAATAGGTTTGACATTCATATGAAAATCTTGATTTGAAAAGGCTATTTAAGAACATGACTTGAATTTTCAGGCTAATGTTTTGACTTTGTAGCAGTTTATGGTGTTGGGTGAAAGTACCTCGAGCACAGCCTATTCTATGTTCAATTTCCTTTTATCTTACACTAAATTTGTTATAACTGATCCATACACTGAGGTATTTGAAGTGTTTGGTATTTATTAACTCCAAATCCTGAATTCTTATGATGGATTCAGGGTACATAGCATCACTGCTTTCATTCCAATTCCAGATCGAAATTTCTGTTTTGGAAAGGTTCATCTTGAGTCCTATTTCTTAGAACACCTGGTAGAGGGTGTTGATTTTTTGTTCAAGATCATTCTTATTCTGACTATGAATACCTATGTCATCAGCATAGCCCCCCCCCCCCAAATCATCAGTACATTGGCCTTGGAAGGGAAAACAGGTTTGTTGCCTTCTATTAGTAGATTTGTTTGGGGTGTGGCATGGAATGTTTAAAAGATCAGTGCCTATCACTTCATATTTATGCTTGTATATACACAGGGTATAGGCTAGGAAAATATTAAACAGAATGGGGTTCTCATTTCCTGCTCCAGTGCAAGAGGTTTAATAAATTAGGATATCTGACATAATTTGGTAGTTAGTAGAAGATTTTTTATTGACCCTTACTGAAGTGAATTGATTCCTCACGGGATGCCATACTCCTGTAGACTTACGTCAAACTAAGCTAAGCTTCTGTCTATATTTCTGAGATGAAGCATTGTAACTATTTACACTGTACAGACAGTTGTCCTTATCTTTATTGTTACATTCAGAATGTTTTATGGGGACACATGGCCCAGTGGATAAAATGTTAGCTGAAGTAACCCAGTGGCTACAGCAGAGGTGAACAAAAACTTGAAGATTTGAGTTACTAAATGGAATAACTGAAACTGAGATATCCAAAAAGGCATGGCATGTGGAGCTAGAACAATCTATCCTGGTAGATGAAATAAAGGGTTCAGTGCAAATTTCTAATATATATCACCTGATGAAGGCCAGAGCATACAATCGTTAATATGGTTGATATGTCGTGAATATAACAATAAAGATCCAAACAATGGAAATAGTGTAAATAAGCTAGGCTTATTGACAGTTGGTCAGTTTGTCTCACAGACCATCAACAATGAAGTCAGGTTGGCCATTACAGGATTGGCATGTGGCTATGTCCCAGACTATGCTAAGCTTAATATTCTATATTATATTTTCTTTGTGATGACATATCACTATATTTGTAAATGTCCAATTGCTAAATTTTTACATCCAGAATAATCACCAACTTACCACAGACATCTCACAACACAACACAGCAAATGAACTTAATTGCACCAGAGACTTAGCAAGGAGGCATAACCAAGATGAGGAAAATATTATGGGATATCAAAACATATTTAATTCCAAAATATATTTCAAAGGCTATATTTGACTCAGCTGATTCTATAATAATAATAATAATAATAATAATAATAATAATAATAATAATAATGTCACATATATTAGGACATCAGGGTCTATATTACTGTACTTAAAGTCTTACATTGAGAAAATGAGAATAAAGCCAGATATCCCATAATTTCAGAAGTCTGTATTGATGGCACTGCAAATATTGTGAAAAATGTTCTCTGTTTGAGGCCATATGATTTGATTGAGAACTCCCATAATGCAAGATCTCCAACTGAAAATGAAAATTGTGTGGAAAAGGAGGAGGATGAAGATGATGATAATAAATTTGAGTGTATCAAATGTATTTTCATTTTTCACAAGCCATTATCCCATAATTTATTTATATATACAAATCTAAATTTCCATGATACTAATATATTACATATTAATGTATATTTGTTGTTTGGATCCAATATTTCGGAGGGTATATAGTCTGGTATTCTACAATTCATTAGCAATGTGCAAAAGTTCTTAGTGCTTAGTTTGTATTTGTTTTTTTTTTAAATAGAGTTTGAATACACAGGGAAAACAGCTTAAAAAATGTTGTACATACATAATAAATCCTACTCGCATTATTTAAGATTTTTTCTTATAATTATTAAATTACAAACAACTCACAAATTTAAATGTAGAAGATTTGCAATTCTTAAAAAAAGATGCAATATACATCTGACAGAAGTATCAGAATATATTAGCTGAAATGTTACATTTTAAAAAAGGAAGATAGAGATAGTAGTCCAAATAATTCATAGAATAATTAACCAACACTTGTATGAAATTGCTACAGAATAATGATGACCAGACAAAACTGACTTCAAAGTGAATCATCGATGAACTCCAAAAATCTTTTTTCTTTTTGTTCATTTTCAGTGAAGAAGGTTGTAGAAGTTAAGTCTTGGCTTCCTGCCTCATGTGATACAAACAGGGAAAACGTTTTGCTTAGGTCTCTTTAAAATGATCTCATCAAGAACATCTTTTCAGAAATATCTTCTGCAAGGGTTTGGCCATTTATTTTCTTTTGGTTTCTTTCTTCCTTGTCTACTTCATTATCATCATCTGCATCATCTTTTTGTTTTTATTATCAAAATCAATGTTATCTTCTTTTCTACCATCTTTGAATTCTTCTGCCTTGTTCCTTTTTTTTTTTTAACTTTTCTTTCTTTCATTATGATTTTATCTTCTTACTTCCTATTGCATTTCTTCTTTCTTTCCATACCTTATTGCTTTTGTGTTTCTAATTCTCTATTTTTCACATTCTTTTTAAGAATTCTTCAGATTCTTTTTAACCATTTCTTCAGTTTTCTTTTCTTTCTTCTTTCACTGTTTCTTCATTAATTCTACTTCTTTCAAATTTTTCTTCTACTTTGTCATACATCTCTTCAATTCCATTTTTTCTTTCATTCTTTCACTGTTTCTTTCTTTACTCTTTTTCGCTATCTTTTATCGTTTTCTCTTACAACATCATTTCTCTTCTTCTTTCACCTTTCTTCTTTTCCCATTTGTTTTTCTCTCTTTTTTATTGTTTTTATTTCTTTATTTTGATCACTCTTTTGTCTTCATTATTTCTTTTTCTTTTTCCCTTTATTTCTTGTTCTTCCTTCCTCATTCATATTTCTTTCCCTTTTCTTCATCTGCACTTTTTATTTTTTAATTCTGTCTGACTCATTTATCACATATATTAAGCAAGCCAATTTATAAACACCACTGGAAGCTAATGAGCAAATGGCAGAAACCTTCATATTTTTTTGGTTGAAGACATTTCTTGGAATGGCAGCTTCTGAGATTTCTCCTTCATTACCAAAGTTGCAAGAAGAGACCACTAATTGCCTAGATGACAATCATTACAATAAAGTTAGGCTTCAAACTATTCTAACAAGGCAGCATTATTAGCACAGTAATGTCATGACTAAGACTACAGTAATACAATTGCACTGTTACTATTCTAATATAGTCACGGCAATGCCTTTATGAATATTGTATTGTTTTCAATATACTGTTACATAGTAATTGGTATTTACTAAGTTTAACTTTATATGGTACAAAACCAAATAAGAAGAAATTGGAGTTGTAAGATTATTGCTGATTAATGAGGTCTGTCTGACTAGAACACACACACATATATATATATATATATATATATATATATATATATATATATATAAATAAACAATTAATGGATTTTTCAATCTGACATATTTCTTTGATAAGACTTTCAATGATCTAGGTCAGTAGATGTTAATTTTAATTTTTGTAAATGAACAAGAATATTTACTCAAACATATGCACACATTAAAATAACATTTATAGTAATAATATATATAAGATGGCTTCCATAGCATCTCTACTGTGCCATAGAATGAGCCCCACCATTTGCAAAAATAACTGAACACTGAGGACGTAACTTTTACAAATTGTAATATTTTAAAATAGTGAATTTTTTTTATTTCCATAAGTTTTCAGTTGTAATCAGCAGAACTAAAAAAATTTCAATTATTTTACATTATAGGAAATTAGTCTATATGCAATTTTCACTTTTTGAATTAAGTTATGGAAAAAATGAAGTTTTCTATGATATTCTAGTTTTTTCGGATCCACCTGTATATATATATATATATATATATATATATATATATAAAATCTCTCTCCTTTTTTTTATATAACTATCAGTTTTGCTTTGTATTTATGTAATTCTCTCCTATGTATAATCCTTCCTATCTACATCTTTTCTCTCAAGATTCTCTCTCTCTCAATATATATATATATATATGAAATAACAATATATATTTTTATATATCAAGAACAGTTGAAATTTCCTTAATACTATTCTTGATATATAAAAATATATATCATTATCTCCTTCATATATATATATATATATATATATATATATATATATATATATATATATATATATATTTACATATATATATATATATATATATATATATATATATATATATATATATATTTCCTGGATGTAACATTAGACCTATTTAATGGGCTTCACAACCCATCCACCAAAGATTTATACAACCATAGATATATCAGCAAACACTCCAACCACCATCCTAGAATAGTGAATAATTTACACCAACTCTAGCAATAAGGACATTTTTGACAAACATAAAGGCAAATACATAGAAGCACTAGAACTTAGTAATCATAAAATTAACCTCAAATTCTTTGCAAAGAGCAATAAGAACTCCAACAAACCAAAATTTCATAAATGCAATATTATGTGGTTTAAGCCACCCTTCAACAAAAGTCAAAACTAACATTAGAAATTTTTTTTTTAAATTAATCCACAAGCATTTTAATCATTCCCCAAGATCTTCAGTTTTATATTATTTTATTTTATCATGGCATACTTTGTTCTTGATACAATTAGTTTTAGTTAGTTTAGTAATAATATAGTCAATTAATCTCTTATTTTTGGAAAAAATAATAGTGTGGCCCCCCTTGATTTTCCAACACCCCTTTTTTTTTGACGACTTACATTTATTTATATTTCTTATTTCCAACCTTATTTTAAATCTTAAATGTAAATACAAATTTAAAATTAAACTAAAATTCATTTAAATATTTTAACTCGAATAATATTCAACCCCAACAATAATAAATCTTGTGTGAACCAGACAATTAAAAAAAACCCCAGTGTCAACCCCAAATATGAATAAAAATAAATATATTTCCAGCACTTGAAAACTGCTTCAGCATGAAACTCAGAGTTGTGCAATTAATATAAGAGATTATGTATATTTCTTAATATATATATTAAATAGCTCTGTTACTTAACATTGAGCACTGTTTTTTCTTCCGCTATAGAGTATTTATACGTATTTGTATATGGTCACTCACTTGTATGCCTACTATATTTACCCATCCAGTTATATATATATATATATATATAATTTAAATATTGTTGTGCCAGAAAAATCTTTTTTGTCAAAGTCCATCTTGCACATTTATAAATCTACCATTCATCCATGCATTGAATACTGCTGCCATATCAGGTCTGGTTCTCTTGCTATTCAACTTGAGGTTCTTAATAAAATTCAAAAAGAATCTGCAATGTAATTGGTCCTGACATGACATCTCGACTTCAGTCACTTTCTCACTGACATGACATGGCTTCCCTCTGTCTCTCCTACAAACACTTTCATGACAACTACCCTAACACGCCTTTTTCTGTGGCGCCCTTACTATATAAATTTAAGCATCCTACTAGATTGGCATCTAAGTCCCAACTGTTTACTGTTGAAATAGCTAAATGCAACTGCTACTTCTACTCCAACAGTTCCTTTTCTCACACTTCCTACTTGTGGAACTCCTTTCCACTTAGTTGTTTCCCTGATAACTCAGTCAGTTATGTGCCATGCGTGAAACACACTTAGGCAATCATGTATCTTTTGATACATGACTGATGAGGCAGATTTTTTTCTGCAGTAGGTTACCATTTCTTTTTGTGGTAGACCATTTGCCATCTAAGGCTATAGAACTCAGTCTGTCCTGCTATTTACCCATAGCTGGGGAGTGAAGAAGAATGTTAATACCTTTCTCAAGAGTATTAGCAAGTAAGTGAATGTAATGGATTCAACTGAAATTTGAACTTGGCTCTCCAATTCCTTACTCAGAGTCGCTATTCACTACTCCACCATAAATGCAATGTAAATCACCATCTTCTACCTTCTTGACTCATGTTCATCTTTTGTCCTTTCCTCAATCCTCCCTACACTCAGTCTTTACTCTCATTTTCACTCCCTGTAACTCCTGTTGACTAGTAGCGGCATTCCCACTTTGCTTGGGGTGAAATGATTAGATAGATAGATAGATAGATAGATAGATAGATAGATAGATAGATAAATCTTGTGGTCAGAGAAATCAAAACTAACCATATGTTGAGCAGCAGTTTTACATCTTAAGCAATCATGTGCTACTCATCTTTGCATAGGCTCTCTCTATAAATATAAAAGATACTGGGAGCTTTATAGGGTAGGAACTGTTTTTATCCCAGTTTCTGTTTAGGTCAAATGTTTTTATATTATTTATAAAACTTGTTTTGGGAAATCATCAGTTTGGTGCCATCCATAGATAACATGATAACATCCAGTCATCAGTTTGGTGCAATGAAAGAGAAAACTCATTTTACAAGAGTGCATTATTCTTTCACAAAATGATAACATCTCCTTTTCTAAACAAAGGAAATTTGCATATTTATTGTGGTCATATGACAATTTGTGAATATTTGAACAATTTTCTGTTTTCTGTGTACCTTGACATTTTAAGGTAATTCATACCCGAATTGATAAAATATTTTAACACGTTTATGCATTTATTATATTTATTAGATATTCTCTTCTACATATTTGATATTTATTGATTTGTACGAAAATAAAAACGTTTTAAACAGACAATGAAAACTTTCTATTTGCATCAATTTTTTTACAAAAAAACAAAAATATTTGCAGCATCCATAAAAATTTCAATTTTTTTCTGTTTTGAATTTTCTGATGAGTCATGTTAATTTAATGATTGAATATGTTCCTTGCAATTTGTACAACTATAAAATACACATGGAAATTCTACAACTGTATCATTAAATATTTTAGCCTATCAACTTTAATAAAATAATGCAGTAACAATCATAAGAATGAATAAGAAGAATCCCAAAAAGAAAAATGCCAAGATATATGAAAATGAATAATTTTTTTCATAAAAAATGTTCTTTTGAGAAGATCTGAAAAATAAAGGATAATTTTGTGTGTCATATGACAACTTGTGAATATTTAAACAATTTTGTGCCAATTGATGTTTTAAGATATTTCATACTCACTTAAATTATTATACATTTATGTATAGATTACATTTAATAGACATTCTGTTCTACATATTTGATATTTATTGATTTGTATGAAAATAAAAACGTTTTAGACACACAATGGCAACTTGCTATTGTATGAAGAATACCCAACACAGGAGTTAATACATTAATAGATATTAGTAGTACCCATAAAAATTTAATATTAATTCCATTTTGAATTTTCAGATGAGTCATAGCTCAATATACTGAATATATTCCTTGTGAACTTTATGAATAGCAAAATAGTTAAAAAAAAAAAAAAAGAAAAGCTGTTTTTTATAAAAAATATTCTCTTTAGGAATTCTGTAAAAGAAATAATTTTTCTGTGTGTTTTTAATCAAGTTCCTATGCAGTTTTAAACTACTAGAATATTTTGCAACAAGGCTGACAATATCAAGCATTATTGCTAATATTTTTTGTTGAGATTTAAGAACTCTACGTTTTGTTCAATTTCACAAACCAATCAATGAAATTTGAATAAGCTGATTTGTTTGGAAAAATACTTTGAAAAAAATCCTACTTTGTGGTTTAATAATTTCTTTAATTTAATTTAATCTTATAGGACTTCATGGTAAATGATAATTTTTTTAAGAATATTTCTTTTTTTCCTTTTTAACAGCAAAGAATAAATTCTTAGGATTTCTTACACTTGAGCATGTAACATACATCTGGCCATGAGTAAATATTTCTTTCTGGAGCTAAATTCCAACTTTCTGAAGCATTTGGCCTTGTAATTTGTATATAGTTCTCACAAACGCTAAGCAAATTGGAAACTGGATTCTTGTATATGAAAACTTAAAGAAAAGATATGCAAAAAACAATATTGCATTTTTATTAAATAAGTATTTGTTATTTTAATCAATAAATTGTTTTTAAAATAGTGGGAATATTTTGTATGTTAAATAATAAAACTTTTAATTTTTAAAAAAAAAATTAATGAAAATTTATTGTACTAAGTTATGCACCCTAGTAAAACCAACTTTACTTTGAACCCCCTTGCCTGTTTGCACTTCTCTACAAAACTTGGTTTTGTTTGCTCATTGTATGCTAGACTAATGGAAGTTACAGAATTCTATATAAATAGATTTAACTACTGCTTAAAACCAGAAGTAATGAGATTTCTCCTTGTCTTATAATATTAACTACTTTGTGCTTATTTTGAAATTTTAATGATACACTGTAGGCCTTTGATAGTTATGACTTACTCTATTTAACCTGTAAAGTCCTCTTTCTTCATGTGCCTAGAAATTTCACCTGTATCTTTTTGATGCTATGTATAAGTGTCCATTTTGTTTCCATTTTCTATAAAACTTTGTCATTTCTCAGGTGTTCAGTTCATAATGGATCAAAAAGGGTGTTAAGGTGATATTTAATGTCCAATCTTCTATATGTCAATGAATGTGGAACAATTTCCTTGCAGACAAAATTTTGAAGTGACAGAGATGTGGTTCTACTGACAAATGTTGAGAATACCATTAACAGGGCATGTGATAAATGAGAAAGCTTTAAGCAGAATAGGAGCTAGAAAGAATCTGATGCTTACCATCTAGCAATAAGATTTAGAGAATTTAACATACACCTGGCATATTAAACACAAAAGAAGCAGGAGAAAGCAACAAGAATCCTACTTGACAAATTTGAGCAATTGGATCAAGGAACAAATATGAAAAAGATAAAGATAGAGATCATAAAAGTGAAAGTATTGCTGAAAAAAAAATGTATAAAATGGTCGGCTCCCTGTACAACTCCAGTAAGTACCTGACTCCACATGCTATCCTCTACCTTTACAAGAATCAGATCGGGCCAAGAATGGAGTACTGTTGTCATATTTTGGTGGGAGCTGACAGAGTCTAAAATTGTTTTGCTGTTCTATCACTACTTCCATGGAAAGTGCTCGAAAGAACTACATTCTCTGGTTCCATAATCCTCATGACAAGGACCAGCTAAGCCACTTACATTGTCACAAACCATCCACATTCCCTCTGTATTCTATCAATGAGAAGTAAGTTCCACTTGAACAGCTTCTTTCTGTGAATCGCTGCACTGTGGAACTGACTCCCAAGAGGATGTTTCTCTGATCACTACAATCTTAACCAGTTCAAATCTAGGGTTAACCATTGCCTTCCTCTTCTATCTATACAAACTTCTTCCTTATGTAACTCTCTACCTCAAGTAGCCCCCTGGCCTTGTACAAGGTGAAGCTTACTGCAAAAAAAAAAAAAAATTAAAAATACAAGAAGCTGTGGCAAGCCTTATCATCATGTCTTGAAGTGACAAGAGACAGAAAAAAAAAACTACTGTTTAGTACAAGACAAAAAAACTATCAGTTTTAAAATAACTTTTCAAATTTCCTTCTTTATATTAGATATAACTTTATTTTAGTAGACAAGAGTAAAATTTTGCCACCAACTATTTCACCAGTATTCAAACAGTCTTCTGTTAACTGGATCATTTTTGTTTTGTTTTGCCTGATGTTACTTTAATATCTAGAAAAAAATTATTACTTCCAAGCATTTTTATAGAATTCAATGCATTGACTATCTTTGTAAAAGACACCAGCAAAATAGAAACAAAGAATTGTAAGGTGAATAAAGAGTATTGCATGATACAGCTATATTTCTCACACCGTAGGGCCATGCCCATTTGTTAAAATTAATGCTCATTGTTTGCCAATCAAAAAATATTCATGGAAGGTTGGTCAAAAGTTGATGATTAGAAATAATGCGATCAATGTAAAGAGAGCCAACAATATGCTTGTCACAATAAAAGAAAGAATATTTCAAAGGAACAAGATATCATTTGTGCAAATCAGACTTGTCCATACTTGGTCTGTGTTGGTTCCAGGCATTGATGTCTTTACACAAATACAGGATTGAAGTTGCATGAAAAGAGTACAGAAATGTGTATAAAACATGATTTGCCAAGAATTGTAACTGATGACAAATGGAAGTATGCTTGAGGAAGATGATTAGTCCGATTTGAACGGAACATTGTAAAGTGATTCTCAATATCATAATGTTTGGTTGAGCAAATATCTGACGTTCTACAACCAGTAAAATATGAATTACCTGTAAATTGATTTTAAGAGGCTATGGGAGTTGCGTCTTTCAACCAAGACTGTGAAAAATAAATGTTGACTATATTTTAGGTTTGATTTATTCTTTGGTTTATTTTGTTTTATGGCATATCAACCTCAATGGGCTATTTAATGCCGACAAGATTTTTAGGATAGATTTCTATGAATAGAATATGTATTCTTTGGTTTAGATTGGTTTGGTTTATTTTGTCCCACGACACACCAACCCCAATGGGCTACTCAATGCTGACAAAATTCTTTATTGCTGGTAATGTTTTGTCAAAAATCTGTTTCTGGTAATATTTTTCCTTCAAAATTGTATTGCTGGTAATAACCTTTTCAAAAAAGTAAAGCTGGTAATAGTTAACTATTTGCCCATATCTGGGACCTTAACAGGTGCTACCACCCTGGGTCAGGGTGGGGCTGGGAACATCAGCTATTAAGAGGTGGTTCCATGCTCCTCAAAACCTCTTGATCAGAAGCCTTGCTGCTGGACATAGTTTATTGTCTTAACCAGGACGTGGATGTAGTTTGATGTCTTACCCAGGATGAGACTATATTTTACACTCGAATTATGTTGAAAGATCTGAACATTACTACATAAATTAATGATGTACAATCACTGAGATAAAAAAAAGAAGATGGCATAAAATTTCAAATATACATTTATCTAAAAGTCTTTTTTTAATTTTTTTTTTTAATCACTTCATCCCAAACAATGTGATAATGTCATTAAGGTGCAACTGGGAGTAAAAGATAATGAAAAAACTTTAGAAAGGAACCAGAAACCCAATCCAAGGAATAAACTTCTATTCCTGTTCAAAAGATTGGGTAGGAATGTGAACTGAGTCATCGGGGGAACCTATCTACTATTGAGGAGAAGAAAAAAATAATTAGTAAATAAAATTTCGGAGGTCAAGTGAGACATTAAAAGTATAGAGTTGAGGTAAACTTTAGAATGAACTGGAAACCTGATCCTCAGCAGGAAACAAGGAATAAACCTCTCCTCCTGTTCAAAAAACTGGAGAGGAGTGTGAACTGAGCAATAGGGAATTACAGTGAACATTTGGTCAAATTGTAAATTGAGAATTCAAGAAAGGGAATGCTATAGAAACATCTAGAAAAATATGTAATGTTTATAGTCAA
>OZ038493.1:32025728-32040728 GCA_964036315.1 Acanthosepion esculentum | reverse complement strand
ACAGCCTGTCTCCTCTGAGTGTTGACTTCAATGTTCATTTTTATATTTATATTTACATACGCTCTATCTCTGTTATTGAGCACTTTATCCTAGAAATATAGCACACCTTAAAACTATATTTCTTCATATATATATATATATATATACATACATACATAAAATTGAACGTGTTCAACAGTTCCAAGCACTATTGTTTTCTTAAAATTAGAAGTTAAATGTAGGCCTGCATCAGTCAGGGTTGATCATGGGTAGCGTCCAAGTTATCTGCTTGGTTGGGGCATCAATGTCTGTGACTGCAGAGGCTGATGCAAGAGTTTAAATAAAATGTGCTGGAAACATTTGCACAGATACAAATATATTGCTTATTTCGGCTTTCTTTCATATATGTTTTCTTGAATGTGATGGACATGGAAAATGTTATCAGTTTCTTTTTATTTAGTTTTTCTAATGTTCTTTCAGTTTTTCATTTTATGGGGACTAAGAGTATATATATATATATATATATATATATATAATAATCTGTCAAAAGTATATATATATATATATATATATATATATATATATATACTTTTATGACAGATTATTATGGCTGATGTACATTTGGACCTCACTGGGTGTGCAATAATTACAGCATTGATCCATACTAAGCTAAAATGAGTAAATAAGAATGGCTTGCAATGGAGTCAATGCTATCATGCTAATCCCATAGAAGAATTTGATCTTCACTGGGCTATCCTGAACTGGTGACCCTGTGCCAGACTTAGCTAAACTTATAACAAATGCAAAAAATCTTAAATAACCGACATCTGCTCACCATATATATATATTTGCTCCAAATTGTATTTATTTATTTTCCTCTTGAGAGCCAAGCCTCTTTCTACTTTGTTGCAGACTTCAAGTGAGTCTCTGCATCTTTTTTTAACAATTGCAAATCTATCCATCTTATTTCCGCTTGATAACCTGTTGTTCATATTTTACATGTTTTAAATTTTTGTTTTTCTATACCCTACCCTTTTCCACTTTATAAATTTTGTTACTAGATTTTCCTATTTTTAAACAAAGGCCTATAAACCTTGTTTATTCAAATATGTGCAACTTTTTCAGGATCAAGTGTACTTTTAAGTTTTCTTTTCTGCTATTAAAGTCAGGGTTTTAATTTCATGTTAAACTCTTTTTTTCTTAAATTCCTTATTCTATTCTATTTCTTTTTGATCTCTTAATGCTTACTTTTTTCTCTCGCTCTCTCTCCAATTAAGTAATTCTGTTTTTTCTTTTTTATTCATTTTCTTTCATCTGACACCTTTTCTTCTACACATCACTCCTTTTCTTCTTCGCTGGTTTCTTTATCTTCTGTACCTTGATTTTGTTCTTTTTCTTTTCTGGAATTCTTTTCTTTGTCTTTTTTAATTTTTCCTTAACTTCTTTTATAGTTTCCTTCTTTCATTGTTTGCTCCTCTATTTTTGTTTATTTTTCTTTCTTTTCCAACTATTTCTTCTTGCACTCTCCTCCTTCCTTGCATGTTTTATTTCCTCCTCTTCATCATCTCTTTGTATAACAGAATAAGATAAAAATTCCTTTTTTTCTCTTTCTTTCCAAATATTATCTTAAACATGTCTTGATTATTTTCTGCAAATCTTTTATTTTATCATTCTTTGTTCTTGATTTTGAAATAGTGGCCATTCCTTTTGCTGAATTCTTAGCAATAAGGAGTGTCTGCCAAACAGAGATGAACATTTTCAATTTATTAAATGAGCAATTAAAAAAACTATTTGTCTTTAACACTATTAAGAAAATTTAAAAAAAATTATCATTTTTCAATTTTGACAGTTTTTTAAAATGTTAAATAATTTCCTTACTTTTATCATTTTCTTTTACACTTTCTTTTCTGAAATTTTATCTTTTTCTTTTTCAGAACTTCTTTTCAGTCTCTGTACTTCTCTATTCTTTTTTGTTTCTCATTCTTCTCTGTCTTTCCTTTTATTCTTAAACAATTCTTTCCATCTCTCTTCTCATGTTCTCCTTTCTCTAATCTCCTCTTTCCTTTAACTCTACCTCTTTTTTATTGTTTCTTCTTTTTCTTTCTTATTTGCCTAAATCTTTATCCTTCTTCTCTTTAACTCATTTACACTTTTCAGTTCTTTTTACCCTATCCTTTCATTCCACCATATCTTCCCATTTTTCTTTCCTTTTAAATATTCCACATTTTTTCTTTCTTTTTTTATTCCCTATGTCTTGCTCTATTTTTCTCTTCTGTTACATCTCTGTCTTTTTTATCAACTTCTACAATTTTGTCCTTATAATCTTCTAAGAAATTTCCTTTTCTCCCCTCTATATTTCTCTTCTAAATTTATTTTTATTCTTTTCTTAGTGTTTCCAGAACGTTTCCTTTTTCTTGAAGCTCCTCAATTACTTCATTTTTTTCTTTGTCTATATCTCCCTTTACATATTTCACTTCCCTTATTCTTTGACCCTTTTCTTTTTTCTGCTCTCTCATCTTTTTTCTTTTCATCTCCTCTTTCAAAAAAACCCATTTTCTTCGTCACCTTATATCTTTTTCTCTAATTTTTCCTTCTCCTTTATTCTTTTTTTTTTTTTAGTTTTGTAATTAATTGAACTCCCAACCACTTCCTGATTTTATCTTTCTATGGAAAATAAATAAGTCTTTCTTTGGAAACAAAAATTCCTAACCTCTCCTTTCCTTGTCTTGAAGGAGAATGTGAAAGGGAGGAGATACACCTCTACCAATCATGCACTTATTTGGTTCAAGTCATTATCCACTAAACTTAATTACTGACCTCCTCCACCCATAAACCTATGAACTCTCCACCTCCAACTCTAGAATAAAAATAGCATTCATCTTCTACCAACCTACCTACCACCACCACCACCACCACCACTTATTTAAGTTTTCATTTCTCACTCGAGGCTTAAATCCCAATGTATCCATATATCCCCAACCTTATCCACTAAAGCCATACTTTCCCTTTCTACACAAAATCCACCTACCCACCATTCTATCAAGAACCCCACTCCCCCAAATGCCCAAGATTAGACCTCATCACCCGACAACACAACAATTAATGAAGAACTTCTGTGGATTGTAGGCAAAATGATGGAACTCACCTAATGAGAATCAGTCAGATACCAGAGGGTAGGAAATTCAACTTTTATGAACATTATTGAAAAAGTTCAAGACAGAAAAAAATCTCTCCCGAAAACCAAAAATAAATTGCCTCTTGATCCATAAAATAATTAAATACATGAAACAATGTGAACAGTAGTTGGATTAAACTTTACTGCAGGTGGTCAGTCTCCTTCTGCAACTGAAGCTATCAAGATGAGCGACCTATTTGTGGGGGCTGTCAGAGTATTAATAGTCAGTTGATGATACCTCCTGACGAGTGGATGGAGTAATTCTTGAATGGATGGGGTTCATCTACAAAACTTTGGAGTCAGGGTGCTGAAGGTAACATCAATCAGCTACAGTGCCATGCAAAAGTTTATAGCACATTCCAAAAATGTTTTTGTAGGTATTGCTAATACAGTTACATTAATTACACTTTTACTGCTCCTAGAACATATATTTAAGTATTCAGTTAAACAATCAGATTTTTTTAGGTATTTCTAATACAGTTACATTAATTAAACTTTTACTGCTCCTAGAACATATATTTAGGTATTCAGTTAAACAATCAGATTTTTTTTAGCTATTTCGAATACAGTTACATTAATTAAACTTTTACTGCTCCTAGAACATATATTTAGGTATTCAGTTAAACAATCAGATTTTTTTAGGTATTTCTAATACAGTTACATTAATTAAACTTTTACTGCTCCTAGAACATATATTTAGGTATTCAGTTAAACAATCAGATTTTTTTAGGTATTTCTAATACAGTTACATTAATTAAACTTTTACTGCTCCTAGAACATATATTTAGGTATTCAGTTAAACAATCAGATTTTTTTTAGCTATTTCGAATACAGTTACATTAATTAAACTTTTACTGCTCCTAGAACATATATTTAGGTATTCAGTTAAACAATCAGATTTTTTTAGGTATTTCTAATACAGTTACATTAATTAAACTTTTACTGCTCCTAGAACATATATTTAGGTATTCAGTTAAACAATCAGATTTTTTTAGGTATTTCTAATACAGTTACATTAATTAAACTTTTACTGCTCCTAGAACATATATTTAAGTATTCAGTTAAACAATCAGATTTTTTTTAGGTATTTCTAATACAGTTACATTAATTAAACTTTTACTGCTCCTAGAACATATATTTAGGTATTCAGTTAAACAATCAGATTTTTTTTAGCTATTTCGAATACAGTTACATTAATTAAACTTTTACTGCTCCTAGAACATATATTTAGGTATTCAGTTAAACAATCAGATTTTTTTTAGCTATTTCGAATACAGTTACATTAATTAAACTTTTACTGCTCCTAGAACATATATTTAAGTATTCAGTTAAACAATCAGATTTTTTTTAGCTATTTCGAATACAGTTACATTAATTAAACTTTTACTGCTCCTAGAACATATATTTAGGTATTCAGTTTAACAATCAGATTTTTTTTAGCTATTTCGAATACAGTTACATTAATTAAACTTTTACTGCTCCTAGAACATATATTTAGGTATTCAGTTAAACAATCAGATTTTTTTAGGTATTTCTAATACAGTTACATTAATTAAACTTTTACTGCTCCTAGAACATATATTTAGGTATTCAGTTAAACAATCAGATTTTTTTAGGTATTTCTAATACAGTTACATTAATTAAACTTTTACTGCTCCTAGAACATATATTTAGGTATTCAGTTAAACAATCAGATTTTTTTTAGGTATTTCTAATACAGTTACATTAATTAAACTTTTACTGCTCATAGAACATATATTTAGGTATTCAGTTAGACAATCAGATTTTTTTTTTAAATTTAAAAAAAGTATGCCACAAAGAAAAACTGATAAAGTTTACAACACATTTTTTTTATTTACATCTTTTTTTTTATAAAAGTGTTAAAATTTTACTAGAGTGTTCCAAATTAGGATGGGGTTATTTTTTAGAACGTTCCAGATTAATTTTATGATTACTTTTAGGAATGATTAAAAGTATTGCGTCATTCTTTTTCTGTCAACCGTCCTTTAAACATTGACAAAATGGGGAAAAGCAAAATAATTGATCAAGACCTCCATAAACGTATTGTTGACCTTCATACAAATGGACTTGGTTATAGGAAGATATCTAATTAGTTAAATGTGCCATTAAGTTCAGTTGGTATGATAGTTCATCACTGGAAGATGTATCACTCCATTTATCCCAAAAAAATCTTTTGTCATCCTAGAAAGGTAACAGAATGTACAGCAAGATTATTGGCAAAAAAAGTTGTCAACGAGCCCTGAGTTACACTTAAAGAACTTCAGGGAGGACTAGAAGTAAGTGGAGTAAAAATGGAAAAAAAAATTTTTCTTTTCTTACACAAACCTTCAATTAAACTTGCATAAATGAATGATTGCTGCTTAAATATACCCAATAAATTATTTATAGTCAGACTAATGTCCTTATCTTTGTTGTTACTATCCCAACATTTCAAACACTGTGTGTTAAGAATACCACATACTCAACATATGAGCAATGAGGAAGTTTTATAGAAAGTAAGAACTACAAGTAAATTTATACTTACAATCAGAAAGATACAGTAGAGATTCCTGGAATATATGATGGGGAAAGGTGGCTGGGAGAATTTAACACTCACAGTAGGTAAGAAAAGCATGAGAAATGGTGAATAACCTATTTAAGCTTGTGTAAATGGGTGACAGAACAAGGACAAAGAGGGACAGTAAAAAGTTAAAAGTTACTTAGTGCAACAAAAATAGGGAGTTGTGGAGAGCCATGATTGTTCATGTCCTGAAGAGACATAGCACATAAAAAAGTGAATAGATGGCAGAACAAGGACAAAGAGTGATGGTAAAGGTCAATGTTACTTTGAGTAACAAAAATCAGGAAGTTGTGGAGAGCCATGATCTGCCATGTCTGAAGAGACATAGCACATAAAAAAGTGAATAGATGGCAGAACAAGGACAAAGAGTGAGGGTAAAGGTAAATGTTACTTTGAGTAACAAAAATCAGGAAGTTGTGGAGAGCCATGATCAGCCATGTCTGAAGAGACATAGCACATAAAAAAGTGAATAGATGGCAGAACAAGGACAAAGAGTGATGGTAAAGGTAAATGTTACTTTGAGTAACAAAAATCAAGAAGTTGTGGAGAGCCATGATCAGCCATGTCTGAAGAGACATAGCACATAAAAAAGTGAATAGATGGCAGTACAAAGACAAAAAGTGGTTGTAACTGTAAAAAGTTGTTTTGAGCAACAAAAAACAGGAAGTTGTGGAGACCCATGATCAGCTGTGTCCTGAAGAGACATAGCATATAAAAGAAGAAAGCCCATCTATCTGTGTATAATGTCTTTTGTACGTTTACTGATTGGACCCTTCTTACAATTAACCGATTACTTCCAGATAATGGGAATTTCAATCATTGTAGTTCCCTGATTCAACTGTGAATGATGAAATATCTGTCAGCCACACATATATGACTCAATGAAAATAACAATGATTTCTTTGTTGTTATTCTCAGTGTTTCGGCTGTCATGCTCTCTGGTCTTCGTCAGGTAACCTTCAGGGAATTTTGAACTGAAGCCTATATATAACCTGTTTTTTATTTTAAAAAAAATATTTTTTTATTAAATATTCACCGAATACAAGGCCCAAGAGTCACTCAAGTAGAGGGTTACTGAATCAAGTTGTTGTATAAAAACAGCAAGAGGAGATATGAAATACATATTATGAGGATATGTAGGAAAGATAACAGTTGACATTAGGCTTGAGGTTAAGCAACTGGGAAAGCATCATTTTGGGAGCCTGTCACACAAAGTAGTAGTTCTAGGGAAGAAAATGTCCAAAAGGAACTTAACTCCTATGAAGGGAATAGGGATGATTTGTCCCAGTGTAGATGGTATGGCAGGTCCTGACTGTGAAGCATTCCTGGGAATGATGACAAACTACATCTGTGCCCTGGGTAAGACGATAAACTACGTCCAACATCAAGGCCTCTGATCAGGAGGTTTTGAGGAGCATGGAACCACCTATTAATTGCTGATGTTCCTAAATTCATTCTGACCCAGGGTGGTAGCACCTGTTAGGGTCCCAGCTAGTGACAAATAGTTAACCCCCAAACTGGGGTCAAAACACTATGAAAGTGTAAAATTACATTTTTATAGTAAACATTCCCAACAATAGATTTTAAAAGTTAAAAAAAAAAATTCTGGAAAATTGAAAAAAAAAGATATTACCAGCAATACATTTTTGAATTAAAGGAAAAATATTACCAGCAATACATTTTTGAAGGAAAAAATTATTACCAGCAATGCATTATTACCAGCAATACATTTTTGAAGGAAAATATTACCAGCAATACATTATTACCAGCAATACATTTTTGAAGGAAAATATTACCAGCAATAAAATTTGTCAGCATTAAATAACCCATTGAGGTTGATATACCGTAAAAAACCCAGACAAAACTGACTGTGAAGGTCTGAACTGGCAAAACTAATGAATGTGCCTCATCAGAATACTTGTCATAGAAGTAGTGATAGTAAGTGGCTTGTAAAATTTTGTCTATAGGAATAGGTTGTTTTTGTTCTGTTGTCCATATCTAGGAATATTATTTTGTACTTTTCTTTTTAGTACTGTTTAGTTATTGCTTGACCTGTTTACAGGAGGTTTTGGTCTGTACTATTGTGACCAGGGACTGAACTTGCAATTTCTATAACACCAAATTCATGAACTAACACTTTAATTTTCTGGAACTCTCCTAGGAAAAATAAAAGATTTAGTTTGAAATTCCTTGAAGGTTACTTGAATTGACAGACACCTGAAGAAGGCTGGAGACTGAAACATTGTAAATGTGGGAATAACTGAGAACTACAAAAAACAAAACTGGATATACCTAGACATGGTCAGTGGAATGAAAAAAAGTCTACCTTTGTTGTATAAAAAGGGTTCTGTTTTAAATTTCTTGAATGATACTGGATCAACAGACATCTGAAGAAGGCTAAAAAGGGGCAACAACTGAAACATTGTGATAATAGAGGAAGATATTAGTCCCAGTGTACATATTAAAAATAACTCAGAAACAAGGATTACTGTTTATTAAATTTAGTTATCAACACATTTAGAAAACAGCAACTGCGTTAATGGCTGCAGTTAGCATTTTCACCTGCTGCTGATTGCGCAGGTAAAATAGTTATGGAAGAGAGGTTTGCCAAAGTCCATACATACACACATTTTTTTTTTCTATCAACCAGTGTGAAATATCAGTGATGAGACATTTTGCCTAGATAGCTAGCAATGAGATACAGTGTAGAGAGAAATAGATTAAGGTTCTATTCATCATAAGCAGTCTCAGTGGATGAAACCTGTTTGTAGATTCCATCTTTCGTGCTGGAAAACATTATACTGCCATGCACCTGCTTGTAGGAGTTAAAAAAGAAAAAAAAATAGACCTTACTGTTAAACATTCCATGGATATATTAATGTTTTATATTTACTTATGTACTTGTACTCGTGTGCAGGAAAAGTTTCAGTATTATTTCTTCTCCAAAAATATTTTAGGAAACAGGATTCACAATCATGTATCCAATTTATCATTATCATTCTTTGACCTCCGTGTCATTGGTCAGAACTCGATTAACAATCCTTTTCCACACTGCTCAGTCCTGCATTTCCACACTGCTCAGTCCTGCATTTCCACACTGCTCAGTCCTGCATTTCCACACTGCTCAGTCCTGCATTTCCACACTGCTCAGTCCTGCATTTCCACACTGCTCAGTCCTGCATTGCTGTCATATAGGACATAAATGAATGGAATTGTCCATTTATGCAGTTAAGCGGTGCTGAGCAGAGTTAGTATTAGGTCAGTTCTTAAGTGTACCTTAGTGTAGTAAACCTGCTATTTCATTACTTACCTACGAGTTTGTCTTCCTTATTTATTTCTCCCTGTTATCTCGAAAACACGAAATACAACAATTGCTGTCCCCAGATCCCCAATATCCAACTCTGAGTCCCGAGCCATGGTGTCTGGGAATGTCAACTTTCATGAGAAGATACCCCCAGAAGGATGCCATAGAAATAAAGATGAGATGACCTCCCTGTGTGCTTGGCGGCAATGGCCAGAAAACTGTAATCACTTTTGTTTGAGCTTAAGGGAGATTGGTCTCAGTTCTCCATAAATTGTGTTAAGCATTGCATGGAATATCCAACTGATGTTCTTGGTTTTTCTAAATGAATTTATATATGTTCCATCCAGTCATCTTTCAAGATGAACAGATAATGTCCAAGTTTTGGATCCATACAGTAGGACTGGTTCAATCAGTGTTCAAAATGTTTGGACTTTTAAAAAAGATGGAAGGTTCAAGTGCCAAATCGTGTGAAGTTTGTTACATGCATCCCATGAAAGAGCATTGCAGATCTTTTTGGGAATCTGTCATGTGAGTTCCAAGTTATTTGAAGTCATCAACTCTTTCCCATGAATGTATCCAATTAGGGTTGTAGGAACACCAAAGGGACTGCAACCATACCAGCAGTGGTGAATCTTGAGCAAGATAGTGTGACTGAGCCCAACCCTCTCTAGGCTGGTTTGAATTCAGTTTCCCTCCCCTAGACAGGTTGCCAACCAAGACTGTAGAGCCTGGTCTATCCTATAGATTTGCCTATTGTCCAGTTCACACTCCTCCATTGTCTTTTGAACAGGAGTAGAGGTTTGTCTCTTGTTACCTGTTTAGTATCATGTTTCCAGTTTCTTCTAAAGTCTACTTCAACTCTATACTTCTAATGTCTCTGCCTGAATTCTGAAATTTTATTCACTAATTACTATTTTTTTTCTTCTCAATAGAAGTAGACAGGTTTACCTATCATCCAGTTCTCACTCTTCCCCAGTCTTTTGAACATGAGTAGAAGTTTATCCCTTGTTTCCTGTTTAGGATTGTGTTTCCAGTTTATTCTTAAGTTTTTTTCATTCTCTTTCACTCCTAGTAGCCCCTTGCATCTTAATAGCATTATTGCCTTGCTTGGGAGTGAATTGATTAAAAAAAATATATATATATATATATATATATATATATATATATATATACACACACACTCACTCATAGCTGCAGGGAGAAAAGATTCATATCTTTCCCAAGGCTATATAAACATGAATGAATATAACTCCATCAGAATTTGAACTCAACTTTCTGATTTCTTATTCTGAGTCAGTATCCATTACACCACCCCACATCCAATAAAGAATTAGTTATACTTTAATTCAGTTTAAATAGACAAACTCTATAACATTGGTTATATAACCTGATTTCCATATATAGAAACATTCATCATTCCTTGACTGAACAGTCAGTGCTACTTTTGGTTCAAATTTACAAAATCTTTCTATTAGAACAACGTTTCCAGAAAATAGGTTTCTTAATACAACTGTTATCATTCTTTTCAGTATTGATAGGGGTTCCCTCCTAACATTTTCTTCAAAGTATACCTGTATCTTGATCATGTCATTATTTTCTCTTTAAGTTACATGTGCTATCCATTTTAGTTGTTACTGCTGTTGAAAGTTTAAGTGATGGATAGCTGCTCAGAATGAAAAATGGGAGAGCCAAGTTCAAATTCCAGTCGAGTTCATTACCATCACTTATGTGCAAATATCCTTGTGAAAGGTATGTTGTAAAGCAATATAGATAAAAGGATGGAATCATATGGTTTGGGATTTTAACTTCAATTCAATGGTTTGCGATTTCCATATGTTCTGCAGTTGTCAGAACTTGTCGAATGTTATTGCTTGTTGCTGTTTAAAATCATTGATGGAAGAACTGATACTGGAGCCAAGATATTTAAAAATCCTCTCCTGCTTCAATGATCTCTCCACTGGGCAGTTTGATATCAGTAATGTTGAAGTTAAGCCCTAGGAGTTGCTTTTCAGTTCAGCTGATTTGCCATGTCTTTCTCTTTCACAGATGTTTTGGGCGGGGCATCTTCAGCTGTGGAATCTCACTGGGCAATATCATATGCATAATCTAAATCTGATAGCAGTAAATCTACATGGATTTGTAAGCCATGATCAGAATGTTCCAGAACATAAGTACTACAATTAATAAAAATGGTGCTAGTATGGCACCATGGAGTACACCTTCATTGATCATACTAGCACAGAGGTGGCCAAACTTGCTTAATGTAAGAGCCACACCTGATAAAGTTCAGACATTTGAGAGCTGCAAGACATGAACAAAATTTACACCTATGTTCTTGTTATATACACGTGACCACTCTCACTCTCCTAGCAGACCCAAATCTTTATTCCTTTTAACCATGACCTCAGTCTTTTGACATTCCTCTGTAACCCTTGCTGACCAGAAATTTAATCAATTCCTCTGCTTCCCCACCATTCCTTCGCTCAGCACTAAAGAACAACACCTCACTCAGATCTAGCATTAAAATTAGGATTTAATTTCTTAAATGTTTTCGCTAACCATGATCATTAAATGTATGTTTTAATCCAATGGAATTGCAATTCATACCAAGTAACTAATTATAAAGCTTGTCATTTTTATTATTTACCTTTTATATTAGCTGTGATGAAAAAAGGAACTCAACCAACATATTTCCACGAGCAACATATTAACGGTCAAAGACCCGCATGTGTCTTGCGAGCTGCGGTTTGGCCACCCCTGTACCAGCATTTTAATTTTTTAAATAATCTTTATAAAAAAAAAAAAAAAAAGAGAAAATATCTTATATTGTTTCTCTGCTGTCTTCTTCTATATGCCATGTTCCTTCAGGATGTAGGCGATCATGGCTCACCACAATTTCCTATCCTTCATAGCTCTTAATAAATTTTTGTCTTTTTGTTATTTCTCCTAAACTTTGTTCTGCCACACATTTACTCAACCTCACTGAATAGCTTATGCATTGTTTTCCTTTGTCCCTCTTGTCTTCAATCTGTCTTGTGAGTATCAGATTTTTCAAGCCCTCTTTCCTCATTACATGTCAATTTTCCTTTTTGTTTGCATTTTCTCTAAAACTTCATCGTTGTTCACATGTTTGGTCGATGGTATTCTCAGCATCCAGTACCATTAAAATATTTCTTGAGACTGAATAGTCATGTATTTCACAAATGAGCCAGAAGTCATTCTTCCAACCAAGCCAAACCTCAGGAGTTTGAATGCTGATTTTCAAGGCAAGTGGACAGAATTTTCTCCTACCCTATTTACATGACCTGATTTGGCATTATGCTGTACTAACCTGAGCTGAGTAAATATATCATTATCAGTCAGCCAGTTATGGGCCATATGTGATACATGCTTAGGTGATCATGTATCTTTACTAATGAGGGAGATTTTTTTTCC
Organism: Acanthosepion esculentum; assembly: GCA_964036315.1. Classification (NCBI taxonomy): domain Eukaryota; kingdom Metazoa; phylum Mollusca; class Cephalopoda; order Sepiida; family Sepiidae; genus Acanthosepion; species Acanthosepion esculentum. The sequence continues at coordinate 32,028,254 of OZ038493.1, read as the reverse complement.
TGCAGTAGCTTGCCATTTCTTTCTGTGGTAGACCAGTTGTCATCCAAGGCTATAGAACCTGGTCTGTCCTGCTATTTACCCATAGCTGGGGGGGTAGAATGGGAGGATTCATACCTTTCCCAAACTTCTCAGTTCGAGTTGTTATCCATTACCCCACCGATTCTCCAGCATTCAGTGTCCTGAAAAAGTAATCAATTTCATGGTGCTCTTATTCTCACAGATGCTGCCCAACTGACCCTACTATACTGCTCAGTCAACAAAATCAAAGACTAACAATGTGCATGCACAAAATTAAACATATAAATGGAAAAAATATAGCCATCATTCCTATATATATATATATATCAGTCAGTTATGTGCCATACGTGATACATGCTTAGGTGATCATGTATGATAAGGTAGATGTTTCCTGCAGTAGGTTGCCATTTCTTTCTGTGGTAGACCAGCTCCCATCCAAGCCTAGAGAATCCGGCCTGTCCTGCTATTTACCCATAACTGGGGGGAGAAGAAGAGGATTCATACCTTTCCCAAGGGTATTAGCATGTAAGTGAATGTAACGTATTCAACTGGAATTCGAACTCGTCTCTTCGATTCTGCAATCCCAGCTGCTCAAACCGAGATGCTATCCACTACTCCTCTGTGACTTATTATACTAATGTTTAATTAGGTATAGCTGAAATAATAATTATTATAACATTGGTATTTATGAAATTAGAGAAATTAAAAAGGACTTTTTAGATTCGTCATATTGACCGACATTGTATGTTTCTCTTATATGCAAACATAGAGATTTATAGATACTAATCAGACATCTGATACTCCTAAAGTCCATGAATTGATATTTTCATTTTTATCTGTTTACAAAATAAAACATGAACTTTGTCATAAAGAATTTAAATATTGATGTCAGAAGATTAAAAAAGTGCATAATCTGTAAGTCAAAAAAGAATTTCTTCACTTTTTATTCAGTTATTTATTCAGCGATAGGTTTCTTTAATTACAACTCTTCTTTTTATTTTGTGGGAAGACTTGTTTATTTATTTGTTGCTAAACAAGAAGATCAATAAAATGAAGAAAAAAAAAAAATTATCATGCAGGCTTGAATTGTCACCAGTGAAGTCTGTATGGATATATAGAGATCTAATCTTATCACAAAAACATTATAGAAACAGATCAATATCCTGTTTTTTTTCCCCCCATTCAGTCTACTAGCATTGCTCAGACTACCATACAGTGTCGAACACAAGTGTCCTTGTCAGTGATGAGAGCTCCCTGACAACCTCCCTTAGGTTTGCTTGGTAATTCTTTTGATACAAATTTTCTCTTCATTGTGTTCTTTCTGCTTTCATTTTTAAAAAAAATATTCTGATTAAGAGTAAATATTGGGTTGCTATTAAAAAACAGAATATAATCAACCTATTACTACTCTAGTTCTGTTAATGTGTGGCATTTTATTGTGGCTACAATGAAACAATAAGTAACAATGACTAACAGACATTTTCAGTAAAAGTGAGCCATCTATAAAGTGATGCCAATTTTCAGACTAACAGTGATCATATGAATTATCAATAAGATACCTGGTCATTAAAGAATTAATCCTGGATGACAGTCTCCTTGATATCTGTAAATTCTATACACAGAAATCAACAAGATAGTCAGCTAAATTTATCATCTATGATTAAGAATTAATCTTTATTTTGGGGTGTACTGCAGTAAAAATGGCACATCATAGTAAGATTTATGGTAGCTCAATACTATCAAAATTTTCTAACCTAAGGAATAAATAAATTTCTAGTCCAAGTTGCAATGTGATAATACAGTGGGATTTGTATTTATACTCATATTAATAAACAATTATAATGATCAAATTATTCAAGGGAGATAACTCTAGGTATATGAAATGCAGATAATAATAATGTTTCCCTTCTTTATTTGCAAATAATTTTTATATAATAATTTATAAATATTTGTATGTTTAAGTTCGGTCACTCTACAACTGCTACTAGTACCATGGTCAGGGGATTGGCGACCAAACTGGTTTTTTCGCTTGACATTTCTGGCGAACAAGACACCCTGCAGGATTAAAAACAAAACTTGTCAAAGATTAGACAAACATTCTTGTAGGGTCAATGGCCATCTGACACAATGGGGGTTAGACTAGGCTCATAATATTGTATCTATGTATTTAAAAGTTTAAAATTTCAATGTCTCATTTCCTTTGTGTGCATGTTGATACATATAACTTTTATTTTTGTAACTGGAGAAAGGAATGGCAAGATTTTAATGTTTTTCTAAACAAAACTGCTTTCAGTTAATCCCCACAGAGGACTTTTTCTGCCTTCCATTAGCATGGCTGATGTTAAACTCCAAGAGAGCAAGTTTTTGCACCTTCTTGGTCTTACATTTTCCAATGACATGAAATGTGGTGATTAAATTGAATCAATTGCTAGTTCAACTGCTAGAAAAGTTAGTTTACTGTGTTATGACAGACAATTTACCTTTGCCAGAATCCATCTAGCACATTTC
>OZ038493.1:31990728-32015728 GCA_964036315.1 Acanthosepion esculentum | reverse complement strand
AAACTATTCAAGACAAGATGGTGAGATGAAATTCTCTTGAAATGAACTGAAGGTGTAAAATTCATTCTTTGATTTTTAGAATTTTCTTATGGTTTCTCAAAGACTAGAATATTATCAGCATATGGTTATCCCATCATCACATCTGTCGTATCTATATTTTTTTAAAAATCTATTATTATTGCTTTTATTAGCTGGCATCCCATCAATATCTGATTACTCAAAATGAAGAATCAAAAAGATATGTTTCTTGTTAATTAGGTGTTTGTTGAAATGTCCGTTTACTCTTTCTTTTTGGTAAAGTCTGAATTTATTATTGCTTTATAACAATTGAGAGACTTAAAAAAAAAAAGCAGAATCATCTTTTGTTTTTATAGACCTTTCACCTGTAGAATTGTTCTCTATCATGGCGACAGCATTGATGACATCATTTTTATAAATGTCAATAAGAGATTATTCTGAATAATTCATAGAATTATGATAGCATGCATTTGAGAAAATTCACTTTGATGCATTCTGATCATAAACTAATTAACTATTAATTGCAGGAAGATTATACTTGTGCAGCTCTGGCTAAAAAAGTTTTAAATTTGGGGATAAGAAATTTTTCTTTCTTTTTTTTTTTTAGGAATTTAGTATTCAAATTTAAAACATTAATTTTCTATCAGTTATACGGAAAATTAAATGATTTTGTATTTTTACAAGATTTCTGAAGAACAACCTCAAAAAATAAAATTCCTTGCAAATTTTTTCTGTTGTAATTTAGGAACCCAATTAATCCCAGAACTATTTTCACAAATCCTTCATTTTAAAATCAGAGTTTCCCTTCTTTATAAAACGAAATCTTTAGGAGTCTTCCTTCTTTATAAAACCAATTCTTTAGGAGTCTTTCTTCTTTATAAAACCAATTCTTTAGGAGTCTTCCTCCTTTATAAAACCAATTCTTTAGGAGTCTTCCTCCTTTATAAAACCAATTCTTTAGGAGTCTTCCTCCTTTATAAAACCAATTCTTTAGGAGTCTCCCTCCTTTATAAAATCAAATCTTTAGGAGTCTTCCTTCTTTATAAAACCAATTCTTTAGGAGCCTTTCTTCTTTATAAAACCGATTCTTTAGGAGTCTTCGTCCTTTATAAAACCAATTCTTTAGGAGTCTTCCTCATTTATAAAACTAAACCTTTAGCATTCCATCAGTGACTTCATTCACCAAGCAAGAAGTTTGTTCTGCCACTTTAAATAACTCTGAATCAATGAACGATATATGTTTAATTTCATAGCCGTGTTGTCATGCAAACAGGAACTGGCTTTCAGTGAAATTAATCATAGAACTCTAGCAGTTTAGAGGCCTTTAAAAAGAATATATTGGAATAAATCATCATAAATAATGCAAGTTTAATAAATTTCTGTTGCATTTGATGTTCTGTTCTTTTGCAAACAGTTAACCTCTTGTTGCATTACCCCCCCCTCCCCGTTGATAATTACAGGGGGCATGAGATTTGAAAGAATCCCTCTCTTTCTTGGTGACTTTTCATAGTGAAAAGTCATATTCTTTTCACTCCTGCAAAAATTGTAAGTACCTCAACTACAGACACTGAAGTTTACTTTAAATTCTTTACATTTAATTTAATTTCTCATTTTTCTTTTTGTAAAATGTCCTATCAATATATTTGTCAATATTTCTTTGTTCATATTCTTTGTCATATTTTTCCTTTGGACTTACACAAGTCTGCCAAAAATTGTTTGCAGGTCAAATTTACTTTCTCAGATCAATGGTTAAAATAACTGATGTAATGGAATAACCCCATGAGTGACTACACTATAGGTAGTAACTACCTATAAGTATCCGTAAGTCACCAGACTACAGAGACTAGCTGGGATCTGTTGAGTACGACTCAGACTTACACAAGAACTACTGACCTTCCAATAGTAGCACTCACTAATGGATTGACTTGCAACGACCTTGTGCATAACTGTTACCTTTATTCTTATTGTACTGTTTTTTACACTAAACCTTTACTTATTTTATCCACCTTGTTTTTCAAGTATATATTCCTATTAGCATGGAATATAACAATAACTTTAAGCAAGTGAAGCCTATAAATCTTGGTGGAGACTATCCTTCTTTGAATCATGTGGACTGCTGCTATAGCACCAAAAACAAAGAACTGTACCAAATAGCAGAATCCATATCACTTAAGGACTCCTAACAGCAGTAAAAACTAAAATGGATACCACAGAAGAGAAAATAATCACATAATCAAGATGTTGATATTCCACATTACTTCAAATAAAAGGTTAAGAAAGAAATCCAAATCACTACTGGAAAGAAGGATAACAGCTACTGGACTTGAGAAACCTATTTTTGTGAAAAATTGTTTCAAGAGAAAGATTTTATAAATTTCAACTGAAAGTAGTACTAGCTGCTCAGTCATTGAATACTGAATGTTTACTTGAAAGGAAATGGTTAATATTACTGTCATCATTAACATTCTGTAACACTCTACTTTGTGTGACTCTTGAGCCCTGCATTCATTGCACTTTAGTAATAAAAAAATAATGAAGATTAGACTGTAAAATGACCCATATTTTCTCCTAGAATCAGTTTCTAATTCTTTAACTGTGACTTTTTTTCTTGTATTGTCAAGTGAGAATGTTGATTTTAGCCATTACCAATCTGTCAGTTTCCATTTCTAAAAGAACATATTCTTAAAAATCAATGAAAATATCTCAAATGCCTTAAATTCTACTTGACACTCCCTCATGAATAACCAAGCTAATTTTGGAAACCTTTATAGCTGGGACTCTTTTTGTACCTGATGTCATATTGCAAAAATAATATTTTAAATTTTTAACCATGCAGTTTAAATCTGGTGAGACTGGCACATTTTTCAAGTCTTTCTTTTTTCAGCTTTCATTATGCAGATGTTAAAGACAAAAATAATGGTATACTGGAAAGGTTGTATTATGTTGTGTATTGCTCCATGTTCGCTTTGTTTATTCTAAACAGAGTTATAATTTCGAAATATACAGGGTGCGATGGGTAAATTGTCACCATTTTATATTTTTAATTTTGCACATGTGTGTTGTTTATTTTTTTATTTTGTCAACTGCACAGTATAGTAGGGTCAGTTGGGCATGGTCTGTGAGAAAAAGAGCACCATGACGCAATACACTCTACCATAAGAAATTTGGAAACCTCATGCTGTAGTGCTTGGCATTCATGCCAGAAGCTCCAATACAAAAATTTCAGAGTGTTTGGGTACCAATCTGAGAACAGTGCAGAGGATTTGGAAAAATTTGAATGAGCCTAATGGTGATTATGAAGGTGTTTGGAGTGATGACTAGTGATGGCAACATGCCATCATTCATCTTCCGATAGGGCCTCAGACTCAACATGGAGGCCTACATCATGGCTATCAGACAATTTCTGTGGCTACATCATCCTTTACATCTACATTCCCCAGACTACAACCTGATTATTATACAAACATTATTACATGGACACAGTTGAGCAAGAGACTAACAAAACTCCTTGTAACACCAAAGATGAACTAAAGGCAATGCTTATGGAAGCATTCAACAACTTAAAGAGAGAGACCATCCAGAGGAGATGCAAGCGATTTCAAAGTCATCTGGAGGTCGTGGTTGAAGCCTATGTTGATTTTATTGAATAAATTTACTCTTTAGTATTTCAAGATATTTTTGTATAATTTTGGTAAATATATCTGTTAAAATAAGATGTCAGTGTTATTTTCATTTTTGCATAATTTAGATCACAATTTATCCATCGCACACTGTACTTCATTTTTTTTTTTATGTTAAGAAGTATCAATAGAAACAAATTTATTTTTCAAGAGACATCAAGAATATTCCAACACTGGGATCAAATATGGATTAGAATGTGACAGAATGACAGGATAAGGAACAAATAGGAAACATAAATTTAATATGTTTTGCTTTTATTTAAGCCTCATCCTTAAATAATTCATTTAAAAATAATGTATGATGAAGCTTAAATAAAAGTGAAATATGTTAAATTTATAAATGTTTGTTCCTTATTCTGTATGTGTATGACTGTCTGTTTAATATTTTATTCTATTTTTGCAATGTTTTTATTACTCACTGGTTATGTTATATGGATTATCAACCCGTTGTATGTTATTTAAAGCTGAAACATTTTTTCATAGTAGGAATAATTTTTTTTTTGGTGGTGGAGTGGATATTGAATTAACAATTTTTTGGAGATAAAGATTTTTTCCAAATGCAAGTCCTACTATTTAACCCATATATGGAGGAGAAGAAATGAATTCATCCCTTTCCTAAGAGTATTTGGGTGTAAGTGAATGCAATGAACTCAAGTGGGATTTGAAATCAGCTCACCAATTTTTGAATAAGATGTTGTATATTAAGATTGCAACTGTGGATAAACTGTTTGAAATGCATTTTTGTTCTGTTGTGTTTGTTTAAATACTTTCAACTCTCTCAGTCATTATCAAGGGCCATATACTGTCAGTGGGGTTGGCAAAATTCAGTAGGCTACATCTTGGTATTATATAATGGCTGAAAGTTTTGAATCACTCCAAAGTGACATCATGTGTAACAACTAAAGAGAGTGGGTCTATATTATTTTTTTCTGTATATTAAATATATATAAATATTTTATACACACACTTCAAGATACCGTCTCTGGTGGTGAAATATATTTTATTTAATGTGGGTTGTTTATTTTGTACAATAATAGCTTCTAGGATTTTGAGTCTTTTCTTGCATTGGGTCCTGTATAGTGTTGCAACCCAGGGAAAGTTACTGAATAGAATAATCACACAAAGGTTGGTTATGAACAATAATACTTAGGAGATGAACAACACATACAAGATTCGCAAGCAGCACATAGAAGAAGTAGTCAACTGCTAGAAGTGAGTCAAGAGAATTCCACAATGAATATCCAACTGCAGACCAACATACAGTATTTACTACTGTATTTATGTGAATGGAGACATACTCATTATCATCTGTAGGTATGCTACAACATTACTATTTTAGTATTATCCACTAATATTTATCTTATATTATTGATAGTTATATTTCCATTACTTGTGACATGTTTATAAATATGTATATATGAAATTTTTCTAACTTGAAGTTTCTACTTGGCAGAGTAGAAAAATGTACATTAGATGTAGCAATGAGAATATTAAACAAAAAATATGTATATATTAAATTCAACTGACAAAATCTATGTATATATTAAATTCAACTGACAAAATCTATGTGTATATTAAATTCAACTGTTTGATTTTTATCATATTTTTCTAATTTTCAAATTTGTTGTTGTATATCCAGATCAAAATTGTGGATAATCTATACAAGGTATATTTTTGAGTACTTTCAAGCATCTTGTCTAGCATAAAAATATTTATAATTCCAATAAAATACTTTGGATATTTGTGTTCTGGTGCTCTTAAGCTCTGTGAAACTGTTCTATACATCACATAACTCATACATACATGATACATGGCAATTGAAATTTAAAATGTGACTTGTCTATGTTTATGAAATGAGGTATTATGTACACTATTTACATTATTCAGACTATTGTCCTCATTTTTGTCGCCATATTTATTACAACGTTTCAGCCGTTGTACGCTCCAGCCTTCTTCAGGTGGTTGGAATGTCGAACTGAACCCTTTATTCCGCTTACTGGGGTAGACTGTTCTAGTTCCACGTGCTATGTTTTAATGGATGTCAGTTATCAGTTATCTCCTGTTAATTCCCCTCTCCAAGTTCTCCACTGCTTTAACCAGGTATTGAACTCACACTCTTTGGGTCCTGTCACTTGATCTAACCAACGCATTTATCCACTGTGCCATGTGTCCTCAAGGACACATGGCACAGGCAGTGGAGAACTTGGAGAGGGGAATTAACAGGAGATATCTTCATAATGATCACTTCCTGCTTTTATGACCATGCCACTCATCTCATTCAGTAATCCTCTACCTTGAGTGACTCTTGAGCCTTGTATTTGGTGAACATTAGTAAAAAAAAAAAAGAAACTAGAGAAGATTATTTTCTATCAAGTTTTTTTCTTCCTGTAAAGAAACCATTTCATACATTCAGTTTTCTAAACTGAAACATATACACACACACATTTATATATATATATATATATATATATATAAAAGTAAAGATGCTGACCTTATCATATTAAGTACAAATTATGCTTCACTGCACAAATATTGGAGTATAATTATAAATGACATTTGTTCATAAACAGTTTAAAAATTTGCAGATAATCTATAATTATATGAAAAGAGACAAAATAATGAAAAATTATCAATAATTCTTCCCCATTTGAAGAAGAAAATCAGTGAAGACAACAAGTATGTGGTTGTTAGTCTCAATAGATGTTGGTGAAATTTAATCTAACAAACAGCAAACTGTACTTATTAATGTCATTTATTTGTAATTCCATAAATAAATTGTGTTTCCAAAGCAAAGGAAATTATCATTCATAAAGCTCTTTCTTCATGATCTTACTAGACAAAAACCACTTAAAATGTATTCATAAAGAGGATAAAAGTAAAGAAAAAGAAAATGCATATTTAAAAATATAACAAAATTATGGCTATAAAAACAAACTAAAATAAAAAGCAAATAAAATTACAAATGCAAAAAAAAGAATGGGAGATTAATTGAAAATTATAATAAAATAAATTAAATAAAAGACCAAATATGAATAAAAAAACAGGACAAAATATTAACTATGAAAGAGTGAAAAATGAAATGAATAGTTTTAAAAAATCTAATATTAAAATAAAAAATGGAAGAAATATAAGAGATTTAGTGTTAAAAAATGAAGAATATTTTTTTAAAAATAGAGAAAAATTACATGTAAAATTTAAAAAAAAAAATAGACAAGAAAATATTCAAGGAAAAAAATAAAATAAAATAAAAATAGAGGATTAACAAAAATATAAGTAAATTGAAATCAAGCAGGAAGTGAAGCAAAGTTAAAATCAAATTAAAAAAAAAAAATCAATGAAACTAAAATGTTAAAAGGTATAAAATAAAATAAAATTGAATTAAACTCAAGCAAAATTAAAGGTGTCTCTGTGGTGAGAGAAGCAAATAGCTAGAATTTCAACTGACATTTTTATCCGATTCTTCAGCTCTCTCCTCTTACCGTTCCTTTCCCTTCGAATAATGGATTTTGTTACCATCAATAAGATTTGATTCTGGTGAAGGTCAAGGCCACCAGATTCTCACCTAACAATACGATGAATTCAATTCAGCCCAGCTGAATATAGAAATGAACTTGGCTCAACTGAATATATAATTGAACTCTGCTCATCTGAAGAGCCCAGTTATCATAAGCATGGAGGCATTGTCTGTTGACGCCTTATTTTTAGTCTTATTTTATATGTTAATGAATTCCAGTCTATAAGAACACAACATGGTAGAGCAGGGATTGCAAAGCACTTATTCTTTGAAATGGAGGTTGGGAAATGATGTTGAATAGTTCTGAATCTATTAAAGTCCTTTTTTTTTATTTTGACTTTCATTCTTTCTTTCTTATGAAATGAACATAATGAAACTATAGTTTCTCTTTTGTATCTCTCCCTTTCTCTTGCTATCTTTAAACTATAGAATGCTTCATTTGGTTGGAATATAATTCTATGACTGCCCTGATTTCCTCTGTAGTAGAACCTTGCCATGTAAGGCAAAGTTGAAGTAATACCGGAAGAATATCAGCAATTATTCCACCTTGAATCTTCAAGCGAACAGACTGAGGGTGAAGTTGCAATATGCAAAACAGTGTCAATACTAATGCATAAAAATAAAAGATCTATCCATGTCCAAAAGCTGACATTGAAGATCTGAAATGAAAATCAGTCCAAATGTAAAAAATGACCACCATATCAAATGCTGGCAAGGTTATCTTCAGTTGCCTGGGTTGAAACAGATTTCAATTTCATTTATTTCTATTACTTGACTTTTTGTGGTCCACATTTTCATGATAATTAATTTACTCATTTAACATAAATGCAAATTGGAAAAGACAGCTTGATGACTGAAATAATACTGGCTTGTGTTTAAATTTGTAAAAGCCAGTATTTTGAAAAGCAGATCCTTCCCAAGTTGGTGCAACACAATTTTACTAACCCTTTTTTCTATATTTATGCTATTGTGTCAAGTTAATTTCTATTGATTGATTCATTTTTGATGACTTATCAACATTTTCCCAGTTATTTAAAGCCAGAAAATATGTTTTAGATGGTAGATTTTTTGTTGAGATAATAATGGTTTAGAGATACAAGTCTTACTAATTAACCCATAGCTTGGGGAGAAATAGGTGTATTCATACCTTTTCCAAGAATATTTGCATGTGTATGAATATAATGAACCCAACACGAATTGGAACTTGGTTCTCCAATTAACAATTCCATGCTATTAGATATTACACCATCCACACACTTAGAGTACCTGGTATTTGCAACCAGTCACCCATCTAGGTACTGACCAGGCACAACATTGTTTAACTTTGGTGATCATATGGGAATTGATCTTTTAATGTAATGTGGTCATAAGAAATTGTGTTAAGTTAAATTCAGTAAATATCTATAAATATAGACAGAAAGAAAGTATTTATTTCATAATTTTATCCTTACACGCAATGTCGTTTTGTGGGGTTTAAGTTAAGAATTCCCTGTAGGTTACCCAGTTCTTTGGGGGTCTAAGTTGAGAATTCCCTGTAGGTTACCCAGTTCTTTGGGGGTCTAAGTTGAGAATTCCCTGTAGGTTACCCAGTTCTTTATGGTCTAAGTTGAGAATTCCCTGTAGGTTACCCAGTTCTTTGGTGGTCTAAGTTGAGAATTCCCTGTAGGTTACCCAGTTCTTTGCGGTCTAAGTTGAGAATTCCCTGTAGGTTACCCAGTTCTTTGGGGGTCTAAGTTGAGAATTCCCTGTAGGTTACCCAGTTCTTTGGGGGTCTAAGTTCAGAATTCCCTGTAGGTTATTCAGCGATATGCACCTGAGGAAAGCCAGAGGACACAATGGTTGAAATGCTGTGATAACAACAACAAAGATGATGACAATAATCAATAATGAAAATAATGAAAACTGATAGTCTTCATTTTATCTATGAATTTATATATGCATATTTTGTTGGTAGTCAGTGTTTAATGAAGACGCATGGGCAAGATTTCATAAATATTTGTGTAATTATTTAATAACCTTCAGAATATATCAATAAAGATGATTTGCATTGCATTACTGAAAGATTTTTTTTCTAGAGACATTTGAGAAAAATGAAGAAAAATAACATGATAAATCAGACAAATAAAACATTGTAGACATTAAAGTCATCATAAATGACAACAAACCCTTAATTTCAGACAGATACACTTGAAAAGAGGTTGTTAGAAAATGTCTGACAGAGATAAGGAGGTGGTAATATCATTATCAACTCAATTTAGTTATGTCTGTTCATCCATAATGCTGTTCTTCTTCTCTAGTTCTTATATTAAAGACAATAAAGAGTGCACAACTGCTATGTAATATCAATCCTACTAAAAGGTAGTGAACAGCAGACAATTTGCTAAAAGATGAAGTGGAGGTCTTAGGCAACAGAGATGTAGTTCTACAGAAGAATGCTGAAAATAACATAGAAGATATAAGCAACGAGGAAGATTTAAGGAAAGTGGAAACAAAAATAATACTTGTACTTAGAATCAGAAAGTTTGGTTTGGCTTGTTTAATGGCATATAAACTCATTTAATGCCAAAATTTAAATTTCTTGTGAGCTCTGGTAATTTTTTTTTTTTTTTTACTTTTAAAATCTATTGCTGAGAATGTTTACTATAAAAATGTATTTTTATACTTTCATAGTGTTTTGACTCCAGTTTGGGGATTTGCTATTTTCCCATAGCCGGGACCCTAACATGTGCTACTGCTCCAAGTCAGAGTGGACTTGAGAACAGCAATTAAGAGGTAGTGCCATGCTCCTCAAAATTTCCTGATCAGAGGCCTTGCTGCCAGATATAGCTTATTATCATACACGGGATGTAGAATTAGAAAGGGAGCTGAGATTTCTAACACATAAGGAAAGAGAGCTTAGAGAATTTAACACAAACAGGACATATTGAGCCACAGACGGAAATATCAAGTCATCTACCTCATGAGCTTGCATAAATGGATGGCAGTACAGAGACTGCAAGGGATAATGTTGCTTAGTGTTACAAAGAGCAGGAAGCTGTGGAGAGACGTGATTGCCTAAGTCCTAGAGGGAACAACATATAAAAGAACAATATATTTTATATGGATGTACAAGTGGCCTGATGGTTATTATCAGACCAAGTTCAAATTTTAGTCTGTTGCTTTCACTTTATACTCATGTCATTGTGAAAGGCAGGAACCAATCTTTTTTTTTATTCCCTACAGACATTTTTAAAGACAAATTTTCAGGACAGATTAAGGAACAGGACCAAGAATTTTAGCCTTGGTATGGCAAGCAGTTTAGGAGAAAAACAACTCTAAATTCACAATTTTAGAGAAATCAGTAGAAATCCATTCCACTATCTTTTCCAAGAATAGTCATGACAATTATTCATAGATATTAAAGTGATAGAAACTGTGGAGAGCTATAATTACCTATGTCTTGAAAGGACATAGCGTTTTAAAAAATGATTTGATATTTTTCTTCATAAGGCATCTTCTCCATAACAATATTTTGACTGTTGGTCCAGTTTATATTTGAAATAGTTACAGATCTTATAGCTGAATTGAGCCCATATAAAAGATAGGACTTTTGACACAGATTTTAAGGACAGGAATTCCATCCCCACTTGCAAATTTGGTGTGACAAAATTATTCTATTTATGTTTTGCACTTTGCTTGGCCTTGAGTCATACTTAGTCAACACTACACTTTGAAAATATCAACAGTATTTTTGTCTCTTTTAAACATTTTACAGTTATATCAAGTTGAAAATATATTGCTTTCATTTTTTTTATACACTCACCCTGCACAAATCAACATTAGGCTGAAGCAGGGGCAAATGTACACAATAGGCCAAAGGTTTGGAGCCCACACACCCACTGTATATAATTAGTAAATTTGATACCTTCTTTGACTTAATTAACCCCTACAAGGCTTGGATGCTGAAAATATTTTAGAGAGGAGTTACCTAAAATCTGTCAGCTCAAAGGTTACCATTAGTCAGCAATGTAGATTAGACAAAAGAACTAAAATTTTAAGGAAACTTTATGCAGTAAAGGGTTAATATTTTTAAATATTATTATTATCATCATCATTGTTGATATATATACATATATATATATATATATATATATATATATATATATATATATATGTGTGTGTGTGTATATGTGTTATAATAATAACAACAATGAAGATGATAATAATAATATTATAAAATATTAACCCTTTACTGCATAAAGTTTCCTTAAAATTATATATATATATAACCGGAAATGATCTTGTAAATTAGCCTTGACAAAGACACATAGCCTTCACTATTTAGGCAATTCTTTGAAATCCAGAGGATGACAGCAAAATTTTGTGCTGTAGTATATGTACCTGTTTCCACCTGACAATAAGAATTACTCAATCATTTCACTTTTAATTTTTGTCTTATACTCCATTTTTGTTAGCTTATAAGCTACAGTACTCTATTTTTCTTAGCCTTTAGGTTATAGAACATAATTTTTGTTAGCCTGTAAGCTACAGTACTCTATTTTTCTTAGCCTTTAGGTTATAGCACACAATTTTTTGTTAGCCTGTATGCTACTGTACATAATTTTGATTCATTCTGCCTATTAGCCTGTAAACTATAGCACTTTATTTTTATATAATTTTCAAGAAATATCTAATAATCATTTACAAAAATACTTATTTTGCTTAATTTAAAAATCTTCCTCCCTTTTTTAATTTAATTGATGATTTTTCATCAACTTTTGTGATTAAATTTGTATAACTTAAGAAAGAGAATTCTGAAAGGAAAATTTTATTTGTTGATTTTATATCAATTTATATTGGTTCTCCAGTTAATAATCGTTTTGCATTTGAATAATGATGCAGGAATTTGTTAAGAAAATTTTAAAAGCTTTCTTTCCACAAAAAGACATCATGAATTGGTCATTATTTAAGTAAATCAGTCTTTTTGACAAAGACAAAAAAAGATCCTCTCTTGTAAAAAGAAATGTCTCTCCTTTATATTTTAGGTCAAGTTCTTTCATTGCAAAGCAGTTTATATTTTTTATATCGGTAAATAACGACAATCTAAAGGAATAAATGAATAGTAATAAACCATCCTGTAAGACTATTGACCTGGAGGCTGAAGAGGACTGTAGTTTAGTCCATAAAATGAAAAGAACATCAAAGACTTTAATTCAGAAGAAATCAATAAGCACTATTCAGAAGGGCATAATAAAAAGTAGAATGTTTTCAAGAAAAATATGCTTTAGATTCAAAAATAAAAATCTTTAGAACAAATTGCGACTAGCTTTTTTGGTAGCTTGTTTGAATCATAAAATATTTTCAATTTTATTTGAAATTTCATAACTTTGAAATTCTCTTCTTTACTTTTGTTTTAGGATATTGCAATGGACTTTGAGTGACAAGAAAATACTTAGCCGTGCCTTTTAAATATGGAAGCAGAACAATATCAGAAGAAAGAAAAAGCAAAACAAAAAGAATTCTTTCAAGAAATGATAAAATGGTTTGATGATTTTAAAATGAAATACTTTGCAGGAGGGGAAAAAATGAAATGAAAGAAATGTATGTGTCACTAAGGAAAACCATAGGAAAAGATACTGTGAAAGTTTGTGAGTTTATTTTAAAAATATAAAATTAAAAAAGTCAACTTGTTAAGAAACACAGTAAAAAAAAAAAAAGTAGTACAATATAACTTTTTTAATTCTTAAGTCTAATAAATCTGACATTTCAAGAAATTCCAAAACTTATATTATGGAAGTATGTTTGAAAGAAATATATTACACTCAGAATAATGCCATTTTGTTGCTATTATTATAATTGTAACAATAATAATAATTCAGAACCAAGACATGCAATGTTGGTAATGCACAAAGGAAAACAGGAATCAACAAAAGGCATTCAACTACCAAACAATAAAATTAGAACATTTAATAGAGAAAACAACCAGATCCAGTCTCCAAGACACTTATAGCTGTTATGAACAAGATAAAGAGATTCTGTTACATTATAGATATAGCTGTCCTAGTAAACATTAGAAAAATTATAGATTAAAGAAAGCAAAATAACAACAAAATAAAATAATAAATTAAATAAAATGATCTCACCCAATAACTGAAGAAGACTATGATGTCTACCGAGGTGGGTAATTAATCCCAGTTGCAGATACCTGCTCAGGCACAATTATTTCTTCAACATCCACAGTATCAAGCTGTGGTTTATACTGCAACTATGCTAAACAAAAAGACATACATAACACCAGAAAGAGACTTGTCTGTGTGCACAGTACTATGAACAGGGATAAATATATAAGAATTCTGAAGAAAAAATCTACTCAAGTCTTTAATAAAACTAAAACCTGTGAATTTCACATTTCGGTAGAACAATGTTCCCAAGCATATGTCTCAATAGATTCAAAGACAGTTTTGGAAGTAAAAAAAAAAAGTGAATGTTTTAGACTAACCAAATCAGAGTCCAAATGTGAATCTGATAGAAAACCTCTGGAGGGATCTGAAAATTGCTTTTCAGTGACAGTCACCAATAAACCTGATTTAATATAGAAAAGAAGGATGGGCTGAAGTGTCTGGGCAACATTGCACAAAACTTGTCACAGTCTATCCAAAACAAGTGCTGTTTAGGATGTGTGGGTAGTATAAATGATATTGGTATGGTGAGTGGAATTCAAATTTTGGTCTAGTCAGTTGTGCTCACTTTCACACAAATGTCATTGATAATGGCATGAATATGTCTCTTCTCCCAAAGCTATGGGTTAAATAGCAGGGCAGATTGAGTTCTATAGCCTTGGGTGGCAACCTCCCTAGCAGAAGGGCAGTCTGAAGAACTCAGAATTAGAGGGTGACAATGAAATCAGGCTTGACTGATCATGTATAGAGAGAAAAGGGTAGTCAATAACACCTGTGGAAAAAAGCAGAAATACTAAAGAAAAGTGAAGACTTTAGAGCCAGACATCTGAAAGAATCAGTGTATATACCAGACTATGAGGACCTTCTTTGTAGGTATAACAAAGAAATAAATATGATATGGGAGTCATTAATAAAGAAAGAGAAATGAGAGCAAAGCTTTCAACAGCAGCAGCAATAGTAGAAAAGAGAAGCCTTGGTGAACTTAGCCAAGTGTCTCAGTACCGTTTAGATTAGGCTTAAGGATACAAATTCTACACTCAGGATTGTCCCATAAGACAATAGCCTAGAGCAGTGGTTCCCAACCGATTTTTGGGCCATGTCCCATTTTGGTGGTTCTAAAATTCTGGTGCCCCTCTGTAATATTTAATTCTTACATATTAAAAATTTTACTGCAATTCACATGAAGGAAGCTATTAACTTGGTCTCTAAACAAACCTCCAAAGACCATGGCATCCATGAAGGAGAAAAATTAAAAAACAAAAAGAGTTTAATATATATAGTTTCAAAATATATAATAGAGAACTGAAAGGCAGAAATATAAAATATTTGAATGAAAGCTTATTCTGTAATATACTTTGATCATTTTAATCATGAAATAATAATGCAAAATGAAATTTGAGCTCACATTGGTATTGTAAGCCAAAGATTGCACATCCTACGCATTCCTTACCAAAATATTACCATACCCCACAGGTGGGATATGCATCCCACGTTGGGAATCATTGGCTTAGCGTTTAAAGCATTGGTTTGTGAATTTGGTGATATAGTAATTCTGAGTATAATCATGTATTTTTTGATACATGACTGACGAGGCAGACTTTTTCTCACAGTAGGTTGCCATTTCTTTCTGCAGTAGACCAGTTGCCATCCAAGGCTATAGAACCCGGTCTGTCCTGCTATTTACCCATAGCTGGGGGAGAAGAAGAGGATTCATACCTTTCCCAAGAGTATTAGCACGTTAGTGAATATCAGTCAGTTGTGTGCCATGTGTGATACATGCTTAGTTGATCATGTATCTTTCGATACATGACTGATGATCAGATTTTTTCCAACAGTAGGTTGCCATTTCTTTCTGCGGTAGAGCAGTTGCCATCCAAGGCTATAGAACCCGGTCTGTCCTGCTATTTACCCATAGCTGATGGGCGAAGAAGGATTCATACCTTTCCAAAGGGTATTAGCACATAAGTGAATGTAACGGATTTGACTGGAATTCGAATTTCAGAGTTAGGTAGTGAAAATTTAGACTTAGTGGAAATGGAGCAAGCAACTACTAAATAAGAACTAGACAGAATATTCTTGGACAAGAGTAGAAGATTGAGAACAATTTATCCTTGTAGACTAAATTAGTGATTCAGTTTGAAATTCACTGAAGTTTACTTGTATTAACAAGCAGTTGGAAGGAAAAATGGTCAAAACATTGTGATAATAACAACAAAGATAAAGACAATAATTATCAGACTGGGTGTCATACTGAGAATAGTGGATTTTATATATTTGTACTCCAGTATCGCTTTGTTGATATGCTGCCATCTCAGCAATGGTGATGATGATGAGGAGGAGGAGAAAGACCATCAGTATTATTTCCTCCTTTTGTAAATAGAAGTTGATGTGTGGGTGGATTGAGAGCACTAAGATGGTGGACATAATGGAGAAGAGAGAGGTAAGGGGTGGGTCTGACAAGAAGTGGGTGACACAAAATAACCTTGCTACCACTTTCCTTTACATATTTCCATATTGCAACCACTGCACGGTGATCAGCTTGTTTGTTTTTTGTCTTAGTTTTATCTAAATGAGGACTATTGAAAGAAAATTTCTCCCCCTACCACACGCCCCCACCCTGAATGAACTCCCTTGTTTCACAAACCACTTATCTCCCCCAACCCACCCAGTTTCCCAATGCAAAGTTCACTATGGTTCTTCTGAAGTATAAAACTCCAAGTAAGAAATGGTAATATTTTGGGGAAAACAACTTTCTACAATTTAAACAGTTGTTTGCAACAGTTCTCATTTATTTTCTTTTTCATTCTCCTTTATTTTTTCTTTATTTTTATCTTATTCACTCTTTTCTTTTTCTTTTCTCTTTCTTTTATTCTACATTTCTTTTTTATTTTATTTACTCTTTTTTCTTTTAACATTTTATTCACCATTTTCTTTTTCTTTGTTTTCATTTTCTTTACCTTTCTTTTTCTTCCATTCACTCTTTTTCTTTCCATTTTCCTTTTTCTTTTTTTCTTTTATTCATCCTTTTCTTTTTTAATCCCTTTCTTTTCATTTCACCATTTTCCTTTCTCTGTTATCCTTCTTTTATTTCCATTTCATTCCTTTCTTTCACTCTAACCATCTGATAAGCATTTAATTCTTGTCTTTACTTCAGCTTCCATTTTTTTTTCATTCATATGTTTATTTTCCGCACACTCTTTTCTTTCTCTTTTACACCATTTGCAATTGTAGTTCACCTTTTCTTCAATTTTTCATCATGTGGTTACTTCTTTATTTTTCCTTAAATTTGATATTTTCCTATCTACGAGCATTTACTTCCAAAATAAGTTCTTTATTTTTCTAATCGTTTTACTTTCTTTCTCTTTCCTCAAAATCATTACGCTTTCATCCTCTTTCCTCAAACCTCTATTTTTCTTTTATCTGTTTCTCACTGTTATTTTCCTTACAAGATTTTCCTCATCATTTTTTTCTTTCATTATATGACACTCTTTCTTTTTCTCTTTTTTATTGTTCTCTTCTTTTTTAACCTCTTTTCTAAATTTTTATTTTTTATAAACCTTCATTTTTCCTTTCTTTCAGATTTTCCTTCAAACCAACTTTCCAGTCTTCTTTTCCCCCCATTACCCTCCCCACTTCATATTTCCAGAAATCATCAAAGACAATAGAAATTTCCAAGAAAACAATACAGAAACCAGAATCCAAGAACTCTTTTCTTTGCTTTCTACTTAAAAGCAATATACTTGTTCTTTATGCAGAAGTAAACAAAAAGAATTCCAAATTTATTACTCATAACATTTCTTTGTGAATAAATATTTATTTTGTATTCAACTGTTTTACCAAATATATTTTAATGTTGGTTCTTTAAGTCAAAACAAAATGGTACATCAAATTCTCAGTCTACAGATGATTGTTTCCAAAATAATGTTTGCATGTTTATATGAGTTTATGACCTATGTAACGATTTATTGGAATAAACACTGTAATTATTGAACACAAATATTCTTTGGTTCCCAAATTGAAAATCAAATAAAGATATGTAAATATCTTGTTACAAAACAATGTACAATTAAAAAATATATAATGCATTTTATTCATGTACATTGTGAGTAATTTTCTATGAAAATCAATCAAAAGCCAATAAAGTAGCTGGAAGAGTTTCAAATTATATGTAATATTTTGGAAATTTTGTTCACTCATCAACAAAGCCACTGTCACTAACCCTTTAAGGCCAGAAACACAAATATAGTAGCATGTTTCAACTGATTAGTCCAGGCACACCTGAACACACCTGCACTGTAGTTTAGTACACAGCATTAACATCCATCACATCCTGGGTATGACAATAAACTACATCTGGCAGCAAGGCCTCTGATCAGGAGATTGGAAGTTTTGAAAAGTGTCAAACCACTTCTTAATTGCTGTTGTTCTCTGGTCCACCCTGACCTGAGGTGGTAGCACCTGTTAGGGTCACAGCTTTGGGCAATTAGTGAACTCCCAAACAAAAACAAAATACTATGGAAGTATAAAAATATATTTTTATAGTAAAAATATCAGCAATACATTTTTATATAAAAAGTTGCCAACAATACCTATTTATAGTAGGATGACCAACAATACATTTTATCTGTAGTTGAAGCCATAAAATTGTGTTCAAAATATTTAGATTTCAGCATTAAAGAAGCCATAGATATGCTGCTATACAAAATCAACCAAACAATGATTCACTAGAGGCACTAGAAATCTACAACTTTGTAAATGTTGTAAATTTCTAAAACCATATTTTATAAGCAGCAATACCAAAGAAGCTAAATTTAGTATCATTTGAAAGAGAAATCAATTTACTTTCATATAAAATGAACTTGTAAGACTTGATTTTATAAGATTAATTGGACATAGTTAAATAAGCTAGTTTCACCCTTTAAAGCCAGAAGCACTCAAATGCATGTGCAAGTTACACATGCTTGTATATCAGTTTACAGTTACGACACCCATCACTTGATCAATTGGAAGTGCTAGAAATGTACAACTTCAACAAAATTGTAGATTTCTAAAACCTCATCTCATCACCAGTAATACCAAGGAGGCTAAATTTAATATCATTTGAAAGAGAAATCAATTGACTGTCTTATAAAATCAACTTGTAACACTTGATTTTTCAATGGTTTTTGAGATATCTTCATTTAATTGTACTAATATCACATATTCAGATTTTTTTAAAAAATTCCATCAGGAGTCAAGGGATTTAACTGAAATCACCTCTAAGGGTTGAAGAGTTTATGAGAGGAACATAAGTGGTAAGAAGAACTGCAACCCTACAATTATAACTTAAATTTCACATTTTCTTTTTTAAATTTATTTTTAGACACTGCCTTTTTGAATTTTATTGAGCAAATATAAAGAATAAAAATGTTTCTAAGAAAATGGCATGAATACATTTTTCATGTCATGTTGTATCTTGGTGAATTAAAATTTAAAAAAATATCCTACTTCCAGAAACCAATTCTGTCCTTTTTAAGTTGAAAAAGTTTTTCAAGATTGTCATCATGAGTGTACATGGTATTTTTCATGAACTTGTAATATTTGATTTTCAATGGTTTTTGAGATATATCAATTTAGTTGCACTAACATTGCATATTCAGATGTTTCAACAATTTTGTCAGGACTCCAGGGATTTAAAAATTGAAATCTCTTGACCCTTTGAAACCAAGCAGCCAGTATACCAGCCATTGTGTGAATGTGTATATAACCAGGTGGCTGGGTATACTGCTCAGAATCATGGACAGCATGGGCTCAGGGTTGGAGATATATACTCATCAGAGGGCCAGGGTTCAAAAGGTTATGGACTGATAGAGTTAATTGGAACCAGGTGGCTGGGTATACATTCACATACCATGAAGCATCTTCCCATTGTAGTAAGAAGAACAGAATCAGATCAGGGTTAAAACTTTATTTGCCAATAGTCAGGAGAACTGAAGAATTTTTCTTATGAGCAACTTTTTGTTGTAGGCTGTATCAGGTGAGTATATCCAGCCTCTAACATTAAAAAATGTTAATGTTTCACATTCTTCAATGGGTGGGTAGTGAATAAATCTTACTGTATGGCTTGTGGATTCTTTGTAGCAGAAACCCAAATGTACCACAGTAGCCAGACACACCCAAGCTCCACATTTGTACTGGTTTCTAATATCATTTTAAAACAGAATCATACAAATTGAAAACTTATCTCCCACTTTCTATACATAATATACGATTTTTAAATTCCATGTCCCTTCAGGCAGTAGACTATCATGGCTTTCCATGGATTTCTTTTCTTTATTATCTGTAAATTGCTATGACTCAGTGATGAAAAATGTATTTTCTAACTAATCTGGCTTTGCTATATTGAGCTTGTTCAGGGATCCTATCTATAGTTAAAAAACATTCTGACAGTTATTGTTTCATCAGACACAAACACAAGTATCTTAGCTAGTCTTTTAACATAATTTCTTTTAATTTTCAAATGACAATCTCTGGATTTTATCAACCCAAAACTTCTATTTGTGATGTTCTGACTATGCATATACATAGTCTTGAACTCCAGCATGAGCTAGTGCCAGAACAATCCAGTGAAAGAGAGACTGTTAATTAATTAAATCAATGAATGTCAAATGTTTCCTTATAAGGAAACAGCTAATATTACCATATCTTAAAAGAGCAGTTCTAAAGTAAATATTCTCTTACCGGTTACCAAATTCAATGTACAATTTCAGAGATTTTAAAAGTTGATTTAAGTTTATTGTCAAAACTTTCTACAATTCCTGATGTTTAAAAAATGTGGATCCCATTATGGCTTCTGTAATATTCTCTCAAGTTATCATGTTGCAGAGCACATAATCAATTAAATAAAGCAAATATAAATTTTTAAAAAAAAATCAATAAAAGGTACACGTGGAACTTTTCAAAGCACTCACAATCTGGCCTCGAGGTATGCAACAAGAAAAAAACAACTTCTAAAATCTCCTGTTCTCTATTTAAACATTTCTGCCAATAGAGTGCCATTTAAAATCTCCTTTTCTTACTTCAAAAAGGAAAATATTTCTATTCAGCACATTTTCAGTACAGATACAGTTTTACTGTTTCCCCTCAAAAACATAAGAACACATTAACAGCCACAAATATTTTTATTTGATTTCCTTAACACTCTGTATGTGACTTCATTTGCTGTACAAAAAGTTTATCCTGCCACTGAAGGTGACATTAATCCCTGAACAATAGTGTGTTTAAATTTCATAGTTGTGTTGTCATATCCTGCTATGGCAACAGAAAACAATTTTGAGTGAAATTAACAATAGTAGTAATGTAACTGAGAGTCCTTGAAAAAGAATGCAGTGGAAAAGGAAGTAATATTAATAATGCAGAGTGCTGAAGGTTAACATTCAAATCTTTTTTTATTCTTTATCAACTCCCCATTCTAGTTTATTCATTCTTGTTTAGTAACAAGTAACTTTGTGTTTTTAAAAGTTGGTAATTAAACACAGTTCACCTAGTTTACTAATACTCTACTACAATCAAAATCTAAAGTACATCCCATAATATTCACTTGGCTAGCAACTTTATGTAACTGCAGAGATAGTGTGCTTCTTTTCAGATACTAACACTTTTTTTTTGCTTAAAAACCTGTGGAAAATACATTAGCAAAAAAGATTACATTATTTCTGTAGAGTAAATAAAGAGCTTTTCAGATTTTAAGAACCAGTTTTTAAAATAGATCTAAGAGACAAAAAATAAAACATATATATATATATATATGTGTGTGTGCGTTATGACTTACCTGTTTCTGTTGCCGGCTGCAGTAATCTCCCTGGAAATATGGATATTCAACTTGTGCTTTTTTGCCGTTATAACAAGAGAGGATATTTTTGTATATCTGGTCACGAACAGCTTCCATATTGTAAACACATACGGCTGAGTGCTTGGTTGAGGAGTTCGTGAATACACCGACCATCAGCGTTGTGCTCCGATGTCTAGCACTTGACAAATGGTGAAAATTTGAGGATACAATGGTAATTGCTGATGCTGCTTTCAGAATATTGTAACTTCTGTGCTTATCATGACAGATAAGGGGTGCATCCACAAATGACTGCAGTTCCTTATCTGACTGACATAGTTGGATGATCTTTGATTCATTCTTGCTTTTTGTGGAATGGACAGCCAGAAAATAACTGTAATTAAGGTCACTGAATCCAGTGATATACTGCAGATCCACATCTTTTTTAAATTTCTCATTGTACTGGATCTCACCAAACTTCCTCCAGGATTGTTTGCTTGACACTTTCCACGTGGTGATGTCTTTGAGAAGCCCACTCACAGTGTAGCTTGTGGCCAAGTAGAGAATGTCCTTTTGGTGGGCGATAAATGCAACTGTGGAATCATTGTGCCGGTTAGCTGCCATTGGTTGTTGGATTTCTTCGTAGCTTGAAATGTTGTCCACATTTCTGAGCTGGCAAGACCCTTGAAAAACACTGCCACATGATATCAACTTCCCTTGCTTGTTGAGCAAAAGAACTTTATTTGAATTATTGGTGAGTGATAAACTCATTCCACATGTTTCCTCGCTTACAGGGATTCCGCATTTCGGATTATCCTTTTCTGGTCCGGTCACTTCTTGTTGGACAGAGTTTAGATCCAGATCCAGCTGAAATATCCGATTCACTGCCCCGACGTAGATGTAACCGTGTTCTGAACTGATGGTCAAATGATTCAGTTGGGAGGTGAAGTTTCTTGTGAGGATGTCACTGCAAGAAACCCAAGCCCAACAAATAATGAAGATCACAGTCCATGAATGGAACATTGTATGTGGGGACAATATTTAACCTATACTTGATGGTAAATGGGAGTGTCTTTGAGTCAGTTCACAGCTCAGTGGAAGGGTTAAGCCCATTTCTTTGGTAAACCAATCTGTAGGGGTTCACCTATGGTAAGCCAAACAGGAGTTCTTGTGATGGGCTCTTCAAATACATCTTTGCACTGTATCCTACAAAAAGAAAAGAAATGAGATATTAACAACTTGATAAGTTTTAAAACTTGAATATCAAGAAGGATTGAGGATTTATAAAATAATTATATACTTAAAAACCATTACATTCCTAAATAAGATAAAGTTCTCAAGATCATAATATATATATATATATATATATATATATATATATATATATATATATGAAAAGGAAGAGGTTATAGTAGTTCTAATGAGAGAAAAGTGTGTATATTAAAAAGAAGAGTTTTTGGTTGTAATGTGGATTTAAAAAAAACATATGCTTTATTTTCCATAATTTTGCTACGTGTTTCTGGTCTTACAACCGTCATCAAGCAAAGGGTGGAGATTCCCACATATTATTAAAAATAATTAATTTTTTTTCTTATGTTTTTTGATGTTAAATATTCTCGATATGAGTTAGTGAAATGTCTTTCTTGAACTCATTATATATATATATATATATATATATATATATATATATATACACCAGTTTACTTATTATTGATCTTACCTGTTTATATCAATTCATCTACTGCACACTGTTTTTATAAATATATATATATATATATATATATATATATATATATGCACACAGGGTACGATGGGTAAATTGTTGCCATTTTATATTTTTAATTTTGTGCATGTACATTGTTTTTGATTTCGCTGACTGCACAGTATAGGGTTTAGTTGGGCACCGTCTGCGAGAAAAAGATGCAATTTTCTCCACTAAAAATTTGGAAACAGTATGCTGCACTATTTGGCATTCATGCTGGAAGCTCCAATATGGACATTTCGGAGTGTTAATCTGGAGATGGTGCGGAGGATTCAGAAAGAGTTGGATGATATATCCAGTCAACATCGCTAGTGATGGTGACATTATGCCTCCAATAATCTTCCCACAGAGTCTCAAACTCAACATGGAGGCCCACATCATGTGCTTTGAGGAGATAGTGCTGCCCTCAGTCAAGATGGTGGCTGCTGGAAGACCCTATGTCTGGTAAAGAGACACTGCACCATGCCTCACAAGCAGGAGATCCCAGTCAATGGCTGTCAACGACATCACCCCTTACCTCTAGTTACCTAACTCCCCAGACTGCAAATCCCTTGATTATTATGTGTAGGGTGCAGTTGAGCGAGAGACCAACAAAACTCCTTATAACACCAAAGTTGAACTGAAGGCAATGATTATGGCATCATTCACCAGCTTAAACAAGGAGACCATCCAGAAGAATTGCAGTTGTCTGGAGGCCGTGGTTGAAGCCAATGGTGATTTTATTGAATAAATTTACTTTTTAGTATTTCCAGATATTTTTGTGTAATTCTGGTAAATATATCTTTTAAAATGAGATGCCAATATTATTTTCATGTTTATTTTTGTAACTTAAGCGACAGTTTATCCATCGCACTATGTATATATATTTTTAAAAAATAGAATTTAGAAGGAATTGGAAACCCAATCCTAAGCAGGTAGGCTGTTCCTGTCTCTTTAGGATTTATTCCATTTATCCTTGCTCTTCTTAGTGTATTGAGCACTCTATGTTTTAGATTTATTACTTGCTTCGGGTTTTTTCTTTGGCCTAAAAACTTAAAGCACTGGATGATTTATTTTGCCCTCTTTG
The DNA here is from genome assembly GCA_964036315.1 of Acanthosepion esculentum. Taxonomy (NCBI): domain Eukaryota; kingdom Metazoa; phylum Mollusca; class Cephalopoda; order Sepiida; family Sepiidae; genus Acanthosepion; species Acanthosepion esculentum. The sequence goes on along the minus strand of OZ038493.1, from coordinate 31,991,723 downwards.
GACGTTTCTCATTCTTTCTTTTTTTTTTTCAATTTTTTCCCTCGTGTAGCAATTTGTTTTGATAGACTTATAAGTTGTGCCATCAGAGGTTTTTTCCAACTGAGTATTTTTAGTAGTGTAATATATATATATATATATATATATATATATGTAAAAGTCTAACTTCTGTTCATACTTCAAATATTGCTACCATATAGAGTCTGGTGTTCCTGCTATATATTTAGATATTTTTGATAAAAGTATTTTTAGTAGTATAATATATATATATATGTAAAAGTCTAACTTCTGTTCATACTTCAAATATTGCTACCACATAGAGTCTGGTGTTCCTGCTATACATTTAGATATTTTTGATAAAATCCAAAGAAGAATCTGTAATGTTAATGGCTTTGACCTGGCATCTCGACTTCAGTCAGTTTCCCACCATAGCAATATTGTTTAGTTGTGCCTTTTCTGTAAATACTTACATGGTAACTCATCTGATGACCTTTGCCCTATGGCACATAGACTGTATGAATTTAACTGTGGTACTAGATTGGCAACAAGGTCTCATTATTTTCCAGTTGAATTAGCTAGATTTAACCCTAAGTCGTTTGTTAACAGTTTCTTTACTCACACTTCTCACCCTTGGAACTTTCTTCCAGTTTCTTTTTTTCCAGACAACTTCTGTCTTCTTGATTCCTCTTTTCTTGCTCATTAATAATAATTTTTTCCTTATTCTTTCGCACTCAGTAAGCCCTAGTATCTTAGTGGCTTTACTTCCTTGCTTGGGGTGAAATCATTAATATGTATCTACATATTAAGCAATGTTAAGAAAATCAATGCCAAAGTGAAAAATCTTTTTCACTAACATAAAAGCCACCCTATTGGATGGCGTTTAAGCTAGCTCTTGTGGAGGGCTCTTGATCAGGACTTCATCATAATAAGTAGGGAGGTGTAGCTTGACAGGCAGCAATAAACTACAGAAGAAATCAAAAGTGATTGCTGCATTTAAG
>OZ038493.1:31935728-31985728 GCA_964036315.1 Acanthosepion esculentum | reverse complement strand
TGTGTGCATGGAGGGAATGCAAATCATGCTTTATGTATATTGATATTAATGACTTCAGATTCTATTTTCAGGCTGCAAAGATTGAAGCTGAAATTTCTGTTAATCCTGCAAATTATAGTAAAAGTTTCAAGGGAGAGTTTGTTGCAGGTCATCTAAATAATTTAGATTAAAATTAATGAAAAAATTAGTAATGATTTACAACCCAAAATGGCTACAAATGTCCAACAACAATCAGATAAAATTTCTTTTTTTCTTAATTGAATTGAATATTTTTTATTGAAATTTTCTAATTTGTACTTTTCCAATTTTAATTTTTTTTTACAAGAATTTTTATGAGTTGCAATTATTTATTACAATTGTAAGTTATTTTGAAACACATGTCTTTATGTTAATAGTCTCTCTTATCTAGATTAGGAAGGGACTGCTGTCTGCTTTTGTAGCTAAAACAAGTTTATAAAGTGATAAAATTGTTTGAATAAAAGCTATAGAGAATCTAGAATTATAATAAAAAAGAAAAATTCAAATTTTCAGCAGTTATTAACCCACAAAAAAAAGCAAATGAAAATAAATTAGCATTAAAATTGAAAAATATTGAAAAGGAATTATTTTCTTTATTAATAAGCAAAAGCAAGAATTTTGGTTTTATATAAATATGTATTAGAAAAAATAATGACCCATAATAAAAAGTAATAAATGAAAAAGAGTAAAAAGCCACAAATTGACAAAAATGAAAACATATACAAAGAAAAGATAGGGACAATAGTGCCTTGTTTTAAAATCATTAAACAATGTGTTGATGCCAATATGATGTAAAGGATTACTGGGAGTGGAAGAGAATGACTTTAGTGAGGAGAAAGGACAATGAAAGAATAGCTTCATGAAAAAAGAAGATGGCAATTGATGTTGTATTTAAATTTTTGAAGACTGTAGGTGGCAGGGAAACACGAAACTAGAAGTGAGTTCTAGATGTGAGAAATGTGAGAAAAAAAACTATTAGAATAGAAATCTACCTATTTCAACAGTAAAATGATGAGACTTAGTTGCCAATCTAGTAGTATGCTTAAATTCATGTGAAAGTGACTGAAGTTTAGATGCCAGGTCAAGACCAATAGCTTTACAGACACTTCTTGGGATTTTGTTGAAAATCTCAAGATATATAGCCGAAGCATCAGACTAGATATGGCAGCAATATTCAATGCACAGATGAATGATTATATTTATAAACGTGCTAGATGGATTCTAATGAGAAAAATTGTCTGGCAGGACACAATGAACCAACTTTCCCAACAGCAGAGCAAGCAATTAATTCAATATAATGACTCCACCCAGAAAAAGTGCAATGAGTTGCTCTCATGGAGATTAGCATCATCCAAGTTGATGGAGGGCAAAAAATAATTCAGGTTAGCATTATTCATGCTGATGGAGGGCAAAAAATGTTTCAGGTTAGCATCATCCATGCTGATGGAAGACAAAAAATGTTTCAGGTTAGCATCATCCATGCTGATGGAAGACAAAAAATGTTTCAGGTTAGCATCATCCATGCTGATGGAAGACAAAAAATGTTTCAGGTTAGCATCATCCATGCTGATGGAGGGCAAAAATGTTTCAGGTTAGCATCATCCATGCTGATGGAGGGCAAAAATGTTTCAGGTTAGCATCATCCATTTTGATGGAGGGCAAAAAATGTTTCAGGTTAGCATCATCCATGCTGATGGAGGGCAAAAAATGTTTCAGGTTAGCATCATCCATGCTGATGGAGGGCAAAATTATTTCAGGTTAACATCATCCATGCTGATGGAGAGCAAAAAATAATTCTCTATGCTGATTCAAGAATAGAAGTTTAAACAAAAATATTCTGCAGAATGAAAGGATGATGATGATGATGATGATGATAATAGTAATAGCAACAACAATAATAATAATGAATAAATAAGTAAATTAATAAACACTGTTGTGTGTTACTGCTCATCTACTCAGGAGAGTATTATTAATATGAAGAAAATATAAACACTGTATATATTAAGTATGATTTAACATCAGAATTTGTTCAAACACAATACATACTGGGTGTAACAGCAAAATTGTCCATCACACAAAATGTTTAATACCTAAAAAAAAACTAAACTAATTGAGTTTCTTTTGTTCAGGTTTTCAGATAAGACATTTAGCCACCTTGACAGCATTTGTCTTAAGAATCACCAAAAAACCCTTCAAGTTATTCAGCTAGAAAGAAAACCAGTTAAAATCGTTTTGTATCAGCCCCACTATATCTTACCAACTGAGCAATGGTGGGAGGAAAAAATCATTCATGCCTTCAGTAATGGTACCAACATTCATACTCTGGCTTCCATCTTTAATGTCTATTCAAGTAGCATCAAGAGAATGTTGAATAAGTTTTAAAAAAAAAGAGGGAGCAGTAGAGAGACAAACTGAATCAGGAGGTCAAAACAGCAAGAGAGATCATCATTTCAACTTAGAGCTAAATATATTCTTATTGTTCAAAGTAGAGTCCAATAGTTTTATAAAAACATTGTAGAATTCCAGTAAGATATCTTTAATCATTTCGAAGATACAATAGATCAAAGCTTACTCTAACAATTGGACAATATTGCTGTTACACCCAGTATATTTACTACCTTATCTTACAATTAGGTCTTGGGTAATGACTTTGCAAGGAATCATACTAAACACAAAGCAACATAAAAAGAAAATAATAATATAATGATGATGATAATGATTTGGGATGTTCAGGCCACTGCTCTCCTAGTTATCATTGGGGGATTGGAGTCTTTAACACCAAAGTCTTACAGTGAGAGAAATGGGGGGAAAAGACTGGTTTCTCAAAAACTGCATTGCTTGGTACTAAAAATATCCTACAAAAGGTGCTGTCTGCCTGAGGTTGTATGACTTCATAGAGAATACCCATAATGTGAGATCTCCAGTTGGAAATGAAAAACCATGAGGGAGGGAGGGAGGAAGGAAGGAGAATAATGATAATAATAAAGGAAAAAATAGGTAAATAATAGAAAAAATTTCTATGAAAATAAAAAAAAACAACTCATCTTTTCCTTAAATAATATTTTTGATAGTATAGTTTCCAGAATATTAATGTGTCCCTTATTTCCATAAATGATTACAAAAAAGAAAGAATATAAATAACATTTAAAAAAAAATCTACCAAAATTATTACTGAAAGACAAAACGCTGTCAATACCCAAAATAGAAGAAAAAATAATTTCGCTGAGAATAAATACATAAAAGCTGTTACATTATTTATTTGTATTTATTTATTATTTCTATTTGTTTATTAATAAAAACAAAATGCAAATTATTTTCTTGAACTGAATTTTAAGTCATTAATATTTACTTCTTTAAAAATAATCTTCAGCTGTAATATTAGGAAAAAAAAAAGAAAAAGTGCTGTCAAGAATATTTTATAAAGCCATGATGAAAAAAATTAGTATTCAGCATCATACAGAAAATGATCTCAAAACATCATATCTTGATGTAAGAAGTGAAAGGAAATATATATGTGTATTAGCCTCTCATCTGTCTGCTCATCTCACCATTTGTGTGGGTGTATATATATATATATATATATATACACACACACATATAGACAGATGTACAGACATTGCTATCTCTATTTAACAAACATATATTATTTATTCACATATAAATATATTTATTAAAATATGCATAAATTTTTATATTCCATCTTATATCTATCTATATATATATATATATTTTTTTCTCCACTTCCTTACACACACATATTTGTGTGTGTGTCTCTCTCTCTATATATATATATATAGTGAGAGATAACTATATGGTGAAAGACAAGTCAGCAAAAGAGACAGGAAAGAAATCAAATGTGAGAGAGAAAAACAATCTTGAACAAGGATCTTGAAGTGAAAAAAAAATTAATGAAAAAATTTAAATAAATTAAAAAGAAAAATGCAATAAAAAGAAAAAGAGGAAAAATAGGAGAGGAAGAATAAAAATGAGAGAGAGAGAGAAGTTCAATAAAAATGGGAGAGTAAGAGAGGGACAGTAAAAATGAGAGAGGGACAGTAAAAATGAGAGAATGAGAAAAGTTAATAAAAATGAGAGTGAAGTTCAATAAAAATGGGAGAGTAAGAGAGAGAAAGTAAAATAAAGAGAATGTAAATAAAAGGTGAAAGGCAACAAAATATTCTAATGAAAAAAAATTCTTTTATCAAAGTAAACTAACTAGCAGAATAGTTGAAGAGAGGAACAAGCCAAAATCTTTCAGATGTCAAGATGTCCGAAGAAGATATTTCAAAGACCCTTGGGGGAGTTGAAAACAACCATGGTGGCGCCGATGGATACATGATTTGCAAAAGGAAATGTTTCAGTGTCTCCTTTCTTTTACTGACTTTCTCCATTTGCAGCCTCTCTTCCGCATAATTGGCACTATTCACAAAAACTGCCATTTTGGAGTGGGAAGAAAGAATTTGGCTGGCCCAAAGTCACAATCATGAGAAGGCAGCATTTCAGTAAAAAAAAAAAAAAAAAAAAAAAAAAACACACACATGAGAGAAATAAATTAATAACCCAGGTACTTTTTTTTGTTGCTTTGATGGGGGTGAAGAGCTGTATTCAGTTGGGGTTTTGTGTCAATGGGGGAGAGCAAGTAGATAGAAGCAAATGCCCTGACAGTTGACAAATGACAACAATGACTGACGTGCTTTTTATTTGCTCTGTTGGACATGAGTTTGGAGTAAAGAACAATACAAAAATTACATTTGAGTTTGGATAAACGCAGAAAAAAATAAGGAAATAAAAGTATATGCAAAATAAGATACCTTAGAATAATCTGACTCGACTGGCATAAAATCATATTTTTGGCATTAAAGATGTTTTAAAGGAAATTAGAACTAGAAATGGACATCTATCTATATTTCTGAGATGAGGTATTATGTACACTATTTACATTATTCAGACTATTGTCCTCATCTTTGTTGCCATATTTAAGGAAATAAAAGTATATGCAAAATAAGATACCTTAGAATAATCTGACTCGACTGGCATAAAATCATATTTTTGGCATTAAAGATGTTTTAAAGGAAATTAGAACTAGAAATGGACATCTGTCTATATTTCTGAGATGAGGTATTATGTACACTATTTACATTATTTGGACTATTGTCCTCATCTTTGTCACCATATTTATTACAACGTTTCGGCCGTTGTATGCTCCAGCCTTCTTCCGGTGGTTGGAATGTTGAACTGAACCCTTTATTTCGCTCACTGGGGTAGACTGTTCTAGTTCCACATGCTATGGAGAGTCATTATTGCCTAGATAAATAAATCTTGGATATCAAACCTAAATGGTAGATAGTAATGAAAAAATTAAGATTGTTTACACAGGCATTTCTTGATTAAAGTACATTTAATTAATGTGTTTTTGATTAGTGTGCTAACATTTTTACATACCAAAATTCGATTAGTGCATACATAATACTTGATTAGTGCAGTAAAACATTCTTCAGTTTAACCATAGTAATTGATAATTGATTTTTTTTATAGTTACCAATCTAGAAATTAGCCACACTAATCGATAGATTCCTGTATTCTTATAAAATCCATAATCAGTCAGTTATGTGCCATGCATGATACATACTTAGGCAATCATGTATCTTTCGATACATGACTGACGAGGCAGATTTTTTCCTGCAGTAGGGTGCCATTTCTTCCTGCAGTAGACCAGTTGCCATCCAAGGCTATAGAACCTGGTCTGTCTTGCTATTTATCCATGGCTGGCGAGAGAGGAAGAGGATTCATACCTTTCCCAAGGGTATTAGTACATAAGTGAATGTAATGGATTTGACTGGAATTCAAACTCAGCTCTCTGATTCTTCAATCCAAGCTGCTATACATTACTCCACAAACACTAATTAACTGTACCAAATAACAGAAACCATATAACTTGACTTTCAAGAGATGTAATATCTAAAATGGACAGCACATGTAATTTGAATAGAAAATTATGACATAATCTAGATTTGAATTTGAATAGAAATTATGACATAATCTAGATGTTGACTCTCCTCACTTTTAGGTGCTGTTTCTTTTCAGGTCATGAACGATCATGGCTCTCCAAATCTTCCTGTCCTTTATAGCTCTTTATAAGCATTGTGCTTTTTCTATCACTCTTAATCCCTGTTCTGCCAACCATTTATTGCTTGTTAGACAGAATATTCACTGCTTTCCTCTGTCCCTTTTGCCTTCAACATATCCCATGTCTTAACAAAAAAAATGTTATGGAAGGAAGCAAGCATCAATACTAGAAAGAGCAATAACAGTTACTGGACTTAAAAAAAACTATTTTCCTGAATAAATTGTTTAAATAAAAAGATTTTATAAATCTCAAATGACAATAGCATTGGCTTCTTGGTCAATGAATGTCAAATTTTTTCCTTTTAAGGAAATGGCTAATATCACCACTAGAGACAATTTTTGTCATTAGAATCCATCTTGAATATTTATAAATCAACCATTCATCCATGCATTGAATATTGCTGTCTGGTCTGGTGCTCCTACTGTATATCTTGAGATTCTTGACAAAATTCAAAGAAGGGTCTCTAATTTAATCGATCCTGACCTGGCATCTTGACTTCAGTCACCCTTTTTTTTTTTTCACTAATGTTCACCCTATAACAAGGCTCAACGGCTACTCAAGGTAGAGGGTTACTGTGCAGAGTTGTATTACCATAAGAAAAGGCTAGATAACAGGATAAAATAGCTAATTTTAGACTTGGAGAAGTCAAGATTAGCAAATAAAATTTCAAAGCTTATGCAGAGACGTTAGAAATATAAAGTTGAAGTAGACTTTAGAAGTGACCAGAAACCCACTACTAAACAGGAAACAAGGGATATACATCTACTCCTGTTCAAAAGGAGGCGTATGAACTGGACAATAGGTGAGCATATCTACTTTCCCACCACTGTGATGTGGCTTCCCTTTGTCTTTCTTTACAAATATTTCCATGGTAATTGTTCTGATGAGCTTTCCTTCTTAGGGCTATGACTTTTAGCATACTACTAGATTGGCAAATAGGTATCTCTATTTTGCTGTTTAGGTCTAATCATAAGTTCTTTTCTAATAGTTTCTTTTTTCACACTTTTTACCTATGAAACTCTCTTCCGTTTCCTTGTCACCTACAATCTCCAAAAGTTTAAATGCAATGCCAATTGCCATATACTGTCTTCCTGAAACCTATGCTTTTATTGTTCTTTCTCCTCACTAAAGTCATTATCATTTCTTTAACTGTGAGTAACTTAGTGACATCATAGTCTTGCTTGGGGGTGAAATGATTTTTTTTCTAGTCATTTCACCCTAAGCAAATCAATAAAGCCACTAAGACACAGGTGTTACTGAGGGTGAAAGAATAAGAAAAAGTAAGGCATTATTAAAGAGAGAGAAAAATAAAAGAGGAATTAAATTTAAGAATATATATATATATATATATATATATATATATATATATATATATATATATATATATATATATATATATATTTAAATATATATATATATTTTAATAAAGAGAAAGAACAGTAAGATATATAATCTGGTGTTCTTATTAATTATTTTTACAAAACTGTGCTCAATGCAAATCTACAGAGCATAAATATTATAAATTTACTAATTTAAAAATATGGTTATATATATATATACACATATATATATATATATATATATATATATATATATATATATATATATATATATATATATATATATATATATATATAATGTATTTTTTATTGTTATAAATGTTATTTTTAGTGAGTACATTTTTTTTATCATTTCACCCCAAGCAAAGCAATAAAGCCACTAGGATGCAAGAGGTTTCTGAATGTTAGAGCATATGAGGAAAAATACTATTAAGGAGAGTGGACAATAAAAAAAATAAGAATTAAGAAGACAGTAAGATAATGACTGACATTGCATTTAAATTTTTGAATATCAAAGTTGACTAAGAAGCAAGAAGACAGAAGAGGGTGTAACAAAAAAAAAACTGTTAGCAAAGAGCTTACAGTTACATCCAGCCAATTTAAAAAGATGACGAGAACAGATGCTACATTTTGATTTGAGCTTGATGGCCAGGGAGTGAAGAAAGGCATAACTTAACTGGAATAGGCTGCTCGGTCAATCAATGCCACATGTTTCCATATAAGGAAATGGCTATTACCATTACCATAGACATATAGATACTGATTATACTGGGAAGACATTTGTAACATTGTTTACCTACTGCTCACTTTACCGAGGTTAAGTGTTTGTTGAACTTTGTTTGCAAAGAAAATCTGAAGCTAATAAATCTATCCTCCAACCAACAAACCAGCGTTATAGATTCTCATGCTTTATACACATAAGACACTTGATGATAGCTGTAAGGAGGATGGAAAGCATATCATCCGTTTCTTCATTTAACACTATTCCAAGCCAGTGAATGCAATTAATTGCAGCAAAATGAAACTCATTTCTAGTTGGTTAGCTGTTGGACAACTGTATTTGATGCTGTCCTTTCAAGTCAATTACTGCGGATACGGCCTATTTAAATGTTACCATCTTTTGCGACTAGTTGTCTTTGCAGTAATTACTGCCAATGTAATGCAACGTAGATGCCAGCATATTTTGTTTGGCCTTCCACTTAGCTACCTGAAACTTTTATTCCCTTGCTATATCTCTAGTCACTCTCTTTGGAGGCTACTTTTGTGAAATCAGCAATAAGTGCTGACTCTTGAGAATCAATATCATTAATGAACGGACAATTTCACTTAGAGGCGAAGTAGTTGTCCAGTATTTTCTGTTTATTCATTTAGAGGATCTTCTTCTGAGGAGTTGAAAGGTTAGTTGTGGTCTTTTCTTTCATAGTCCAGAATGACAAGATCTGAATTGACTCTTAGGCCGTTACTGTATTTAGTTTGTACATATTATTGTATTTATAGATATTCTAATAACATTTTCTGACTTATACTGGACTCAGGGGAGTTAACTCTTCACATTTTCACATTTCAACGGCACTGCCAGTTGCACTTGCTTAGAAAGAAAAATGGCTCAGAATGAAAAGATATACTTTAGAATGAAAAGACACACAACTTTCAAATATATGTGTGCACACACACACACGCACACACACATATACAGTGTAACCCGGATATAAGAGAGCTGCCGGGACCGGAGACTAATTCTCTTATATCCGGGTTTCTCTTATATCCGGGTTTGATCTATTATATATACATTAACACTGGCTCTAATTTGGGACCAGAGAAAATCTCTCTTATATCCGGGTTTCTGTTATATCCGGCTTACACAGTATATGATAATGATATTAAGTTTTAAGATATGCTATATTTATGATAAAAGTACTCAATATCTGTTATGATGTTGGTTTGGGGTTTGTAGAGACAAACGACAAATAACACGTAACAATAAAAAGGGTTTTATTGGTTGGTAAAAGGTACAGAAATCGCCTGAGTAGTCTATCACTAGCTCAGCCAAGAACTTTCTAGCGCTCTGTCTCTCGACGTGCCACTATTTAAAGTCTTTAGACGCAGACAAGTTCATCTTCAAGAGGGGTGGTAGGTTTCCGACACAACAATATCATAGATATTGCATATGTAATGATAAGTGCACAGTGAGATCAACACCAAATGGTGACAATCTGTTTCGTGCTTGAGCACAATCTTCAGGTGTGTGAGTATATTATGATGTACAGATATAAAATTCTTCATTATATCAATTTTAGTTCAGTTATCTTACATTAAACACTGTTTTATTATTAATACTACATATCTGTATTTATGGTCTAGTGTTAAGGAATCAAATCTCATCATGTTCAATTTGTCAAGGAGGTGATCCTAGTATGTAACAACATTGGAAAATATTTGAGAACCATGACATATGTTAACCCAAGCCTCATAAGTGAAAATTGGGTTGACAGAACTGATCAGAAGCTATCAATGACTGAGGATTTAAGTGTACTGTCTTTGTTGAAACTATTGATCATGCCAGATTATGCATTATCTCCCAGAGACTGTAACTAAGGTTCACTCAGCATAGTTTCAGTATAAACCATAGGTGTGCTTTAGGTTCTGGGCAAACATAAATGTGCCTGAGCAGGCATCTGCAACAGGGATTATAAGTATTTTTAATTTGCTTATATATTTTTTTTGAGCAAATTTGTGTAAATTTGTCTACAGCCTAATAATGAAAAAAAAAAACCCAAAAAACTGGAATTTTATGCACAACAAATATTTATTTTTTAACATAATCTCTTCCTTTGTAATGAGACTTAATTCACATGACTGAACATTATACGGTGAACACTTTGGATCCAAATTCAACTAATAATTATACATCAGACTTAGAATGATTTTTCAATATCACTTAATATGATGCGATCATGAAAGTAATTCTAAACTGCAATAGCGTCAAGTTAAAAACGTATGCAATAATATTATGCAATGAAAAAAGTGAATAGTAATTTTGTTAAAGAGTTATTAAAGATGAGGATGTTGGGAAAACATCAAACATGGAAACAAATAATAAATCTTATTATGCATTGAAAATCATTTTTTAGCGACGTCAAAGCTTGATGTAAAAATAAAATGTTAACAAAACCAGTCAGAGAGAATTTTAATGCAGAGAAAAAAAGAGAAAAAAGAAACGGAAGAAAAAAAATTATCTGAAAAGTTAGAAAAATAAAGTCTATTCAGGATCCATAATATTCTTAGATTGTCAATTTCTATCAGGAAATAAAGAATGAAGTGTGGCTTGGATAATTTAAAAAAATAATCTTTTAGTGCATTAAGACAGTAGAATGTGTATATGTATGTATGTATGTATGTGTGTGTGTGTGTGTGTGTGTATACACACACACTTATAAAAATAAACTTTCAAAGATATACATATGCATTTACTCAAACACGCACACATACATATTTATATATATTTTGAGGTGACAATATAAACACTTATAATCGTATGCATAAATATAAATTCATAGCTATAAGTATATATATATATATATATATATATATATATATATATATATAAATTTGTGTTTGTGTGTGTGTGTATAAATAAATATATATCCATACATATATACATACACCAGTATATATTTATGTCTATATCCTTGTATACATGTAAAGTATTATTCATATAATAGAATGAACAGATGTTTACTTAAATTACATGTCTTCAGAAGCATTTATAATCCCATATGCTTTGGCAAAAATATAGATCTGAGCATATATATATATATATATATATATATATATATATATATATATATATATATATATATATATGCATCTAAGTGTTTATAAATTCCCAAAATACATAAATTTATTATATATATTTGCACATATTTTTGTGCAAATTAGAATATATAACCACATACAAACATATATATATATATATATATATATATATATATATATATATATATATATATATATATATAGTGTGCTAGGTAATTGAAAACACATTTTAATATAAAGAAATGCACAAATATTCAACAGAAAAAAACAGTATATTAAAAAAGTGCACACATCTTCAACTTAGAAAAACAAAAGGATTTTTCAATAATACTATACTCAGCCCCAATATAGGCCTCAAAATTGAGTGCATGCCCACATCAGATATTTCTTGTTTATGCTCACTGTAGCAGCCTTCAATAAGCTGTTGATTTTGTGAGGCCACTCAATGGTCATGATTTTGATGATATCTCAAACAGGGGATTTAAATCAGGAGTGCAAGGAGGCCACATATTGTGGGCGGTGAATGAAAATTATCAGACAGCCTCACCTAGCTCACATGGACTCCTTGCAAGACAGCATTTGTATCAATGCATGTCTTAAAGACTGTCTAGCACTTTAATGCAAGCAGGGAGAAATATAGTGGCATGATATAGACCTCATTGCACACAATCCCTATTACCGTAACCCATGACATGAACTTATTTCTGTGGGTACCTCTATGTGGGAAGCTACACACAGCAACCACCTCTCATTTCTTCAAATCACGCCACTACTTTTAAGAAACTGGTTTGGTGAGCGGTGATTACCACAATCATGGCTTGCCTTTTCATTTCCAGTATGTGATTTGAGGCCACCATGGCCTCAAATCCCATACTGGAAATGAAAAGGCAAACCATGCTTGTTAATGTTTATAATACAACTGAAGGAAAAGCAAAAATTTAGCACATACTGTGTAACATTATGTTAAGTAGACCTCTATATATGACCCATTGAAGATGTGTTCTCAAATAACTTGTATGCCCCATGTAGGGTTTAATATAAATTTTAAAACAGACATAAAAAAGCAATATTCCAAAAAGGAAATTAAGAGCAGGGCAAAGGAAACAAGGAGAAGGTAAATGTTTTAAAAATCAGAGTTATCTTCTCCTTTTTCCATGGGAATTTGTGCGAAAATGAGTGCAATAAATCTCACCAGAATACAAACTAGCTCATTGATTTCTCATTCTGAGCTGCTAAACATTATAACACCTGCACCCCATTACAAAGACATATATAATAATAATAAAAGTTAATGGTTAGAGTTGAATTAGACCTGGAAACAGTAGTATTAAAAAAGTGTTCTATATACATATAAAAAGATAAAAATTTAACATGTACAGCTGAAGACATTAGGTTTAAAATACCCAGAAATTCATACCCAGATGTCCTCAAGGACACATAGCACAGTGGATAAAGATCCAGTGACAGGAACCAAAGAGTGTGAGTTCAATACCTGGTTATGGCAGTGGAGAACCTGGAGAGGGGAATTAGCTGACATCCATTAGACATGGCATGTGGAACTAGCACAGTCTACCCCAGTAAGTGAAATAAAGGGTTCAGTTCGACATTCCAACCACCTGAAGAAGGCCGGAGCGTACAATGGCCGAAATGTTGTAATAAATATGGCGACAAAGATGAGTACAATAGTCGGAATAATGTAAATAGTGTACATAATACCTCATCTCAGAAATATAGACAGATACTAGAGCTTTTAAGTACAGAAAATTAGAAGATCAGCTGATTCTGCTTTCAACCTTTTAGTATCTTCAGGTGATTTCGGTCAATTGATTTCCTAACGCATTTTTTTTAAAATAAAAATTTATGAACACTATACTTTTTAAGAAATAAATAAATGAATAAGCACACAATGTGAGGTATGGTAGAAAGTGAGGAGCAGGAGGGGAAAATCAAGTGTATTGGAAATGTATTGGTGGAGGATTGGTATCCTCAGCATCTTTCTGTAGCACCATATTAATTACTCTAATTTATAAATTCCTAAACATATAATATATACATATAATGCTGAAACCTCCTGATGAGGGGATCAAATGATTATAAAATGTTTGTCTATGAAACTCTGAATATAATATCAATCAGCTGATGGCAATGACGAGAAGGTTTATGTTTGACTTGAACCATCATAGTTCAATCTCAGAACATTTAAAGGAACACTAATGTGCATATTCACAGTTTAGACAGATATTAGTCAAAAATACATCAGAGCTTCATCAAGAAGATAATAAATAAAAACTTAAAATTCTAGAAGCCCTTTATATAAGAGAATTGTGGTTAAAAATAAAGTCTGTCTATATTTCTGAGATGAGGTATTATGTACATTATTTACATTATTCGGACTATGATGAGGACAATAGTCCAAATAATGTAAATAAAAATAAAGTCAACTACAAGTATAGCAATAAAGTTTGTAAATGTTTGTAGCAGCAATGTGTTATATAAAAAATACTAAATTAATTTTTTTAAAAAATCATATAAGTTACCTCCCTTGCATAGAAGTAAAAAATATTTTAAATTTATGGTGTTAACACATTACACCTCCATAGATATGCAACCCCTGAAGATGGCCTCAGATTAGATTGAAAGTACTTGGGAAAGAATTATTTGAAAGAAAATTTTGGAATTTTTCTTGGTCAATCTTCTACAGCCACCAAGAAATTAATTTGTGGACTTGAAAGGGTTAAAACTAAAATAAATAGATATAATACATTTAAATTATTTAACCAAACATTCTTGAATAAAAATATGCTGCCTAACTATACATATACGTACATACATATATATATATATATATATATATATATATATATATATATATATATATATATGTGTATGTATTAGTATTGAGTATTACACATTTTATTCAACTCACTCAGTTGGAAAAATAAAATAAAATTCTTTGAATTAATTGGATGTTTCATCATTCCATGAGTAACAAAAACACTCGTTGCTTTGAACTTTAGAAATTATGAAAATTATGCCAAACTGAAGAGGAGTGTGCCAAAATCTTTTAAATATCAACGGTGTCTGTAAATTCATATCACAGGCCATTGCTGCTATACTGAGTTTGGTACTCACCACCTGGTACTCCACATGTAAAGCCTTGTACCAGATTAAGACAAGCTTTATAATAACTATTAAAACCTATTTCTCTATGGAACTAAACATTTTGCTTGCAACTTAGCCTCAAAAACAATACTATTAGGAATTAATGTCAAGTAAATACTGCCCCAGATGGAGTTTGAACTTGGTTTGCTGATTCCATTCTTAATAATTACATCATACATACCTCAGTGTGTTTTTATAGTTACAAAAAAGTGTGTATGTGAATATCCACAAACAATTATACACATTCATAGATATATGCATACATAAATATTGGCAGATAGATATGGGGTATGAATGGCATATATAAAAATCATATCACATAATTGTCAGATGATCATATAAATAAAAATCATATGACATATGTAATATAATCATACAGATAAAATCATATGACATATGTAATATAATCATATAGATAAAATCATATTACATAAATGAAAATATATCATATAAATATTTGACAGGATCATATAAAGGAAAATCATTTTTACAAATACTTTCATGGTAACTGCTCCGAGAAGCTGCTTTCACTGGTTCCCAAACTTCATGAATTTAAGTGTTCTACTAGGCTGGCACCTCGCTCACACCCTTTCACTGTCAAAACAGTTAAATGTAGCCATCTCTTCTACTCCAATAGCTTCATGTCTCGCACCTCTTGCTTGTTGAACTCCCCCCTTTTCCTGTTTCCCTGATAGCTATAATCTCCAACTATTCAAATGTAATGTCAATCGACGTCTCCAGATGCCTTGATCTATCCCCTATTCTTCTCTTCATCCTTTCCTCTATCACTCCTATTTGCTCTCGCTCCAACTGTCTGTAACCCCTTGTGTGCTAGTGGCTTCCCACCTTGCTTGGGGTGAAATGCTTAAAAAATATATATATATATATATATATATATATATATATATAATTATGTTATATGATCATATAGATAAAAATCATATATGTGACAGGATCATGGAGATAAAAGTCATATCATAAATATATGACCGGATCATATAAATGAAAATCATATATAAATATGTGATATACAGATAAAGATCATGTCAAATATATAACAGGATCATATAGACAAAAATTATATAAATATGTGATATAATCATGTAGATAAAAATCATATCACATAAATATGTTATATGATCATGTGCATAAAAATCATATATAAATGTGTGATATCATCACATTTTGGATACATTCTCTCAATTTTCCTTCACTTTTTCTAACTCTAGTCACTCTCAATAATAATTTATTTACTGTTTCGATTATATAGCTTTAGGGGCCCAGTATGCACAAAACCTTTCTTGCTTTAGCATTGCCAAAACCAATGTCCTTTCCTCCATCCCCTGGAAAAAATTAGAAAAGTGTAGAATTTACTCATGAAAGTAATTTCACAGATTACTGAGTTATCAACACTCAATTATCTCGTTCAATCATTTCTATTGGTAATCATTCATGCAATTTTAAATTGGATAACATTTTTTTCTCTTCGTTTTTTTTTTTTTAAATAGTCTACAATTTTACGACTGAGCAGGTTTTTGTCGCTAAATAACCGTGCATCTATTTTCTGCTTCTCATTATTTGTCAAATTCTCTTTATTTCATTAGTTACTGACTGTTCTCTTTCTTCTTTCTTGTTATTTTAATTCAATATTTTTTTTCCTCAGAATAAGAAACACAGTTCACTCTGATCAATTATTTTTTCTTTCTGTATTTATCAAGTAAATTTAAAATTCAAAGAACCGCGTACATCTATTGACATCTTTGGCAGTCATAAATTTAAAGTTTTAGCAATGTTTTCAAAGTTTACAATTTCAGAAACAAAAAAACCCCAATCATTTGGGAATTTTCTAAAAAATATATAAAGGATAAATAAATATTTATATATCAGAGCAAAACAAAATTTTAACTGATGGTGCTTTGAAAAAAATACCAATGAATATAATACAGTGTTTGATTTGGCTAATAGTCAAAATATAAAGAATATTTTTGATTAAGTATTGTTTGCATGATGCAAGCAACTGAAATATAATTTTCACCTTTAAGAAAAAAAATGATAAAAATTTTATATAAAAAGAAAAAGGGGTGAAATTTAATTCTTCGTTACTCTCCATGTAATTAAAACCCTTCTTCTTTTGTTTTTGTTAAAGGCAAAATGGTAGATGAAACCCAAGATGATTTATCTCACTATCTTTTAAAACAACACTCTACTGCTGTGCACTCTTAAGTAAGTTATGGCTAGTTTTAATCCATCTTATTATTGTTGCTTTTTATGGCTCTGGCTCAATACACTCTTCATTATTACTATTATTTTAATACAAATTTGATTCCATCTTATTAGTGTTGCTTTTTATCCAAACACTCTGGATGGATACACTCTTCATTATTACTATTATTTTATTACTAGTTTAATTTAATCTTATTATTGTTACTTCTTATCAAAACACTCTGGATCAATACGCTCTTCATTATTATTATTTTATAGCTATTTTTTTTCCATCTTATTATTGTTGCTTTTTATCTGAACACTCTGGGTTGATACACTCTTCATTAGTACCATTATTTTATTACTAGTTTAATTGGATCAATATGTTCTTTACTACAATTATTATTTTATAACTATTTTTATTTCATCTTATTATTGTTGCTTTCTATCTGAACACTCTGGGTTGATACGCTCTTCATTAATACTATTATTTCACTACAAGTTTGACTGAATCTTATTATTGTTGTTGCCTTTTTATCACAACACTCTGGGTCAATAACACCCTTCAGTTTCTAAAGCTTAGTTATCAAGGCTTCTATAACTGAAGTGATTAAAGCAATGTCAAGGAAAGATGGGCTCCTGAGATCTGCAGAGTGAGTTCTGTTCTCATCAGAAGGTACTTCCCTATTACATTTCTCAATGTTTGCTCTAGAGGTCAAAGAGTGTATTGACCAGGGATGTTGTGACGGAAAACAATAATAAGATTGAATAAGATTAGTTGCAAAGTAATTTGGAGAAACAAGTCCCAAATAAACACCATTATCCATCATGCTAAAAATATAACCGTGAGACCAATTATTTTTTTAAGAGAAAATATTTATTAATTAATAGGATAACATTTTTTTCCACTGACCTATTTAAATTCTTTTGGCATGGGTAATTAATAAATAGGAAAAGAAACTAGACCTGCTTGATTCTATAATTAAAATGTCTAAATATTTAGTTAAATAATCAATGAATTTGGTTGCAATAAATTCCATTTTCATGATTATTGAACTGTGAACAAATCAGATGGCTCAGCTATGCAGAGGATGCTGGGATATCAGTCTTCAAAATTTTTTTTTTTTTTATGGCAACTGAAGTTCAAAGCAACCAATATTTTTTTGTTGCCTATGGAATGATGAGACATCCAATTAATTCAAAGAATTTTATTTTATTTTTCCAACTGAGTTGAATATAATGTACAATACACAATGCTGATGGTTCATAGCAGATATTACACACACATACACACACACACACACACTATATATATATATATATATATATATATATATATGTTACTTAACTGGGAGAGAAGAAATAAATTTTGCAGTATTGTCTTGCTCTAGTGTTCCTCATTAGTAGACATTCACCTTGAGAAAACACTAAATTAAAACCTAGTCCCAATCCTTTTTTTTTTGCTCTTATCCCCTCTGGAGTGGCCATGCTTAAATGATAAAACTACAAGTCTATTCTAATGAGATGTAGGGATTTTATTTTGACGAAATAATATTTCAGAAGGGCCCTTTTTGATCTTGTTTTTAATTTTACATCTCAGTTCATTTTGGTCTTTAAATTTACAGTATTTTTTTAATGTGCAAGATATACAAGGAGGTGCTGAAAAGTTCTCAACCTAACTAAGAAATTCTTCACAATAAAAATCTAACGTTTAGCCATTTGTGAAATGGACTGAAACAATTTTTCATCACCTTCCATTTATTTTATTTGGTTGAGCTAGCTCAGAAATTCATGAGTCTATCATGCCAGCTATCACAGTCCTGCATCAAGGTCAAAAGGTCATGCATAATATGCCTATTTTTAAAAAGAAAGCAAATTCTGGAAGATATAAGGGGTAACTGTTACCTCTTGAACATTTCTGTAAAATAAATGTCTATGACTTTTGATATAAAGTCTATTCAAAAAGTAACCAAATATTTTGAGAATGAATTGTGCATATTTGATATAACTTAGTAGCCAATTAGCAGAGACCTTATTGGTTATCTATAAAAAGGCACATTTCTGTGAGGCAACTTAATCATCTGTGAGATACCACTTGGTGAATTTATGTCGTGTGCCCATTGCATTAAAAATAACTGAATAAGTAGAATGAAGTTACATGCAAGGTTTCTGGCATAAAATCTTATCATCCCACTTTGTCTCCCACTACAATCCAGATCTAGCATCCAGGTACTTTTGCCTATTACCACTGACAGAGAAAAGGGTTTAGACACTAGATGAGATTAAGGAGAATGCAAATGGCTAGCTGATCCTATTCCTGAAAGAGGACTTTAGAAAGGTTTAAGGAATACTGGAATAAGTGTGTGAGGTCCCAAAGCTGCATTTTGAAGTACCATTGTTTTGTGTAGGTTATATTTCAATTAATATTAAATGGCTGTGTCATTTTGGATGAACTTTATATATATATATATATATATATATATATATATATATATATATATACCCAAGTTTGGGATTGGTATATACGGAGTAAATTCCAATAACCAACAATTATTATTCTTTAAAGAGTGCTCAATACAGAGTAGAGCAGATATAATCATTTATTTGAATATCACAACATAAATATGTATCACTATATATATATATATATATATATATATATATATATTTTTTTTTTTTTTTAATTAGTCTCATGCTAAGCAAGGCAGTAAAGCCATTAAGGCACAAAAGCTTACAGGGTGTGGAAGAATTAGGAAGAGAAACATTAATAATGAGCAAGAAGTGAAAAGAGGACAGTAGATAGCAATTGACATTGCATTTAAATTTTTGGACATTAAAGTTGGCTGGAAAGCATGGATCTGGTTGGGAGTTCCACAAGAAAGAAGTGTGAGAAAAGAAACTGTTAGCATGGAAATTACAGCGACATTTAGCCAGCTCAACTGTATATTGATGAGATCTCGATGCCAGTCTAGTACTGTGCTTAAATTAAAAAAGTCTAGTCTCAATAAGCTTCATCCCTCTGCCACCTCCTCCAGACCATGTTCTGTCACCCACTTGCTTAAGACCACCAGATATGTCATGTATTACTTTTCGACCTTACAAATGCATTTACCTTAATCAATCTTCGAGTCAGCCCAGGAAATAGTAAATAACATATTACTGAACAGTTTCTGCAAGTTCAATAAAATCTTATAATTAACTGATTTTTTTACCGTTTTAAATTTTTTTTTTTGTCTCCAACTTTATGATGTTATCGTTCAACGCAAGTTGTCCAGACTTTGTAGGTGGTTCTTTTTATTTCCAATTATCTATGCCATTTGTTAACGCCTGCAGAATGACTGTCTGAATATTTATGGTTAATACATTTAAGAAGAATTTACTTGAAGAGAAGGCTTCATGAACAGAAAAGTTCATCAATCAAAACAAGGAAAAACAAATGGCAACCTATGATATCAGGTAAATCCAGTCAGTGATATTTATGTTTGACAAATGGTTAAGCTTGTTGCGCTTTCAACCTGAAGCCACTCTTACAAATATACCCGCTTTAATCCTGCTTCAGAAGTTAGCTGAAGAAGAAAACAAGAGGCCAGATGGAAACAGAGAAACAATGAGGCATTTTTTGGGGAAAAAAAATAAAGTGGACAAAGCCTTTGACAAAGCATTTGAAAAAGTTATTTGATGATATAAATGTTAAATTTTGTTAAAAAAATTAGTTTCTCCTGCATTCTTTTTCAATAATGTAGGCATTCACTTGTTCAGAATATTGAATTATCCGAACATATTTTTGCAACACCAGTCCCAAGGTGTCTGGATAATCAAGGAAGTATAGTAATGGGGAGTCTGTATTTGATCTCAACTCAAAAAAAAAAAAAAAAAAAAAAAATCAGGGGAGATAACTTTTAGAGGCTAGTCATAAGGTACTTTCCATTATTTACTTTTCTTACTTATTTGCATATGAGCAAAACATTTGAATGTTAAAATAATCTCCTCTTTTGTACATAATACATAGAAGTATAAGTAGAGTAATCAGTGAGGGAGTGAATTCAATGATAATCATAGTTTTCTTGCAGTGGGTGACCCAATGAAACAGTTGTCTTGTAGATATTAACAACAAAAAGAAAATTCTTTTGATATTGAATTTTGATAAAATTTTTGGGTGCAAAGCTATTTTGAAAGACAACAGAGTGACCCTTGATCAAAAATTTATATCTAGACCCACCCTGCATTAGAATCAATATCTTTTAACAGAAAGTGCATTCTTGTTGATGCTACTTTGATAGAGAGACAGCCCAGACGAGTCAAAAAAAAAAAAAAAAAAGAAAAAAGAAAAAGAAAAACGTCATCATATAAATAAAAGAACTTCAACTTTTGGCTGCAACCTATCAATGGCACTACAAACCATCTAGTCAATACAATGATACCAAGCACCACAGAGAGAAAAAAAAAAAGAATCGAAAAGATTGGTGAGGTGGAGGAAATGTACATTGTAGGTAATAATTTTGGTTGAGAAGTAGAAGATGGAATGTAAAGGCAGGTTTGGCAAGGAACAGTTGCATAATTGTCAATATATCTTATTTATAACATTTCAAGACAGAATGTAGGCCATCTGTCCATATTGAATAGAAAGCAATACTTGGATTATGCCATATCCTGGAACTTAAAACTTTTGGCAGGAGTAAGAGTACTCTGAGATATGAAAAGACAACAATGGATTGTAAGTGTATAATGATGCATGGAGTGACGTAAGAGTTAGTTGTATGGGAAATGGAATCAGCAAACTGAGTTCAAATTTCAGCTGAGTCAACTTGTATTCACTTCAAACTAATACTCTTAGGAAAGGCATGGATCCACTTCTCCTTCTATAATGTTCAACAGAAAAAGAGTAAAAACAACTCGAAAAACTAGCTTATCTGCACAGGTATTAATACATTGCAAAAATCTGTTAGACCTGCAATTAAGTTTGATATTAATTCTTTTTATCATTCCACCCAAATAAAGGTGATAATACCATTAAGATGTAAGGGGTTACTGGGAGTGAAAGAGAATGAGAAGACATTAGTGAGGAGAAAGGACAATAAAAGAACAGAATTCAAGAAGACAAAAGATGGTGATTAACTTGCATTTAAATTTCTGAAAAGTCTATGTAGTAGAGAAACAAGAAACCCTTAATTGCAATTCCATGAATGTCAGGTCACTCTATGAGTGCAGCTGATAACATGTAATCCAATAACCTATTGCAACAAAACCAGGTTTTCTGCTGAGGAGGTTGGCTACACACCCAACAAGATTAAAAACAAGACCTAACAAAGGGCAGATACAATTTCTTGTATGGTCAACAGTAATCTCACACAATGAGGTAGGTTGGGCTCCATAGTTATAGATGCAGCTCATGTGGTGATGATATGACATCACTAGTTGAAGGGTTTCCGCAACTGAAGTCAACCGCCAGGACAGGGAATTTCCCCAATGGAATTAATAGCCATGTGTTTATGATCAATGTGAGCCTTTAACTCGGAAGTAGTGGTCGGAGTCAAAGAGGGATGGATTCTACCAGGTCTACTTACTCCAAGACACACCACACATAAATGAATACCACTCTGGCTTTTCACACAAATATAGGGAGGGAAAGATCAGGTACTTAGCTGTGTAATGACACTACAACCACACCCAGTTATGAAACTGATGATGCTATTCTACAAAAGTTTATTCACTAAACATTTCCAAATGATATCTAACATTTTTTCCTCAAACATTGAATTATCTAATTTTCTGTTTTGTGATTTTTTTCTTCATCTTATTATTGCTTTTTGCTACAAAACACTGGGCTAATAGAATTCCATTATTAATGTTGTTAGTGATATCCTCGTCAATAGATACAATTTCATTATTAATGTTATTAGTGATATCCTCGTCAACAAATAGAGTTTAAAAAATGAGACCTCCATAGCAGAAGTGATGAAGAATACATTCATAAAAGACAGGCTCCTGATATATAGAATTTAGGTTATGTAGGAAAGTGAATCACTATTGACAATTTTTTATTGTTTAATGGTCAAAACTAGTGTTGGCCAAAAGTGTTATTGAAGTGAAACAATAAAATAATATTATCTGTCCATATTTTTAAGATGAGGTATTATGTACACTATTTACATTATTCGGACTATTGTCCTCATCTTTGTCGCCATATTTAAGGAAATAAAAGTATATGTAAAATAAGATACCTTAGAATAATCTGACTCGACTGGCATAAAATCATATTTTTGGCATTAAAGATGTTTTAAAGGAAATTAGAACTAGAAATGGACATCTGTCTACATTTCTGAGATGAGGTATTATGTACACTATTTACATTATTCGGACTATTGTCTTCATCTTTGTCGCCATATTTAAGGAAATAAAAGTATATGTAAAATAAGATACCTTAGAATAATCTGACTCGACTGGCATAAAATCATATTTTTGGCATTAAAGATGTTTTAAAGGAAATTAGAACTAGAAATGGACATCTGTCTACATTTCTGAGATGAGGTATTATGTACACTATTTACATTATTCGGACTATTGTCTTCATCTTTGTCGCCATATTTAAGGAAATAAAAGTATATGTAAAATAAGATACCTTAGAATAATCTGACTCGACTGGCATAAAATCATATTTTTGGCATTAAAGATGTTTTAAAGGAAATTAGAACTAGAAATGGACATCTGTCTACATTTCTGAGATGAGGTATTATGTACACTATTTACATTATTCGGACTATTGTCTTCATCTTTGTCGCCATATTTAAGGAAATAAAAGTATATGTAAAATAAGATACCTTAGAATAATCTGACTCGACTGGCATAAAATCATATTTTTGGCATTAAAGATGTTTTAAAGGAAATTAGAACTAGAAATGGACATCTGTCTACATTTCTGAGATGAGGTATTATGTACACTATTTACATTATTCGGACTATTGTCTTCATCTTTGTCGCCATATTT
Organism: Acanthosepion esculentum; assembly: GCA_964036315.1. Lineage (NCBI taxonomy): Eukaryota > Metazoa > Mollusca > Cephalopoda > Sepiida > Sepiidae > Acanthosepion > Acanthosepion esculentum. The sequence goes on along the minus strand of OZ038493.1, from coordinate 31,962,078 downwards.
AAGGAAATAAAAGTATATGTAAAATAAGATACCTTAGAATAATCTGACTCGACTGGCATAAAATCATATTTTTGGCATTAAAGATGTTTTAAAGGAAATTAGAACTAGAAATGGACATCTGTCTACATTTCTGAGATGAGGTATTATGTACACTATTTACATTATTCGGACTATTGTCTTCATCTTTGTCGCCATATTTAAGGAAATAAAAGTATATGTAAAATAAGATACCTTAGAATAATCTGACTCGACTGGCATAAAATCATATTTTTGGCATTAAAGATGTTTTAAAGGAAATTAGAACTAGAAATGGACATCTGTCTACATTTCTGAGATGAGGTATTATGTACACTATTTACATTATTCGGACTATTGTCTTCATCTTTGTCGCCATATTTAAGGAAATAAAAGTATATGTAAAATAAGATACCTTAGAATAATCTGACTCGACTGGCATAAAATCATATTTTTGGCATTAAAGATGTTTTAAAGGAAATTAGAACTAGAAATGGACATCTGTCTACATTTCTGAGATGAGGTATTATGTACACTATTTACATTATTCGGACTATTGTCTTCATCTTTGTCGCCATATTTAAGGAAATAAAAGTATATGTAAAATAAGATACCTTAGAATAATCTGACTCGACTGGCATAAAATCATATTTTTGGCATTAAAGATGTTTTAAAGGAAATTAGAACTAGAAATGGACATCTGTCTACATTTCTGAGATGAGGTATTATGTACACTATTTACATTATTCGGACTATTGTCTTCATCTTTGTCGCCATATTTAAGGAAATAAAAGTATATGTAAAATAAGATACCTTAGAATAATCTGACTCGACTGGCATAAAATCATATTTTTGGCATTAAAGATGTTTTAAAGGAAATTAGAACTAGAAATGGACATCTGTCTACATTTCTGAGATGAGGTATTATGTACACTATTTACATTATTCGGACTATTGTCTTCATCTTTGTCGCCATATTTAAGGAAATAAAAGTATATGTAAAATAAGATACCTTAGAATAATCTGACTCGACTGGCATAAAATCATATTTTTGGCATTAAAGATGTTTTAAAGGAAATTAGAACTAGAAATGGACATCTGTCTACATTTCTGAGATGAGGTATTATGTACACTATTTACATTATTCGGACTATTGTCTTCATCTTTGTCGCCATATTTAAGGAAATAAAAGTATATGTAAAATAAGATACCTTAGAATAATCTGACTCGACTGGCATAAAATCATATTTTTGGCATTAAAGATGTTTTAAAGGAAATTAGAACTAGAAATGGACATCTGTCTACATTTCTGAGATGAGGTATTATGTACACTATTTACATTATTCGGACTATTGTCTTCATCTTTGTTGCCATATTTAAGGAAATAAAAGTATATGCAAAATAAGATACCTTAGAATAATCTGACTCGACTGGCATAAAATCATATTTTTGGCATTAAAGATGTTTTAAAGGAAATTAGAACTAGAAATGGACATCTGTCTACATTTCTGAGATGAGGTATTATGTACACTATTTACATTATTCGGACTATTGTCTTCATCTTTGTCGCCATATTTAAGGAAATAAAAGTATATGTAAAATAAGATACCTTAGAATAATCTGACTCGACTGGCATAAAATCATATTTTTGGCATTAAAGATGTTTTAAAGGAAATTAGAACTAGAAATGGACATCTGTCTACATTTCTGAGATGAGGTATTATGTACACTATTTACATTATTCGGACTATTGTCTTCATCTTTGTCGCCATATTTAAGGAAATAAAAGTATATGTAAAATAAGATACCTTAGAATAATCTGACTCGACTGGCATAAAATCATATTTTTGGCATTAAAGATGTTTTAAAGGAAATTAGAACTAGAAATGGACATCTGTCTACATTTCTGAGATGAGGTATTATGTACACTATTTACATTATTCGGACTATTGTCTTCATCTTTGTCGCCATATTTAAGGAAATAAAAGTATATGCAAAATAAGATACCTTAGAATAATCTGACTCGACTGGCATAAAATCATATTTTTGGCATTAAAGATGTTTTAAAGGAAATTAGAACTAGAAATGGACATCTGTCTACATTTCTGAGATGAGGTATTATGTACACTATTTACATTATTTGGACTATTGTCTTCATCTTTGTTGCCATATTTAAGGAAATAAAAGTATATGCAAAATAAGATACCTTAGAATAATCTGACTCGACTGGCATAAAATCATATTTTTGGCATTAAAGATGTTTTAAAGGAAATTAGAACTAGAAATGGACATCTGTCTATATTTCTGAGATGAGGTATTATGTACACTATTTACATTATTTGGACTATTGTCCTCATCTTTTTCGCCATATTTATTACAACGTTTCAGCCGTTGTATGCTCTGGCCTTCTTCCGGTGGTTGGAATGTTGAACTGAACCCTTTATTTCATTCACTGGGGTAGACTGTTCTAGTTCCATGTGCCATGTCTAATGGATGTCAGTTATCAGTTATCTCCTGTTAATTCCCCTCTGAAAGTTCTCCACTGCCTTAACCAGGTATCACTCTCTTTGGGTCCTGTTACTGGATCTAACTAATGCCTTTATCCACTGTGCCATGTGTCATAAGTGAAATAAAGGGTTCAGTTCGACATTCCAACCACCTGAAGAAGGCCATAGCGTACAACGGTTGAAATGTTGTGACAAACATGTCGACAAAGATGAGGACAATAGTCCGAATAATGTAAATAGTGAAGATAATAGTAATTAAGAAAAGAATTTCTAACTTAACCCTTTGCCTGTCCAGGGCATTTTTGTGTGTAATATCCAAACATTTATGCTTGTTTTCAGATTTATAACTACTCAAGGCAACTCAGATTATTTGGCAAATAGAATTTGCTGATATATAGTGTTTCGCATAAAAAAAACTTACAAATCATATGTTATTTACACTATGCTGAACTTTAAGAAAATGCTAATATTTACTAATTTGGTCAAATTTTGAGAAGTAGGTCAAGGCTGAGAAATTTCTTCATAAAGCCCACTAATGATTATGAAATAATGTATATATGTGCATATAGAGGACCACTACTTTGTGGAATGAGCTCCTGAGAGGATGCTTTCCCAATCACTACACTATTAACCTCTTCAAGTCTATGGTCAACCCATTATCTATTGTATATATCCTTATAATCTGCACTTACTTCATCCTTTTACTCCCATACAACAAACTTATTCAATAATAGTCTACTTTGACTGGCTCTTGGGTTTGATATCTGGTGAACATTTTAGTAAAAAAAAAAAAGAGGTCTATTTAGATTCCTGCTCATATCTGTTCTGACAAATATGAAAAATGCATTCATGTATGCATAAATAACCATATATATATATATATATATATATATGTATGTAGATTTATAAAGTTCTCATCTATGTGCATATGAGCATGAACAATATGAAAAAATTTGAAAACATCTTGAATTTTCCTTTTCTTTTATTTATAAAGACTTGTAAAATCTCAAGTAAAATGACATTGGTTTTTGCGGGTTGTGAGTGCAAGAAACAGCTATATTTTTTCATTTCTTTAAAACATGCAAACCTATACATAAAAATCAAATTCATACAAAAGCATACCCACAAACATATACACACAGTGTATATGTGTGTATATGTAAGTATGTATGTGTGTGTGTGTGTGTGTGTGTATATATATATATATATACACACACACATGCACACAAATATACAGTATATATGCACTGAATATATATATATATATATATATATATATATATATATACATACATACATACATACACACACAAATATATACACTGTATGCAATGTTTATATATATATATATATATGCAGTGAACATTTTTGTTGCATGCTGTATTGTTGCTTAGCATGCACTGTATTATCTGACCTCTAAAGTCATTTTTTCCTTCAACATGTGAGGATGCAATCCAATTTTCTTTTCGAATATTATCTAAAAATGACCTTGTTTCCAAATGAGTGAAGACAAAAACATTCTTTCATGAACAAGGCCTTGAATATAGATAGATGGTTCATGAAAAAAATACCTTATATCCAGAAAGATTCCAGTTTGTATGTGTTTGTTTATTTCTGTGGATGTGTGCTCTTAAATGTGTGTAGGTGTATAGTATATCAATATAGAAAACTAATATGTTCCTTATTTGTAGACAGAGAAGAAGATAAATCTTGTATATACAGAGATTAATTAAAGATTATAAGGTAAAAAAGAAATTGTTTTAGCAAGACTGATAAATAGATAGATATGAACATGCTGAGATAGATAGATAAATATATATAGAGAAATAGATAGATAGATATGAACAGGATAGATAGATAGATAGATAGGTATGAACAGGCTGAGATAGATAGATAGATAGGTATGAACAGGCTGAGATAGATAGATAGATAGATAGATAGGTAGGTATGAACAGGCTGAGATAGATAGATAGATAGATAGGTATGAACAGGCTGAGATAGATAGATAGATAGGTAGGTATGAACAGGCTGAGATAGATAGATAGATAGATAGGTATGAACAGGCTGAGATAGATAGATAGATAGGTATGAACAGGCTGAGATAGATAGGTATGCACAGGCTGAGATAGATAGATAGATAGGTATGCACAGGCTGAGATAGATAGATAGATAGGTATGCACAGGCTGAGATAGATAGATAGGTATGCACAGGCTGAGATAGATAGATAGATAGGTATGCACAGGCTGAGATAGATATGAACAGGCTGAGATAGATATGAACAGGCTGAGATAGATATGAACAGGTCGAGATAGATATGAACAGGTCGAGATAGATAGATAGATATGAACAGGCTGAGATAGATAGATAGATATGAACAGGCTGAGATAGATAGATAGATAGATAGATAGATAGATATGAACAGGATAGATAGAAAGATAGGAACAGAATGAATTATCTTGAATACATATGAGACCATCTCATTTCAGTTTGGAATATTCAGAAAAAAATTGTTGGATGGAACATCAAATGTTTCTGGAATTTCTTCAATATTCCCTCTCAGGTCCATTTCAAAATAAATTTCTTTTCCCGTATTTATTACAGACAGATATAAGCAGACTAAGATAGACATGAACAATAACAGGCTCACATAAGTTGACTAAATTCATATCTTTTATTAACTTAATTAGTTAAACTGTGAACTGAAACATATTTCCCACAAAATGATTGCTGCAGTAGAAGTCACTGATATTACTTTTATGAAAGATACATATTTTCTTTGTTATTTTTGGATATTACAAAGCTTAAATTATTAGGTTCATAATTGTATAATAAATTTCTGTTAAAGGAGTTGACATTTTAGAAGTTGTAACCTCTGAAATATATGTTTGGGCATAATCAATATTCAATAAACAAGGAAAAGACAAGAGCAGTTTTCTTAATATTTCAGTGATTATTCACATCCACCATTAAAATATTATGAATACAAGTGATATAATATGGTTTCTCAGAAAAAATAAGCAAAACATACTCATGACCCTAACCTTTAATTCATTTATATCTTAACATTGTTTCACTGACAAGGTTTTTAATGATTTTTAGATATCTACACACACAAATGTATACACATGTGCATGCACAGAACAATAGATTTATAAATACTGTGTATATAGACATATAAAAAAAAACTCTACAAAAAGTGTAAAAAGTAAAATAGTTACATCTTTAAAATTATTTTGGCAACAAAAGCAATTCAAATTAGTATCCAATTTTTTCACGTGATTTTTATCTCTAAGCAATAAATTAGTATGAGCTGCCATTAGGGAAACAAATTACCCAGAATGCATTAGAATAGCAGAACAAAAGAAGTCACTCCACAAAACCAATGAATATAAACGACAGAAAATATCTTTCCCTACCTCCAAACAAAAGCACTAGAAGCAACAATAAATAAAAAAAAAATGAAAAAGATTTTTTATATTCACTTATATTGTGAATGCATTTAACTTAAAATCACTTTTATGAGGATGGTAAAAAAATAAAATTGTATGATAAGAATGAAAAATAATGAAAGAATTGCTTAAAATGGTGATGTCCCAGAAAGCTCCATATGATGCATAAATGACCTAATGATAACATAAATTTAGGACTATCTCCTCAATGAAATTAAAATTTTATCTAAGCTTTTACTCAACATATTTCAAAGTGTTATTTTTATTGAAAATAATGTGGTTTTTTCAAAAAACAGAAAAAATAAAAAGTTGTAAAATTAAAGCAAAAAATAACTAAATAATAAATTATATATATATATATATATATATATATATATATATATGGTGGTTGCCAACTCGTGTCCAAGTATGGCCATTACTACATATCTTTCTGGAGAATATCTACTAATATGCTGAACGAATGTCGCCCCTTAGCCCAGCAAGGGCCCTACATTCTCTGGCACAAACAGGGCACTTAAGAAGTGCAACAGCGGGTGTTACATTATCATGCAATTTAAAATGTCACATGAAACCACTTCTGAAACTGAATGTCTTACCGCAAATATCACATTTCAGTTGCTGGATGTCTATGCCTTTATTGTCAATTGCTACTCTTCGTCAGTGCGCATATATATATATATGTAAAAAATTATCCACACTTTCATCATAACATCTGTTTTGGTTTGTCACACTGCTTTTTGCTCATCTGTGCTTATAACTGGTATTAGTGTGGTCACATGGTCAAACTTTAAACTTGATCAGACCAGTTTTCTTTCTACTGATACAGTGTAAACATGGCCTCTCTGCTAGTAGTGTGCGCCAAGGAGGAACAAAGACCAGATAATAATAATAAATATAGTAAGTCAACAAATATATATATATATATATATATATATATATATATATATATATATATATATATATATATCTCTTCATCTAGAAATACATTTATATACATTTATATAAGTACAAATCCATTTGGATATTTGGATATACATATCAGACACAGATGTTGAAATATTCTTGGCAACTGCTTCAGAAAACATTCTGTTTGGTATTTGGGTGGAGATGTTCACCCACCTATCATGATCAAGATCACATAATCACTAGTCCATTATGGAATTAGTAAATACTAAACACTTCAGATACCTCAGCATATGGATCAGTTATAACAAATACATAAAAAGAAATTGAAAATAGAATAGGCTATGTCAAAGGTACTTTCGCCCAATACCATAAGTTGCTACAAAACCAAATCATCAATCCGAAAACTCGAGTCGTATTCTTAAATAGTCAGATTTCATATGAATGCTATGCATAGTGCCATATTCATTCAGAAATGTTTAAAAACACTTCCTAAGTTCAATGGTGAAAAGAGGCTTTGAGCAATTAAAGTCTGAGGTTTTGGCAAAGGTCATTTTTCTTTGAACATTGTGAACTGGTCTTGCAGAATCAGAATCAGAGAACTTTACCAAATAACAGAAACCACATCACTTGAGAACTTTCAACAGTACCAACAGCTAAAATGGACAGCACATGTAACTCAAAGAGAAAATAATAACAGAATCAAGATTAAACATATTTAAACAAAAGGTTAGGAAGGAAACCCCCATCAATACTGGAAAGAGGGATAATGGCTACTGGACTTGAGAAACCTATTTTCCTAAAAAATTATTTTAAGAGAAAGATTTTATAAATTTTAACTAAAAACAGTACTGGCTGCTCAGCTAATGACTGCTAAATGTTTCCTTGTAGGAAATGGCTGATATTACCATTAACCTATTAAGGCTGTAGAGTCACCACATGTACTGCAACCATAGGTGTGTCTAGGGAAAGATAGCCTGATGGAGACCCATACTCTTCTAGTTGGTTTGAATTCAGAGTTTTTCTTTTAGACCAATGTTTTTCACTCAGTGTACTGTGATACACTGGTGTGCCATGAGAGGATCATAGATGTGCCACAAAAACTTTTAAGGGTCATTAATTAAAAATATAGAAGTAAAAAAGAAGTAAACATATTTTCAATGCAGTTGGATGAATGTACTGATAATGGTGGTAAACCCCAACTTTTAGTATTCAGTGGATTTGTTTGTAAAAAAGAAATCATAGAACAGTTTATTTTTTTGTCCATTTCAAACAACAACAAAGGGCCAAGATATTTTCAGTTTGATCAATAATTACTTGTAATTAATTGTAAGAACTAGTCTTGGGATTCCTGCATAAGTATTTTTACTGGAAGTATAGAAGATATCCTAAAAAAAAATGTCGCACTCAGATATTTTGTTAAATGTGAAATTATGAGAAACAGAAAAATAAATATGCGTTTTTAAGCATTTTATTTATTACCTTTTCCTCAAGGACACATGGTACAGTGGATAAAGGCGTTGGTTAGATCCAGTGACAGACCCACAGAGTGTGAGTTCAATACCCGGTTCAGGCAGTGGAGAACTTTCAGAGGGAAAATTAGCAGGAGATAACTGATAACTGACATCCATCAAACATGGCACGTGGAACTAGAACAGTCTATCCCAGTGATCGAAATAAAGGGTTCAGTTCGAAATTCCAACCACCTGAAGAAGGCAGGAGCGTACAACGGCCGAAACGTTGTGACAAATATGGCGACAAAGATGAGGACAATAGTCCGACTAATGTAAATACTGTACATAATACCTCATCTCAGAAATATAGACAGACTCAATTACCTTTTTATTACAAATTTTAATAAATTGTTTTGTTTGTGTTAATGAACAAATCATAAAATTTATACTAATTTTTTATCATCATAATCTAAGTGTGCCGTGGGACTTTAACTATAGGTTCAAATGTTGCTGTGAGATAAAAAGGTTGAAAAACATTGTCCTAGACTGGTTGCCACCCAAAGCTATGGGGCCTTGTCTGCCCTGCTATTTTACCTATAGCTGCTGGGAGCATATATGGATTCATACCTTTCCCAAGGTTATTTGTGAATGTAATGAACTCAACTGGAAATCGAACACAGTTCTGTCTGATTTCTCATTCTGAGTTACTATCCATTGTATTACCCACACATCTGCAACTTAATGTGTGTTTAATGTCTTTGAAAATAAACTGGAATGGCTATTTGGAAATATTTTTATTCCTTGTTTTTGAAAGAACACTGTAAAATTCTTCATCCTCCGTTTCAGCAACTGCTTAAGAAGCTTAAAAAGAAAAATCTTTATACATTTGAAAAATGAATGTTGATGCTTTAAATTTTTTTTTTTTTCGAAAAGAATAATTTTCAATACGATACAAGATAAAAAAATGATTCGTAAATACAGTAAGAAGAAATAAAAGAAAAAGAAATTGTGAAGAAAATAATAAAAAAAAAAAGAAGGAATGTCTTCAAGAGGAGGAAAAAGTGCTTCATCAGGAAAAGATCATTGTACTGTTCTCATGAATAAGCGATCGAACAAGATTGGCAAGAATTTGCAATCAGATCTGCATGCACATATGGGTTTCAAAGTTCAAAGACTGGTGTTAAGAGTGGAATTTGTATAACAGAAATAGTCAAGTACATAGCAGACTATCGGGGAATCAATCTTAATGGTGAAACTCATGTTGATGCCATTCTTATTCAAATTTAATGCAAGGAAGAAGAAGAATAGACGGAAATATAAGAGGTGAGAAGAGCAATGAAAGACAGTGAATGGATAAAAAGAAATGTTTGGATATGTTATTACTACTACAAGTAATGAGAATAGTACTTATAAAGAAGCAATTGTTTGAAATAACAAAAAAGATGTTTGAAAAGTACTAAGGTAGCATCAAGGTTAGCGCTAGTGTAAAAATGCTTATGTTGTAGGATATTGGCAAATGTGAGTTCAATTCTACTTAGGTCTAAAATTGCTGTAGCCTTGTGCCAGATTAAGGTAAGACTGTTAAACCCCAATCAGAATAAGGTGGAGATAAAGAAAACTGGGATGTCTAGTTGTTTGTTGAAATAGTATAGTTCTACTAAGTTGGCTAGCCAATCCCTATTACAGATGCTTGTTCAGGCATGTTTGTGTTTATTCAACACCCACAGAGCCCACCTGTGGTTTATACTGCAACTATTCTGAGCAGACCTTAGTTACAGTTTATGGGAAAGAGCATAATATCTAGTGTGATCAACAATTTGAACAAGGCCAGCATGCTCAAGCCCTCGGACACGATGACTTGTGACTTCGTGTTAGCACAGCTTTCGATGGGCCCCAAAGGTTCTGTCTACCCTATTTCACTCCCAAGGCTTGGGTCAGCCAAGCCAAGCCTTTCTTTTTATCCATTCACTGTCTTTCTTTGCTCTTCACACCTCTTATATTTCCGCCTGTTCTTCTTCTTCCTTGCATTCAATTTGAAACGGTATGGTTTTTAGGCATTTTCCAAAGATGCCACATGCTGGGATTGACCACTCCAGTCAAATAACATCTGGAAATTTCCTTCCTGACAAATTGACCATGGTAAGATTTGAACCCAGGTCTCATGGTCAAAATGCCATGTGCCCATTTGTTGAAATATGGAAGGAACAAAGAAAGAAAAAAAGAGTGAAAAAAAAAAAAAAAAAAAAAAAAAAAAGGAAAAATCTTTGCTAAAGATGAAAAAAAATGAACATATTATTATTAATTTTAAAAAATTATTTCACCCCAAGGAAGATGATAATGTCACAAGGACATTCGTGGTTACTGGGAGTGAAAGAGAATGAGAAGACATTAGTGAGGAGAAAGGACAATAAAAGAACAGGGTTTAGGAAGACAGGAGATGGAGATAGGCATTGCATTTAATTTTAAAAGATTGTAGGTGATGAGAGGAAGTAAGAAATCAGAAAGGAGTTCCACAGGTGAGAAGCGTGAGAAAAGAAAGTATTGAAGTAGAGCATATGGTTGCATATAGCTAGTAAAACAGTGAGACCTAGTTGCCAATCTAGTAGCATGCTTGAATTCAGGTACCAAAGAGGAAAGCACATCGGAACAATTGCCATGAAAACATTTGTAGAAAAGAAAGTTGGTTAGAAAGTGACTGAAGTCGAGACGCCAAGCCAAGATCAATTACATTATGGAGCCTTCTTTGAATTTTGTCAAGCACCGAGAGATATACAGTAGGATCACTAAACATATATATTTTAATGGATTTTTCATCCAACATTTATTTCTTTACTATAAATGTGTATTTTTAGTGTGGATACATATTTGAGTTGCTGTGTCTATATTTATTTGTTTTTTTCTTAAACAGCGAAAATAAATAAATAAAAACAAATAGCTAGACTTTGTGAATTTAAGTGCAGTACTAGCAAGGAGGAGGCTTATACTTATCATCAGAAAGACATACAATGGCTTGGTATACAGTAATTAAAAGCAATTGAAAAACAGCACAACTAGTAAATCCAATTCTAGAGAAGAACAGAAGAAACTATTTAATAGTATTTGAGTTTACGAGGAATAGCTAGAAAAAATTCGAAACACTCATAGTAACACTTGTAATATAAACTATTCTATTTTCTGCAACATGTATGGCTAGTTCCATCATTTTTATCTGGGTATATTCTCAATTTCTTTCTTTGTGAAACAAAGATTTCAATATTGATAGATGACCAATTCTGTCCAATTGATTAACCAAAATGATGTGACAACAATATTAATAACAAAAATCAAGTGTTCCGTTTTCCTAAAAAACACTTGGAATGATAATGGATCTTTTTAAAATTACAGAATGCATGTTTGCACACTGGTAGAAGGCCGGGAAGTAGAATGGCTGACATTAGGGACAAAATAAATAACAAAAGTTTAAGTCCCATTGTATGAAAAACTCACTGAAAAATATTAACTCTTCACAAAATTATTGACTAATACTGTTTGTTTGATTGTTGGCACACCTAATGTTATCTCTACAGCGGTTTGTGAAACTAATGCAACTTCTACAGCAGTTTGTGCACCTAATGTCACTTCTACAGCGGCTTGTGCACCCAATGCCACATCTACAGCTACTGATGCTCTTATTATCACTGCTACAACAGTTGATGACCCTGATCCCATTTCTACAGCTGTTGGTGTACATAATTTTTTTTTTTTTACAATTTTTGGGTATTCCACTTCTAGAGTTATTGATGCACCCAGTACCAGTTCTTCAACTGTTGGTACCTCTGGTAACACTGTTACAAATGTTGATACTCCTAATACCAGTACTGCAGTTGTTGATGCCCCTAATACCACTCCTACAACTGTTGATGTTCTTAATATCACTCCTACTATGCACCTAGTACCATTTCTACAACTGTTGATGCACCTGATACCATTTCTACAACTGTTGATGCATCTGATACCATTTCTACAACTGTTGATGCACCTGATAACATGTCTACATCTGTTGATGCACCTGATAACATTTCTACATCTGTTGATGCACCTAATACCATTTCTACATCTGTTGATGCACCTAATACTACTGCTGCTACAACTGTTTTATTATTAATGATGCAAAAAGAGTCAACCTCATACAAGAAGCAGTAATAATAATTAGAATAGAAAAATTGTGATTTCCCAATGGAGATTGATTGGAATTTGGTATTGCAGAAGGATACCATCATCACTGATAGCAGACATAAAACACTAACAGGTATGGTTCTTTTAGTAAGCTCACCATAGTCTGCTACAAGGCCAATATAGTGGGGCACCCCATGAGAATTAGTCACTACATTAGTATATTGGTGTGTGGGGGATTTGCTTATCAAGCCCTGCATCATAGTGAGGTCCACATATTTACTAAATTCTACTTGGTCTTATACAGTACCACAGTAGTGAGGTACCCAGGGACAATTAAGGCAATTATATGAACAAATTGTAGGCAACAAACACACTAATTATTGTACTGTGGTAGGTACTAATCAGACATGTGCATTATGGTGACTGAAAAATACAAATGAACTGAGGCAGAGGTAGATATCTTTGTATTTAACCATAGATATGAACGTGCTAAGATAAAAATGATTATATATATATATATATATATATATATATATATATATATATATATATATGCCTGTGTGTGTGTGTGTGTGCATTTAATTAATTCATCTCAACCAATGCTGACTAAAATACAAGGGCTAAGTGGAAATGAAAGAGAAGGAAAAGACTTTAGAAGGAACTGAAAACCCAATCCTAACAAGTATATATATATATATATATTTTTTTTTTTTTTTAAGCGTATCACCCCAAGCAAGGCTGGTGGTCACTATCACGCATGGGATTACAGAAGGGTTGGAGGAAGAGCAGATAGGAGTGGTAAAGGAAGGGATGTGGAGAAAGAGACGGACGGAGGGTTGATCAAGGCAAGGGGGTTACAGAAGATTTAGAGCGAGAGCAGATAGGAATGAAAGATGAAAGGAAGTGGAGAAGGGAAGTGGATAGATCAAGGCAACTGGAGATGACGATTGACGCTACACTTAAACCGTTGGAGATTGTATTTGTCAGGGAAACAGTAATAGGAAAGGGAGTTCCATAGGCGAGATGTGCGAGACATGAAGCTATTGGAGTAGAAGAGACGTCTACATCTAACAGTTTCAACGGTGAAGGGGTGGGAACGGGATGCCAGCCTCGTAGGACGTTTAAATTCATAAGGCCTATGGACAAGCGAAAGCAACTCCTCTATATATATATATATATATATATGAAATTTTAATTCTAAACTCTTGAGGTGTTTAGGATTAATTCTGGCCACCTGAGATCAGAGTCTCTCAGCCGGGATGTGAGACATACTTTTTTTTAGCTTTAGTTCGCGTCCTAGAAGTGTGGCTTTTTTAAAAAGTTTGTTCCTCGGAAAATTTTAGGTCTTTTACTGATGATTCCAAGTAGAGTTTGACGCACTCAGGGAAAATGTGCGAAGATGATTTCAAAATATTGGACAAGCTCGGGGGAACGACTTTCTCATACAAACAGTTCGTTAAAAAATCCTTTCTGTTCTTATAGGAATACGATAAGAAATATTGTTTTAAGGATTGCTATACTTATGGGATAAAGTCCTCAATATCAGAGATAGAGCATATGTAAATGTTCATTTCAATGTTCACTTATATATATATATATATATATATATATATATGCGGTGTCAATGAGAACAATGAGAGTGAGACTAAGAGATGAATAGATATGAATGGAGTAACATATATAACTTATTCAGACAAATAAATCTAGACATAAGCAGTTTCCTAAGACAAGTAAATATATTTGAACAATTTAGAATTACAAGAGCAAAACATTCTCTGCCTGACCAAGAAAGATTTAAAAAATTCAGATGTTTGGTCATTTAGTCAGATTTTGGGAAGGAAATCATGTTAAGATTTTTTCAGCAACCCTCATCTCTGAATTATCTATCTATATATATATATATATATATATATATATATATATATATATTTATTAATAATAGGTATGTGAACAATAATCATTAATAAAGTAATCAACGGAGTTCAAGTCTGAGTTACAATGCAAACAAGTGTTGGAATTATTGACATAATGTTCTGGAATATTGGTATACACTGAAATTAATAATATAACATAACAGAGAGGGGAAAGATTATTAATATAACATAACAGAGAGGGGGGAAAATTGAAAATATGATCCATCAGCTAATGATACTGAGATGGAGAGGAAGGAAATAAAAACAAATAAATAAAAAGAGAAAAGGGAAAGAAATTAGATTCTTTTATATGATTCATTTAAACCAGACACTTTTCAAGTTTGTCAAATTCTAAGCAAAATAATTTTTGCACAAAGTCAGCTTAATTCCAAGATGCAATAAAACAAAAATGCTTTTGAAGTAGTCATGACTGGGTGGGAAAAAATTGAAATCACCCATGATAGCATTACTAAAATCAGCTAGAATACCGAGTAGGGTGCTGGAGTATTGAAGAGACTTGTTCACATTTGATCTCTGGTGAAAGTCACCAGTTACTACTGGTATAAAAACTCAGTGACTACAAATAAAAAAATTGAAACAATTCAGATGATTCTTCTTCTTTTTCTATGTACCATGTCCCTTCAAAACGTTGGCGATTACGGCTCTCCACAATTTCCTGTCCTTTGTAGCTATTTATAGATTTTGTGTTTTTGTAATCTCTACTAAAACTGTTTTGCCATCCATTTATACAAGATTTTAGGTAGGTTATGTGCTGTTGTCCTCTGTTCCTCTTACTTTCAATATGTCCTGTGAGTTTTAAATTTTCCTAGCCCTCTTTCCTCATAAGTATGACTAAAATCAGCTGGAATACTTAGGCAATTTGCAATCTCATGAAAGCTGGCAATTATTACTGGTATAAAAAGTGTATTGTCCATAGTCATAAAAATGGGAGGAACTGTTATGATCTATCCCTAGTTTTTGTTGCCCTGAGATATATCCTCTTACAATGTTATGGCACTTCAGGGTATAGGCAGTCATAGCTCACTGCAGATTTCTTTAATATCTCTAAATTATCAAGACTTCTTGGTGAAGATAGTATGTCTTCTCATTGCCTTCACAGTTATGCATTCAGCAGTGTCCTTCTCCTAAACTGGTCATCAATCAAGGCACAAGAACCAATCTGCCTTGCTATTTAACCCATAGTTAGAGGGGGAAGATGATATGGAAAAAGATGGGTATTGACCCTTTAAGAATTCCATACCACATCCTAAATGAATCTAATAGAAAACAGTGTTCTTGCTTTCCCTCCCAAAGCCGGTGTACTGATAATGAAGAAGAGCGATGTTGATGAAATAGGTATTTATAGTTGGAATAAGAATGTTCTTGAACAAAAGTCAGTATTCTCAACCAAGTATCCCAAGAAATAGAACTCAAGATAAACCTTTCCAAAATAGAAACTATGTTCTGGAATTGGAATAACAGCAGTGATGGCATCTACCTTGAATCAATCAAAAATTCAGGATGTGGAATTAGTAAATTCTAAACACTACAAATACCTTGATAGATGAATCAGTTATAACAAATTTAATAGAATAGATAAGTAAATTGTATATAAGAGGCTGTGCTAGGTGTAGTTTCACACAACATCGCAAACTGCTACAAAAGACAAACATTAAACTAAAAGCTTGAGACATGTTCTTAAATAGCCTTGTCAGATTGAGGCATTCATATAGAAACCATACATGGTACCAAATTGTTTAGAAATATTTAAACTGTCAGCTGAATATGATTGCTTTCTCCAATGGTTAAAGGTAGATTCAAGTGAATGAAAGTTTGTCTTAGCAAGGATCATACGTCTTCAAACCCTGCTGACTGGTATTACAGAATCACAAACAAAGACCTGTACCAAATAGCAGAAATTAAGTCACCTGGGGACTTTCAACAGTAGCAACAACTAAAATGGATAAGATATGTAACTTAAATCGAAAATAAGGATGTAATCAAGATGTTGATGTCCCATACTACTTGAAACAAAAGGTTAGGAAAGAAACCCCCAATCAATACTGGAAAGAGTGATAATATCCACTGTATTGAGAAACCCTTTTTTCTGAAAAATTGTTTTAATAGAAAGATTTTATAAATTTCAACTGAAAGTAATGCTGCCCAGTCAATGTATGCTCAATACTTCATTATAAGGAAAGGGTTAATGAAACCATTAACATTAGAGATGAGAACAGCTACTACACTTTGATCTAAGCAGATGGCCTGGGAGTGAAGAGAAGCTTAACTTGCTGTTCAGTCGATGAATACAGAATATTTCTTTATAAGGAAGTGGCTAATATTGCTGTTACTTTTGTAAAAGAGAAGAACAGATACTACAATTTGATTCAAGCTGATGACCAGGGAGTGAAAAAAAAGCCTAATTTGAGAAGCACTGGCTGTTTGGTCAATGAATGCAAAATGTTTCTTTATAAGGAAATGACTAATATTACCATTAGAGATGAGAAGGACAGATACTACACTTTGATCGCAACCAATAGCCTAGGAGTGAAATAAAAGTGTAACCAGAGAAGCAATGGCTGCTCAGTCAATGAACACTGAATGTTTCTTCATAAAGAAACAGCATTACTATTACCATTAGTCCAAAGTGAGCGTAACAGACAAGGCTAGAATTTTAATGTGGTTTGCCGATTCCACTTTCTGTGCCAAAAATTGTTATGCTACCTGCACAGCCCATCCTGAGACATAGACTATCATATTTCTACTTGACAGAAAATGGCAACCATAAACTGTCTGTGCCTGATTTTCTTTAATCTACATTTTATATAATAAAAATTCATTGATGCATTATTTTTATGAAGCATTAAATTATTTATATGAAGCCATGGCTTTTTCGACTAAGTTTGTTTAATGGCATTACTTACCTTCTCTTACTGAGATTAAAAGTGCGAGTGGCCCAGTCGTTAAAAATATAGGAAATGAAATTGGTAAATTGAGTTCACATTGCAACTGAGACAACTGGCACTCACTTTGCACTACGCTCTTGGAAAAGGCAGGAATTAATCTATGCCCCCATCTGTCCATGAGTAAAATAGCAGTGCAGACTGGGCTCACTAGTTTTTGGGTGGCAAATAAATTTATAAGAAAGAAAACTAAATTCAAACCAGTCACATATGAGGCTAACAACTCTATCTAATCAAAGGATTAGCCACCGTTT
Organism: Acanthosepion esculentum; assembly: GCA_964036315.1. Classification (NCBI taxonomy): domain Eukaryota; kingdom Metazoa; phylum Mollusca; class Cephalopoda; order Sepiida; family Sepiidae; genus Acanthosepion; species Acanthosepion esculentum. The sequence continues at coordinate 31,944,464 of OZ038493.1, read as the reverse complement.
TACCTCCATCTGTTGGATCTGGATCATGTAGTAGGTGGACATTGGGCCAGATGAAAAGCATGGAATATAAGAATTATGCTTTTGCATGTGTTATATTTTGTCTTAGACCAAACTAGTTGAAATTTATAAATTTTTTCTCTAAAAACGTTTTTTTTCCCAGGTAACTAGACCTCTCAACTTCACTAAATGTTCTCACTTTCTCTAGTATTGATGTCAGTTTCCTTACTAACTGTTGTTTAAGTTAGTGTGGAAAGTCAACATATTCATCATATCATTATTTTCTCTTCTATTTATATATGCTAGTCATTTTAGTTGTTTTTGCTGTTGGAAGTCTTCTAGTGATGTGGCTTTTGCTATTTGGTAAAGCTCTTTGTGATCTTGTATTACCAGGCTACAGGGTTTGATGAGGGATTATCTACTTTAAGACCTAGAGGAATCATCATTTGCTTGAAGTCATTTCTAATCACTTATATGAAAAAGCATATATAGATGATAAGGGCTGCTAAAAATAGCATGACCTGTGTGGCTCATGTTGCTGGGAATAAGCCAAACAGGTTGCTATAATATTAATCCATATTTTCTTTGCTTAACTTTGAGTTATGTTTTACTTCAAACCAAAACAGAATCAGGTGCTGTTGTTACATGACACCATGCGTCATGTGAAATACTCAAAATAGGGAATAAAAATTAATTTACAGGCCCAATAAGCTTTGTATCCCAATATTTGATTGTTGGCTGGTCGACATTCCTTCATGGGCTAGCTGCAGAATCTACTTATAACTGAAACCAAACAATCACATTGCATTGTGTTGTTGCATCCCTGTCCACTGTGAGTGCTTCCAGATTTCAAATCAGGTCCCTTTTCTTAGAATTTTAATTATAAATTTCTGTCGACAGATGTGAAAGTTCTTATTTTGGGAAAAGCTTATATTTTTGTTCAATTCCCTAAAATTCTTACAGTACATTATAAGAGAAATGAATTTATGCTATGCTAAGAGTTAATGATGTTAGTATAAAAAAAAAACTTACATCAATTTGAAACCATGACAGGTTTGAGTTACTTCAGCATTAAAACCTATATCCTACTGGTGTCAGTTCAAACTGACATCATTTTTCTATTTATTTCAACTATTTTCGTTCATTGTGTGTTGTGTTCCTTCAGGATGTATGGCTTTCCACAACTTCCTGTCTCTTTTAGCTCTTAATAAATTTTATCTTTCTGTTATTTCTCCCAAACCCTATTCCACCATCCATTTACTGAAGTTCACTAAGCATGTTACAAGTTGTCTTCCTTTGTCCTTCTTGCTTTCTATCTGCCCCATGAGTATCAGATTTTCCAAGCCCTCCTTCCTCATATGCCCCCAGAAACTGCAACTGTCTCTTCCTGATGGTAATTATGAGTTTTCTTTTTGTTTCTCTTTTCTCCAAAACTTTGTTGTTACTCACATGTTCTGTCCATGGTATACTCAGCATCCTTCTGTAGAACCACATTTCTGTTGCTTCAAGTCTCTCCTTCATTTTTGATGAAATTGTTCAGCACTCACTGCCATACAGGAGGACATATATCATGTAACAGTTTAATGCTCTTTAACTTGTTTCTAATGAAATTTTCATATTTCTTAGTACTCTGCTTAGCTTTTGGAATATCTCTTTGGCTATCACAACACACCTTTGGATCTCAGTATTGCTCTTTCCATCCTCTGTTCCCAGTTTTTATTTTCATGATTTCAGACAAAAACTATAATTATAGTTCAGATGTATGAGAAAAAGAAGTCTTCTGTTTAAATTGGCGCCATGAAGATAAGGGTTAACATATGTATTAACTTAGTTTTCTATTTTTGAATTGAAAAGAAGCATGTCCAGCTGTGACTTTCAGTAGCTCTCATGGTAAACAATAAATTATTATTTTCTGTAACATTTATTTTCAAGTAGACCCTTTACATTTAGAGCAGGTGAACTTACTTAACAAGATAATGTCAAAAATGATTTTATTCACCAGGGACACAGAACCCCTTTAAAGACTTTAAATGCACAGTTAGAAGCTTATTATACAACCCAGTAAGAACTGTTTGTTATATGATAAATGATTCCCAGTTTACCAAAACGGCATCATTTTTACTTATTCCGGATGGTTCTCTTGGGAGAAAAGAGCAGGCACTCTATACTTTTTTTTATTTTTCTCCTTAATCACCAAAGATAAAACCTGTTAAAATAGAACCACTTTGGCCTTATACTGACAAAATCCACCATGACAAGGAAGAGTGTTCTTAGTGCTTCCTCTTTTTACTCTTGAGAGAAGTCAAATGGTTATTAAATACACTGCTGACTATGCCAGTATCAGAGACATGACTGCTGTAAATAACATTTGTTAACATAAAAGCAAGAAAGTATGAAGACACTCTGGAAAACAGAGTAAAATCCTACTATTATATTTATTATTCTAACTGTGCCAATAATGACATGCTATATGGTAGAATTTTTTGGCACATCACATGATCTAAGGAAAAGTCACTCCTTTGAAGCTGAAAACAATCTTGGAGATCAATTTGTGTATTTTCTGAATCCAACTGTTTAGTTTACTTTGTTGGTGGCAAGGTTTTCTTAATGTTGGGATAGGCTATGTGGCAATCCTGATTGGCATTTACCAAAGTGACAAATTCAGTTGATTTTTCAGATTATATTAGCTATTGATAAGTGAACCCCCAAAGAACACCATTAAGTGGTTTCAAATACATTCCCCTTCAAGCCTAAGTGGTTAAATCATTAAATACTGCCACATTACAAATATGTAATTAAAAAAGAACGTAAATATAGAAATTACATATATAAGATTTAGATGGAAGAAATTTTTAATTCAAATTAACTCACCAGAAATGTAATGTTAACAACATGAGACATACTAAAGGCTTTGGGTCATATGAAGATAATCACCCTGGATGAAAATATTTGTGGCTTTTTGGAATACTAAGTAAACCAATTAATTCTAGGATATTTGTGGCTGTGTCTTAGTAAAATAACCACTAGGAAATGTTTGTAGTCTTATAAAATATTAAGCAAATCACTTGGGATTAGTAAATTTGTGGCCTTATTAAATAATAAGTAAATCATAATATAATAAAATCATTATAATAAAACATGGATTTGTGTCAATACTAAGTTAATCTTTTGAAATTATTTTATCTTTTTCTTACTTTATTTTACCTCCGGACAAGAATCTTTTAAAAAACTTTGTGAAAAATATAACTTTTTCTCATTGACATTTCTATATACCATAACTATCTATGTGCATGTCATATCAGTGAAATATCTTGTCAGGTGCTCCAGGACAATCATTGCTGTCACTGCCTCCATCACCATGTAAGAATTGTCTGAAATCAATATATGATTCACTGCTAGAGCAAATCACATCTTCCAGCAGTGGTCATAAATATTGCCACTTTGTGAAACTGCACAACGAGAGTTTGTTACCAAAAAGAGAAAATTGCATTATTTTCTATACATCATGATTAGTGACAGGAACTGTCAAAGTGGGATATCATATTGGTAAAATATCTCATCCACTATTCCAGGACAAGGAAATTTCTCTTGAGATATTTTGTCAGCAGGTTCCAAATGGATGACATAGCAGGAAAATTTTCTGACATTTTTAACGTAGTTTTATCTGATAGGATTCACTGTTTAAAATAGCAAACTGAAAAAAAGAAGTCACTTGGTGACATTCTAAGAATTCTTATTGATGATACACAAGACAAATTTTGTTCAATAATCAAATGTAATTCAGTCTTAAAAACACAAGATTAATATTTTAATAAAACTTTTAATCTAATAAAATGTAAATTTTATAGAGTCATGGTTTAAATGTTATGAAAATGCAGGCAGACCAAGAATATTTTTTACAGTATTATGGTAATAGCCATTTCTTTATAAGTAAAGTTCAACATTCATTGATGAAGCAACCAGTGGTACTAAAGTTATGCTTTTCTGTGCTACCTGGCGTTGGGATCAAAGTGTAGTATCTGTTCGCAGATTACTCACTGAATGATCGCCTATGGGGCCGGGGTCCGTTCTCCAATACAGGCCGGCGGCAGGGATTCGTCCCTGCGCTGGTAGTATCGTGGCTACGTATGACCAGCTTGGACAAGCTAAGACCAGCCAAGACCAGCTATGACTAGCTAAAGCCAAAGCACTGCGACCCGGGTGAAAACTCGGGTCCATTCCCCTTCCCCTTCCCACGTTAAACTCCGACCTTGTGTCACAACCTGGCCCTGTGGGAGGTCAAGTAAATCCCATGTAGTATCTGTTCTCAGATCACTCGCTTAATGATCGCCTTTTGGCTGAGATTCGATCACTGATACATGTCTGGCACAGGGATTTGTCCCTGTGCTGGTAGTATCATGGCTACGTCCAGCTCTGACAAGCTAGGACCAGCCAAGACCAGCTTGATCAAGCTAAGACCAGCAAAGTCCAGCGGCCCGTGTGGAAACACTCGGGTCTCCACGTTAAAAACCGACCTTGTGTCACAACCTGACTCAGTGGGGGGTCAAGTAGATACCAAGTGTAGTATCTGTTCTCCTCATTTCTAGTGGCAACAGTAATATCTGGAATTCATATTAGCCATTTCCTTACAAGGAAATATTTGGCATTCATTGACTGAGCAGCAAGTGCTACTTTCAGTTGAAATTCATAAGATCTTTCTATTAAAACAATTTTTCAGGAAAACATGTTTCTCAAGCCCAGTAACTGCTGTTGCTCTTTTCAGTATTGATAGGGTTTTCCTTCCCAAACTTTTATTTGCAGTAGTGCAGAATACTGACATATTGATTGTTATTATTTTCTCTTCAGTTTAGATATGCTAACCATTTTAGTTGTTGCTTCTTTTGAAAGCCAAGTCATCTTGATTCTGTTATTTGGTAAAGTTTTTTTGTTTATCATTCTGTATTGCCAATTCACAATGTTCAAAGAAGGAGGATCTTTGCCAAGATGAAGAAGGATGGTCCGCATCAAGACCTACATGCTTCATTTACTCAAAGGCATTTTTATCCATTGACAGTAAATTTAAATATTTAAGTGTCTCAAAATTGGTGAAGGCTCTTAAGGCATTGGGTGGGAAAATTTAGGTCAGGAAATCAAGACTTTGATGGTGAAAAGAAGAAGAGTTCAAAAATATATCCTGATTCTCTTGAGTCAGCCTGATCATTGCTTGTTTGGTTTGATGTATTTCAACAGAGGATGGTTCAAACATTCAAATGATTCAGCTGAACAGCTGGAACATTTGCAAAATGATTCATCTGGTATGCTTTGCATACAATATCAATTGACGTTGATAAACAGCCTCTCAATGATATCATCCACAGTCCTATGTCTATTTTCTTAAATACCTTATATATATGTATATATGTGTGCGTGCGTGTACCCATGAATGTTTACCCATAAACACACACACACACACACATATATATATATACACACACACACACACACAAGTTTCTTTTTAAGATCTGTCTGTTCAATTTCTTTATTGCAATTTTTCCAATTTTTGAATAAGAGTTGTGTATTGCGATAAAGTGTCTGAAGTTCATCTTGCAGTTTTGTTCAATTACTGTCAACCATTTCACTCATTTTCAAGAACCAATATGTGTGGTAGGCAGAATTCCTTTGTCTACATCCTGATATTCTTTGGAAAGCTGAAAGTTTGAAATCATCTACAGTGATGTCATGCGTAATGTATATTGGATGTAAGGCCACACCAAAAAGAATACAATTTTTAAGATTTATTTTTTGAGACTCTGTGTTTGTGTGTGTGTGTGTGTGTGTGTGTGTGTGTATATATATTTTGTATAGAAAAAAAGTTAAATTTCCCTTCCTTTCTGCCATGTGACAATGGCCTAGAGGTAAGATATCTGACTGATGTCAAATCAGCCAGGTTTTGATCCCAACTTGAAGCAATCAGACATCTAGCCACACTGAGGAGCTGTGATACAGTGAAACGGTCTGTCTGTGGATGACTATATATATGCTCCTGGAAATCTGGTTGAGCTCTCTAGGGAAAGAGGGTTTTAAAAAACAGTGACTCCTACTGCTATTAAGCATTACTCTTCAAGTAAATTGAATTGAATTCTCCGAGGTGCTGAGATATTTCGTATAGAGAAAAACATTAAAATTTCCTTTCTTTCCGCTATGCGACGATGGCCTAGAGGTAAGATATTTGACTGATGTAAAGTCAGTTGGGTTTCAATCCCGGCTTGAAGCAATCGGATATCTAGCCACACTGAGGAGCTGTGATACAGTGAAACATGACTGTGGATGAATATATATATCTTATTAATATGAATGCAAGTTTTAGTGAGTATACATGTTTCAGCTGCTGTCCCTGTTTTTTGTTTTTTTTCCTCTAACAATGAAATTAATAACAACAGGTCTAGATTAAGAAGTCCTGCCAAAGAAAAATTGTACCTCCTGACAGGAATCAAACCTGTATTACTTTATGCATCATGGAAACTGTTTTTGTTTTTTTTTACCAAAGCATGTTGCTACCAGTTTGGACAAAAAGACCAGCCAGACAGAAAAATATTTGGACTACCTCATTAAAAAAATCATGTCTCTCATTGTGATTTCTATGAATCTATACCTGATAGCCTCAGTTTCATATCAGGAACTTAAATTACAGAGATTTTTTGACATTTTTTCTGACATTATTTCTTAATATAAACATTATTTTAGTGAGTACACATGTTTTCTTGAACAGTAAAATAAATAAGTGGCCTTCAAAATTAAAAATTTTAAAAATTAAAAATTAAAAAAATATGGGCAGAAATCAAATGTAAATGTCTAGCTGGGCTTTGTAAACTGCAAGAGTTTATGGAACTTTATTCATGAAAACATTACAGGTGAAAGTTACTTGAAAATGCTTGACCATTGCTTTTTCTTCTACAATTAATTTTGAAGGTTGTTGCATTCAATGATCTTTTTTTTTTTTAAGCTTTTCACCCCAGGCAAGCTGGAAGCCACTAGCATGCAAGGGGTTACAGAGGATTTGGAGCGAGAGCAAATAGGAGTGTTAGAGGAAAGGATGTGGAGAAGAATAGAGGATAGATCAAGGCAACTGGAGATGTTGATTGACGTTACACTTGAATAGTTGGAGATCATAGTCATCAGGGAAACAGGAATGAGGAAGGGAGTTCCATAGGCATAAGGTGCGAGATATGAAGCTATTGGAGTAGAAGAGACGTCTACATTTAACAGTTTCAACAGTGAAGGGGTGGGAACGGGATGCCAGCCTTGTAGGACGCTTGAATTCATGGGGCCTGGGAACCAGCGATAGCAGCTCATCGGAGCAATTACCATGGAAGTATTTATAAAAGAGACAGAGAGAGGCAACGGTGCGTCTGTGAGAGAGAGACTGCAGACGAGAAGCCAGATCAGGGCCAATTACATTGCATACCCGTCTCTGGATCTTATCAAGAACCTTGAGGCAAACAGAAGGGGCCCCAGACCATATATTGAAGCAATTTTCAGCAGGATGGTGAACTTGCACATTATTCCTGCATTGTCAAAAAGTTTGGACTAAAAATTTGGATATATATTCTTTGGATATATTACCAAACTGATGTCTTGGGTGAATAGATCCACTGATTTGGAAAACTGGTCCTTGTCTGATCACCGAAGTTAAGCAACAACATCTGCTTGGGAATACCAGATGCTGTAAGTTTGGATGTGCAGCTGGTGTCGGGGATAATGGCTTAGAATAAGAAATTGGAGAGCTGAGTTCAAATTCCAGTTGAGTTTGTTACATTCACTTATGCGCAAAATATCCTTGGAAACGATAAAAATCCATCTCTTCTCCCCAAGATATCGATTGAATAGCAGAACAGACAGGATCCTATAGCCTTGTCTGGCAACTAGCCTACCACAGAATGTAATAGCAGCCTACTGCAGGAATTCTTCTGCCATGTCAATCAAAAAGAGACATGATCGTCTGAGCACGAATCACGTATGGGACCTAAGGAAGGAATCTAGACTTTTATTTTTGTTTTTTACATTTGGGGGCCATATTAAGAATGTGATTTACAATTAAAAGCCCGAAACACTTCAGTGTTGAAGCATGTTTGTACATAATTTCTATCCTGCAGCTAACTACTCTTTCAATGCCAGAGATCTTCCTTTCTTTGTTTATAATGACAAGATTTAAACTTCTCGTTTCCATCAGGTGATTTGTGTAAATTTTAGAATTCCGATAAATCTTTTTCAGAGATAAAAAAAGGAATTTATGGAGAGCCATGATCACTTATGTCTTAGAGGGATATGGCATTAAAAAAGGCGAGTTTCAACGGTTTGCCTCCACAGTCTGTTATTATTATTGTTATTATTATTAAATAGTATTATTATTTCACTTTTTCAATGTTTTATTCATATAATTTTATTTCCTATACTCTTATTAATATTAATTAAGATATGACTATTATTAGTATTACTGACAAAATTATTGTTTTTATTACTGCTGTGAATAAGATTAATTGAATCTACTGACACGCCTATAATTACTTATTCGTCTTTTTAATAATATGATTTAATATTGTTGGTGTGTATAATTAAAGATTACAATCATTTCCTGATGAGAATAATTCAACAGAAATTATTCACACTCAGGTACACATAATCAGATGAATGAATGCATTGTATACATTTATGTATATGTGTGTGTACATGTGCATATGCACACACACAAAATCATACATG
>OZ038493.1:31835728-31933228 GCA_964036315.1 Acanthosepion esculentum | reverse complement strand
GGTCGCTAGCTTTGGTTGGCAACCAGTCTAGGAGAAGGATAACGCTGGTTTAAGTTCCAGTTCTGAATGGGGCTTGCAATTTCCCCCTCATAAAAAGTCTACATGTTATGGAAACCACAGAAGTCACACTAATGTAGTGAGGTCATGGCCCTCTACTTTCTCTTTCTCTTATTTAACCGAGTTACTTAGAAAGTTTTGTGTGTGTTAAAATTGGTGATTAAAGTATTTATTTATTACTTTTAGTTGAAAGAAATAAATCATGGAATTTTATTTGTCTCTGGATGAAGAGAATTGCAGAGAGTATCTTGTCAATGTACCAATTTCTTCACTTGATCGTATCTCCTCACTTAGGCACATCAGACTTTAGTGCAAATATATTATTATATATCTGAAAGTGTTTAAACCAAGAAATGTTGGGAAATTCATTTAACAGGAGACTAATTTCTCAAATATGAATTCTTAAAAATAACATCTAATGATAAAATTTTGGCTTACTTAGTGACCGAAATAGTTGTCTATTTGCTAATTTTCAAATCAAGGAAGGAATTAACCATTTATGAAGTTCCTGTAACAGAACATTTTTATAGTCGTATGAAGATTAAAAAATTAAAAGAAAACAATTCAATTTATAACCTATTATTTAAAGAATATAATACATAAATTAGTCTCAGACTAAAATAATATAAATGACTCACTTTTGTTTATTAGGCATTAAATTGTCACTGAGCATCCTCCATAATTTATCTAGATTTTATAGTAAGCCTGATGTATATTTATGAACATTCATAAATTTAAAAGTTCTGAAAAAAATTAACAATATTCTTGCTTTTGCTTATAAATTCTTATTACAAAATAAAATCCGTACATTTGCCTTGATAAAGTCCCACTGAGAATGAAACACATCAGCTAAGATAATTTTTCCCTTTGTCTTTATTCATACTATTCTTTTACAGATATATATGTAATTATAGCAGAAATGATGTAAATATTTACAATACCTCAGATATATATATATATATTTATATATGTATATATATATAAATAAATATCTACCTAACTATATAAACATAAAAAAATGTCTTAAATAATTGTCGGACTTTGTCCATTTCATAATGTGTATATATATATATATATATATATATATATATATATGTTTATCTATCTATATCTATCTCTCTATATATATATATATAAATATCTATATCTATCTCTCTCTCTCTATATATATATATAAATATCTATATCTCTCTCTCTATATATATATAAATATCTATATCTCTCTCTCTCTCTCTATATATATATATAAATATCTATATCTCTCTCTATATATATATATATTTATAAATATCTATATCTCTCTCTCTCTATACATATATATAAATATCTATCTATCTATATATCTCTATATATAAATATCTATCTATATATCTCTATATATAAATATCTATCTCTCTCTCTCTCTATATATATATATATATATATATATATATATATATATATATATGTAAATATATATATATATATGTAAATATATATATATATATATATATATATATATATATATATATATATATATATATATATATATCTCCAAATCTAGGATTGGTGGAGATGGAATAAAATTCCAATAACACTATTCTTAAGAGAGTGCTCAATACAGAGTAAAGCAAATCGTATTTATTCAAAAATTATAACATGAACATGATATAACATCACTATAAAATAGCCATTTTGTTTCAAAACTTCTGGTGTCTCATCAAGTGATGGTGTTGATTGAAACAAAATGACTATTTTTGTAGTGATGTTGTTACATGTTGTAATCCTATAAATTATATAGTTTTCATTTTGTTTTTATTCAAAATTTTTATATTCCAGTAACTACTCTGAGCTATCCAATCTTAACAACATAAGATATTCAGATGACACAGTGTTGATCGCAGACACAAAATGAAAACTGCAGGAAATCCGATAGAAGGTAGTTAAAATGGAAAAGGGAGAAGAAAGGACTAACACCTTTAAGTAAACATCGCAAAGGGAATGCAAAGAAGTACATGAAAACTGATTTCTCAGCTGTAACTTTTATTGATCAATGTAAGCCACTCTTCCATTTTTGTTTGTCTTGATATTTCAACTTTGGCGATTACAGTGTGCCTGAAGATCAGCTACCATGAAAATGACATTTATGCTGACTTTTCTTCCTAATTCAATTTTACTGATATAGTAGCTCGGTCATTTGACATTGAGTGCTGCTTTTTAGACCAGTATCTATACATAGCATAATTAGATGTGAGAACATTGGAATAGATAAAGGGAGAAAGAGATAAAGGGTGATGCTGGTACACTCATCTATAAATATTGATAGGCAGATGTAAGGACACTGAAAGGGATAGATGTGATTAGACTGCAATAGATATGTGTGTGTGCATCTATGTATGTACACACACACACATGCACAAATACAGTGCTAAGTTTGTATTTCATATCTGCACTTAACTGGTTTTTGTGATAAGTATTTATTTATAAAACCTGTAAAAGCTTCCATATATGCATGTTGTGCATGCTTGCTTGCATGCATATATATACTCCCATTTGAATATATATATATATATATATATATATATATATATATATGTATGCACACAAGCAAGAACACACACACGCATGCATGCATATATGGAAGCTTGTACAGGTTTTATAAATAAATACTTATTACAAAAACAATTAACAGATCACGACATCTATCAGCGAGATTAAATTAAAATTTTTATTATTGTATTATTCCAAAATTTTAACACATCAGCAGAAAGCTATTAATGTCAACAACTGAGCACAAATAGTTATTAATTAAAAAAATTAGTAAGTAATGTATAATATCATCCATAACTACATGTACAAGAGTGTTGTTTTTGATAAAAGTTAAAAAAAATAACCATAAATATGTAAAAAATGTGTATGCTATCGAAAATTTCTTTTTCCACAACAATTATTTGTGCTATTTTATAATGCTTATTACCTAAACAATAATAATACTGAATAAATTTTTTTAAAACATTAAAGTATATTTTATCACATTTCCCTAACAGCTGGCGCAAACTATAAGTACAGATATCAAATACAAAGTGAGCACTGTGATTAATGATAAATTCATAAACCAGGTATGCAGTGACTGACCATGATTATAACCTTCATGCATTTGCATGCAATCCTCAGGTAGCCAGGTGATTGCTTGCAAACTTATGAAGCTTATAGTTGTGGCCAGTCACTGCATACCTGGTTTTTGAATTTATATATATATATATATATATATACATCTTATGGCACTGAGCACTTTTATGCTAGTAGGCTAATTTTGGCCAGACTCTTTTCAGAGCTGCTCATTCTTTCCAGGATTCATATATATATATATATATATATATATATATATATACACACACACTCACACACACACAAACTGGTTAGCTAGCTCGTTTTTATTTTTTCCTTTTGTTATCATGAGTGGTAGTAAATACAAATTTTGTCTATTGATGGTGGTCGTTAAGTTTTGTACCACTAATAAAATATATATATATATATATATATATATATATATATATATATATATATAGTTGTATCAATATATATACTAAACTGATTTTCCAGATAAGTATTAATTTATAAAACTTGTACATGCTTATATATATATATATATATATATATATATATATATATACACACAAGTATGTGCATGTGTACACATGCACACACATAAGGCAATTTAGAAAATTTTACCCTGACATATTTCACTGGTGATCTAGTATCACTGGAAGCAGTACTGCCAAAACATGTCAAGATAAATAATTTTCCTAAACTGTCTTATATATTCTCCATTCCATTGGATTTTAATTTTACTATATATATATATATATATATATATATATATATATATATATATATATATATATATATATGTATGTGTATGTGTGTGTGTGTGTGTGTGTGTATCTTTATTTCCATTAGCACATGCAAAAGCATGTGGCTTCATTCCTCTGAACATATGGGCTAACTTGAATCTGGAATGAATGTTTTTCTTCTTGTCTCATAAGTTGATACTCTCAAAAAATAAAAATGGAAAAAATAAAGGCAAAATATTTCTGTTTATGTGAACTTTTTTCTTCCTTCCAATATCAACAAAATTTTTGTTCTTCCTTATTTCTGATAAAAAAAAAAATCTTCTATTTAATTAATTTTGTGAATGGAATCAGAAATCCCTTGGAGAGATGCTGGCTGCCAAGAAGATGGAAGAGAATCAAAGACATTTTGGAATCTATATATGATTCTTATTTGCATACTTTTCCAAGCCTCAAGAAGAATCCTTATGTATTGAAATTTGTCTTGTCATGAGAAATCAAGACTTAACTCAAAATTACATTTATTTATTAAAAAAAGGTCCTTATCTCTTTTAAATGTTAAGTGTAATCAAGTATATGGGAAATTACATTTTTTTATTGAATTTAATTTTTCAAAAACTGATTTGTGGAGAAAGTGATTGGCTGTAGAGAAGAGCGAGACTTTTGCCCTGGTGAAAGAATTCATGAGGAGTTTTTGTTTTGGTTTAATCTGAAGGATTTTGTAGAGAATCCTTTTGCTTTGAGCTCAATATTGGGTTTCTGGATTTGACTTGAAGAAAGAAATTACAGGACTGTGTCATAATATCTTGCCAGACAGAAATAAGGATTTTCTGTTACACTGACATTCATTAGAAAGTGACCTAGCTTTCTTGAGGACTTTCAACAGCAGCAATAATTAAAATGAATAGCAAATGTAACTCGAAGAGAAAATAATGTCATAATCAAGATGTTCATCTACATACTACTTGAAACGAAAGTTTAGGAAGGAAACCTGCATCAATACTGGGAAGAGTGATAACAGCAACTAGACTTGAGAAAACCATTTCTCTGAAAAACTGTTTTAAGAGAAAGATTTTATAAATTTCAACTGAAAGTAGCACTTGCTGCTAAATCAATGAATGCCAAATATTTCCTTATTGGAAAACTGTTAATAGTAGAATTGCAATTGAGGAGAACAGAAACTGCGCTATGACTCCAGCTTGATGGTCAGGGAGTGAAGAAAAGTGTAACATGAATACCACTGCCTGCTATATATATATATATATATATATATATATATATATATATATATATATATATATGTAGCAGCCAGTGGTATTTTATATATATATATATATATATATATATATCTCGATAGTTAATGAAGTCATTTGGTAATCTGTATAGATAATTCCAAGGAGGATGTAATTCAGAGAGCTCAATGTAAAAACAGAGCAAATATTAATTATATGAAGAAACAGACAACTTTAAGGGTTCATGGGATTATAATTTATTTCCTTAGGATCGCGATTTTGGTCCTAATTCATCAGCTCACCATTTTCATACCAATATTTTTGTATGAAAATTGAGATCTGATGAATTAGGACCAAAATCCCGGTCCTAAGGAAATAAATTATAATCCCATGAACCTTTAGAGTTGTCTGTTTCTTAATATAATTTATATATATATATATATATATATATATATATATATATATATATATATATATATATATATATCTATAAAATATATATGACGATTGCATCTAGCATGAAACAGACTGTTGTCTCTAAGTGTTGACTTCTATGTTCACTTTTATATTTACACACGCTCTATCTCTGATATTGAGCACTTCATCCTATAAATATAGCACATCTTAAAACTATATTTCTTTATATATATATACATACATGTGTGTGTAATCATTTCACCCCAAGTAAGACAATAAAGCTACTAAGATATAAGGGGGTGACTGAGTGTGAAAGAATAAGAAAAAGAGGACAATAGACAACGATTGAAATTGTATTTAAACAATCAAAGTTGGCTGGAAACCAAAAAGCTAGATGAGAGTTCTACAAGTGAGACGTGCTATAGACAAAACTCTTAGCATAGAACCCATTGTTACATTCAGCCATTTCAACTCTACTTCAAATGATTAGACATTGCTGTCAATCTAGTACTGTGCTTAAATTCATAAAGTCTAGGCACCATAGAAGAAAGGTCATGTAAGATAAATTCTGGCAATAAAAATTGTCTTGCATAACACAGTGAACTGACTTTCCTGGCAGCAGACCTATAGTGATTGGTCCAATATAATCTTTCCACTTCATTTCAGTGGCCAAAGAAGGGATTGAGAAGTCAGGTTATAATCTGTCCTACATTTAACTTAGCTAGCCACAATCACTGACTCAAACATAGTATAATTTTCTTTACACCAAAACAACACATTCTTAATTACCATTCTTACTACAGTTACCATAATACCACTGTCTCTACGAAGCACTGGCTGCCCAGTCAATGAATGCTTAATGTTTCCTCAGAAGAAAATGGCTAAGATTACCATTAGCATTGTTAAATGAAGAGTAGAAATGAAATCAAATTTTGTTGATATTTTCCCATCGATGAAATAAAAAGTGTAGGAAGTAAAAGAAAAATGTGGGACTTGTCCAAGGTCTGAGGGAAAATTATACACTTATTTAAAAGCCTACCAAGAGGAAGTGAGTCTTACTCCTCTTTATAGTCCTCCTCTTAAGAACTCGTATTTATTTCAGCATTTATTCCAATTTTCAAAAGAATCTGCAAAGTCTTCTCTTGCGACTGTCATCAGCTGCCTTTTTACATTATTCCTGATCTCATCCACCATTTGTAAACAGTAATTTTAGTTTTGGAAAAAGCTTGAATTCGCAGAAAGCAAAAGCTAGACTGCAAGGAGGGGTTCTGACAAACCTGGGTAATGTGATGTCTTACCAAAAAATCCCTGTACAAGATGTGAAAAATCTGCCAACTCAGTCACAGTAACTGCCATGCTCACACAATAAAGAAGCTCACTCAGAGGCATCTTACTGCTAACTGAGTAACAATGTACATTTGTACAGTTAGCTCCCTACTGAATGGTTACCAAGTTAGATCAAGGCCCCACAACTGGTTTTTGACATGTTCAAAATGGTTGGATGTGTTCTGGACAAACCTCATAATTTAGTAAATTATAATAATCATATGGGTCGGCTGGAAGCTTTTTTTTTCTAGAAATATTCAAGACAATGAAGAAAAACTGCTTGAAATTCTAGCGATGTTAACCTCAGTGTCAATCTGTCTGTTTGAGACAATCGTCAGATTCTAAGCCGGTAACGGCTGAGATTAATGCACTGGTCAATAAAGAGTTGTATCATTGTGCTTAACAAACTAGGGTGAGTGCATAATTTTCCTGAATTTGTAAACAGAATAGTATCCAGTATCAATGGCTGCCTGGACAAACAGCTATTCATAGAGAGAAGTGTGGAACTGATGTAAAAAAAAAATATGTGTGGCTGTTTTAAACATGAAGAGTTGAGATTTTTCAATAGATGCATAGGGGGATGTTATATATGTAACCTTTTATTTGTTTTTTGTTTTTTTAGTCACCTGTTGTGGAAAAGGTTGTAATGTACAAGATAAAACTTGTTTCGCCCTGAATGTCTGATTCTGTAACACTTGGCTTCCACTCTGTCTTACTAACAATGATTCACTAAGAAATCAAGTGCTCAATGTCAGTCGACTCTCAACTGTTTATGCACTGTGGCCCCCAGACACACACAAGGGGCAGGATGTGGGGTTTCACAAGAGCAGTGAAAGCAATCTTATTCAACAGCTAAGAAATTCTTCCTTCTTTTAGTCAGTAGTCGTTATGTATATGGTGAGAGTTGTAATGAAATATTCACAGCATGGACTAGGTACTGCCTTGTCAGTATCAGAATTATATTTGAATGATAATGCCTAGTTTCCACTATGTTTCACTGAAAACAATAACTTGAGCCATCTAAATGAACTCTTTACAACTGCCATCATGTTTATGCACCATGACTCAAAAGCAAACAGAAGTGGCAGGAACTGATTTCAAAATTGCTTATAGGGCAACCCAGTTTTAGAATCAGGTTAGTGGTTAGGTTTCATCCTATTATAGCTACAGTAAAAACATGTATAAGGTCTGCTAAAAATAGTACCACCTGTGTGGCTCATGTTGCTGGAAATAAGCCAAACAGGTCAGTGTATTCATCACTATTTCCTTTCTACCTATCACTTATTTCTGCAGAAAAGAAATGTATATTCCTTATGGATTTAACAAAATAGCAGGACAGACTGGGTTCTATAGCCTCGGGTGGCATCCAGTCTAGGAGAAGGAAAAACTCTGAATTAAAAGCCTCCAACTATGAGTAAATAGCAGAGCAGGCTGTGTTCTATAGCCATGGTTGGCAACCAATCTAGGAGAAGGAAAAACTCTGAATTCAAATTTGGAGTCACTAAGTCAGTCATGTTCAATTTCATTCTGGCAACTCTTGCGATGCCACTGGTGCCAAGCTGTATTGACCTCTGCATTTCTCTTGGACAATATCGGTGACATAGAGATGAGAGATGTTCTACATGGGCAACTGCTGATCTCATAAAGAAACCCTAACCAGGCATGCACCCAGGAGAGGGCCTAACTCTTCAGGTGCAAATCCATGGCTTCTCAAGACCAATGGATGCCCCTATGTATTCATGAGTAAAAGTGCTCAATATCAGAGGCAGAGTGATGGTCTGAAGATTACATTGAATTATATTATTGTGGTTGCATGAGGTTTTTTGAACAATAGATAGTGCAGTGAGACTATTACATTGTATTTGACACGTGGTTCAATGGGGACTAATTAGTCCCCTAGAGGGGAAAAGAGACACATCTTGTGTCATCCTGCAGTTATATAGTGCTTTATAAAATGCCATCTTGTGGATGTTAGAAATCCACTGACAGACAAAATGAGGTAATCCCACAAAAGAAAGCAATAATCCAGAAATAAATGCAGATAAATTTTTTTAAAAATTATTGTTCTATCATGCATTTAAACGCAGAGACACTGTCTCATTTGAAATAAATGACCTAAATATAATGAGAAATATGGGTTATATGTAGGCCATGTTGGATATAGAAGATAGATATGGCCCACCAGTGGTTGACGTGGGAATCAATAACGTTAAAAGGGATTGCTGCTAGATTTCACTCCATTCTAAAATGTTTGCTTTTTTTGTATCATGCTGTGCAAATTGTCCAACATATGTTTTAGCTACTTTGTTGTGATTTCCTGCCATGTTGTTATCCAAGAAAGAAGTGCATGCGGTTGCAAAAACACATGCATCGTCATACTTATTTTGATGCATCATGAAGAAATCTATTCCAGATGATGTTTAAATAAATGCCTTTTCCTGTTTTTATCTGAGACATTTCAATAAAATACATATAGATCATGCTTTAAAAGACTTGGAAGTGAAGTAAGATTGATTGATTGATTTGGTGAGCTCTCTAGCCTTCACCAGGTGTTTGTCAATCCAGTTAACCTTCAGGGAATTTTGAACTGAACACTTTATTGAATATATAATCTGGGTGGATTAAAGTACCAGTTTCATGAATTTGGTGATATAAATAACTAGGAGTTCAATCCTTGGGCTTGGTAGTGCAATCTGAGACTCAGTGGAGTCAAGTTTAGCATATTTTCATATCAACCTCAATCAGTTATTTAATGACAAGATTTTTAAGATAGATACTTATGAATAGAATATGTATTCTTTGTAAGAAATCAGTTTGTAGATCAGGTTTCATTGACATATTTTTGTAAAGAGGGTTTTTGTCGAGAGTCAAATGTATTGCAAGTAATATTTCTTTTTCCAAAAATGTATATCTGGTAATATATTTTTCGTTTTCAAAAAATGTATTGCTGGTATTTTTACTATAAAAATGCATTTTTTTTATACTTTCATAGTGTTTTGACTCTAGTTTGGGGGTTAACTATTTGGCCCTAGCTGAGGCTCTAACAAGTGCTACCACTGCAGGGTCATGGTGAACCTGGGAACAATAACTATTACAAGGTGGTTCCATGCTTTTCAAAACTCTAAGTTAGAGGCCTTGCTGCCAGATGTAGTTTATCATCATACCCAGGACCTCAGTGGAGTCAGGGTGAGAAACAACTGAGCAGTACTAAATAAGCACTAGACAAGGTATCTCTAGACATTATCAGCAGAACAAGAACCATCTGCACCCATAGATAAAATGAAGGGTTCAGGTTGAAATTTCATTATGAAGACTAGAGGGCACAACAACCTAGACATTGTGATAATAACAATTGAGAACAATAGTCTGAGTGTAAATAATAATAATTCCTCATCCCAGAAATGCAGACAGAAAGAAATGTTTCAGAAAAATTATTTTGGCTAGAATTAAGCCATAACAATCAAAATAGACAAAGTCTGACAAAAAAGTAAGAGTTACCAGCGATAGCAAGCAAAAAGCAAAATGTATTTCCTGCCTCAGAATGTAAAGATTAAAATAGAATGTATTGTAAAATCAATGCTGTATTTATATCTTTATTAAGAGAATGTCACGAAGAAAGACCAAGATATATAATAGTGTAAACGTTACTAGCAGGCATATACCATGAGTAATTACTCAGGATAGACAGTCAACCTTTATAAAGTAAACTCTCAACAAAACCTTTATCATCAGAAAAAAAAAAATTTTTAAAGTATTTTGAAAAGAATTGTATATAATACTCTCATAATGGGAGAGAAAAAACAGTTGATAAAAATTTACAAAATTTTTTTACATAAAAAACAATTAAAATTAGAAAGGAGATTTTTTTTTCTCATTTAAAACTCATTCATTATTCTTTATTCTATAGTGGATATCAGATAACTGTAGGGAAGGCAGACTATCAGCCATCTTTATTGCTTGTTATCAAATGTGGCTTATAGCAGTGTCCAAAATATTCAGACTAAACATCATGATACATATTCTAATTCATTCAGTCAGTTATGTGCCATGCGTTATACACATTTAGGTGATCATGTATCTTTTGATACATGACTGACGAGGCAGATTTCTTTTCCCACAGTAGGTTGCCATTTCTTTCTGCGGTAGACTGGTTGCCATCCAAGGCTATAGAACCCAGCCTGTCCTGCTATTTACCCAAAGCTGGGGGAAGAAGAAGAGGATTCATACCTTTCCCTAGGGTATTAGCATGTAAGTGAATTTCAGTCAGTTATGTGCCATGTGTGACACACGCCTAGGCGATCATGTATCTTTTGATACATAACTGACGAGGCAGATTTTTTCCTCCAGTAGGTTGCCATTTCTTTCTGCGGTAGACTGGTTGCCATCCAAGGCTACAGAACCCAGCCTGTCCTGCTATTTACCCATCTGAGGTGGAAAGGTGTAAGAGAATCATACCAGGATAAAACAAAAAATAATAACCACTTATTGAATCTGAATTTTGTGCATTAAATTATAAAACTAGAATGGGACTATTTTTAATATTTAATAATTAACCATTTATAATTTTTATCCACAGTAGGCACTGCCTATTGCTATGAAACCAAAACATCAACATGAAAACATGAGTCATGTTCTTAAACAGCCTTGTCAGATTGGGAATTTCATATGGATGTCATGTATAGTGCTAAACATGTTCAGAAATATCTAAATAGTCAGCTGTATACAACTACATAAAGACCAATGGGGAAAAAGGCTTTGTGCAAGTAAAGCCTGAGGGTCTTATCAAAGATCACCCTTCTTTGGACTTTGTGCACTGGTGATACAGAATCACAAACAAAGAACTGTACCAAATGACAGAAACCACATCATTTGAGGACTACTAACAGCCGCAACAATTAAATGGATAGCACATGTAACTCAAAAAGAAAATAGGTGATATAATCAAGATATTAGCATTCAGCACCACTTCAAATAAAAAGCTAGGAATGAAATCCCTATCAGTACTGGAAAGTGATAACAGCTATTGGATTTGAGTAACTTGTTTTCCTAAAGAATTGTTTTAAGAAAAAGATTTTATAAATTTCAACCAAAAGTAGAACTGGCTGCTTGATCAATGATTGCTAAATGTTTCCTTGTAGGGAAATGGCTAGTATTACCATTACCATTTTGCCTGGCCTGATGACACATCCATAGAAATCATTTTCTCTCTTGGCACCTGAGTAAATGTTACCACGACCACTAGGTAAATAAACTGATTGTTGTACTGATTCAAGTAAACACAATTTTTAATTCAGAGTTGTCCTTCTCCTAGACTGGTTACTATCCATGGCTAGAGAGTTCAGATCAGTCAGTTATTTAACCCATAGTTGGATGGAGAATAGATGGTATTTCTGTGAAAGTGAAGATACTGTCTTTGGCTGGAATTTGAACTCTGTATGCTGATCCTATTTTCCTGATAACTGCTACACTACACGCATATCTGGTTATAGTGAGATTAAAAACAAAAATCATATTTTCTCCAAGTCAAAAATATTCATATTCCCTGTCTCTCATTTATTTAATTATAATCATTGAAATTGGAACTTTTGAAAATATTGTTAGCATATCAACAACAGCAACTGCATTTTTCATCTGTCTCAAGCCAGTCTTTACTCCTGGTTTCTCAAGGAAACAAAAGAGAAAGTAATAATTGAGATTAATTTGCCAGCATCGTGGGAAAAATAAATAATGAATAAGATAATGAGCTAAAGTAGGCAGCAGGAGTGTGGTCAGACACAGAATTCAGGAAGAGAGATAATTTGGCATGATTGGTGGAAGTAATGGGGTGGGAGGGTAGAATGGCCTGTGATAGTGGTAGGAGCCATTAAGGAAACAGAAGATGACCAAGGAATGGGTGATTGATGGCAGCTGAATCAAGGGGTGTGGTAGGGTCTAGCATGTGAGTGGCACAAGAGAAACATTTGGTGTCATAGAATAATTGTACTAAGCAATTGTTTAGTAGACTGATGGCAGTTGTTATTTAGCAGCTGATGATTCAAATTGAACAATAACATTATCCTGGTAGCTATACATGCACGTAAGTATTACACTTGAATTCTTACTTATTACTGGTTACTTTATTTGCTTCTTTGAACACATGAACTAAGAAATCACCAGGTGAAATGTTGGGTTCTTCATTATGCCAAAGGGCAGTGCCCATCATCTCTACAAGTAATGTGAGAAGGTTAAGTTACTTAGTACTAGTAATGTGAGGTGGTTTAAGTTACTTAGTACAGATAACATGAGATAGGTTAAGTTACTTAGTACAGGTAACATGAGACAGGTTAAGTTACTTAGTACAGGTAACATGAGACAGGTTAAGTTACTTAGTATAAGTAACATGAGATGGGTTTAGTTACTTAGTACAAGTAACATGAATCCTTCATGTAACTCCATTTTTTCCTGCTGACCATTGTCGCATGCTAGTAACAAAACTTATATCAGACCAAAAATAGAGTACTGCTGGAGCTGACCAGTCATCACATTCCAGCCTTGATAGAGTTCAAAAGCATCAATATGGCCTTGTGGGTAATGAATTATTTTCCATCCTACAACCCCTATCCAACAGAAAAAAACATTGCAAGTCTATTGCTACTCTATCACTACTTGCAAATGGCAAATGTTTTGATGAGCTACACACCTTAGTTCCACCAGCCCTGACCATCACAGCTAAGACTTGTCGTAATCATCACCATTCTCTTAATATTCTGCTAGTAAGTGGAAAGTTCTGTCAAAACAGCTTCTTCCCAAGAACTGTTGGTTTGTGGAACAAACTCCCAAGATGATGCTTCCTGAATCACTACAATCTTAACCTCTTTAAGTTAACTATCATTTTTCCTACATATCCTCTTAAATTACATGTCTTATTGCCTCTTCTAACATACAACAACCTAAATCAGTAACCTTCTGCCTTGAGTGGCTTATGGGCCTTGTACTGGGTGGAGAATTACTAAAAAAATAAAAAATGTCATCTAAACATATAACTGCTGAAGAGAGAGGAAGGTTTTATGACTTTCCCAAGGGCAGTAGTCTGGAAATCAGACTTCATTGGTCTGTTTTTATAAAAAAAGATAAGTGCTTTTCCTTGAAGAACTGTATGTATATATTTTTTGTTTGCTTGCAGTTTTTAGAACATTTTTGTCTTAGTAAAATGTGTGAAACAAAAGTAATGTAAGTATTCTTCAATCCAAGTTTCTTATAAATGCAGACAATGTTTAAGTATACCAATTTTTGTTTAATAATACGAATAGCTAAAATAGATTTGAAGCCAATAGAATATTTTGCCACTAAAATACTTATCTCTTTCTTTCTTGTTAGATATTCTAAAAATTATTAATAAAGAAAATTCTCA
Organism: Acanthosepion esculentum; assembly: GCA_964036315.1. Taxonomy (NCBI): domain Eukaryota; kingdom Metazoa; phylum Mollusca; class Cephalopoda; order Sepiida; family Sepiidae; genus Acanthosepion; species Acanthosepion esculentum. The sequence continues at coordinate 31,918,976 of OZ038493.1, read as the reverse complement.
ACTTTGTAAGTGAATAAAAATTAATAATGTAGAAAAATTTCACAACTCAATAAAAATTATTAATTAATAAAGAAAAATTAGTAACTTAGTAAAAAGTACTAATTAAGAGCCTGGTGTTCTTGCTTGTCAAAGTAGTATAAAATAAAACAAGAGAAAAATCATTTAAAAAAAAGATAATAGCAAACAACAGAATAAAGTTATTTAAAGATCTCTGATGTTTTCTCAGTAATTATAGACTTCAGTTTTGAATTTTGAGAAAAAAATTAAAATGAAACAAAAAAAAAATGAACACCAATTTATCATTGAAAGTTTTTTAAATTCTTACTTTTAATGATGTTCCAAATTATTGACTTCCTGGAAATATGGTTTGTTTTTTGGCTCAGTATGTTCCAAGAGTTGCAGGCAAGACTGACAGAAATTAATTTTTTTTTTATTATTATTTCAAATTAGAGGATCGGTGTTTGTGGCTCTATTCCAGTAAAAACATTAGTTTCCAAAGTACCTTTGAGTGTAAGCAACACTGAATTGGATATGCAATGATAGGACGCTCCCAGCAATCATATTTCCTATGATCTTGATTGCAGACTAAGTTTTTCATAGCTACAATCTCCGGAATAATTAAACTGTATGGAATAGAATCATAACACAATGGATTTTCTCGTCTGGGTATAGGGATGGAAAGGGTGGTTATCTCCCTTTGCTTGAGATGAAGTCACAACGTTCTTTTGATGGCTGGTGAGTGAAGTCAGCTCATAGAGTGGTGAGAGTGTCAGTTCCTATGTAGCCTGATGAAGACAAATGTCATAAGTCCACAGCAATAGGATGAACAGGAGAATCCACATGGTCTCACCAGAAACATAAAAGACACCACTGACCTGCCTTTTTTCCAATTGGGAAACATTAAAAGTAGGACCCTCTCTCTTTTCGTTACTTTTACACTGCTTGTTGTATACATATGTTATAGTTTCTCTGTGTGGGGGAAAAGTTATAAGTATGTATATATCGATATAAAAATATCTTTGAGAACAACTCATATTTATCATTTCTTTCTTTCAGTTATTTTGTTCCATCCATGTATCAAGCTCTTAGTATGTCACCGATATACTAAAGCCTATAATGGGTAAATGCAAACTGGGAATATTCCTTTCTTGCATAGTACCCTCATTAAGGGTGTAGTAGAAGCAATTATGACAGTATTTATCATCAGCTTTGATATCATGGAGTGGATTCATCATTTAATTACTTTTATGTCAAGAGATTCTACTATGTCTCGCTTGAAACAGTTTTAATTTTCTTTCTATTTGCAAAGTTAAATCTCATTGAACCACCACCATTACACATTCACAAGATTGACCTGCCTTGTTAAGAAAGACGCTCTCATCATTTACTGAATTATCCAGTCTTCTTTGTTCTGGAAGCAGCTAAATTAATGTCATAAAACTTTATAGTTTAAGCCAGAGCTTCCCAAACTGGTATGTCATGAATCTTTACAGTAATTAACTACCTGTACCTTCTTTAATTATTAACTAAATTGTCATGAAATTTTTATCTCTCTTTATAAGCATTTTGAATTATATATTTGGCTTAGAAAACTCAAGCAGTATTTTGCAATTTTTATTTTATTTGTAAAATGTTTTGTCAATTGTTCTTGTGAACAATTGGTAAATTATTTTGACAATTCTTTAACACAGAGGAAATTTCAAAACAAAATTTCTGCCATGAAAAAAGAAAAAAAAGAAATAACTCCTACATTTGTGGAATACATGATCAACCATAGATCACTGCTGAATGTAAATGCAATCTTTTCTCAAAAAGTTGCTGTCAGCCCACTACTTGCCATCCTTAAATACATGCTGAACTCTTGAATATTCATTAGATGATAGTGTTATAAAGATTACACACATGCATGCACACTGTTCGTATTACAAATGGCCACCAACATGCAAAGCCCAGCAAAGAATCATGCTTGTTTAGCTTCAGATATAAAAGCTGAAAATTCATTACCCCAATGCAAAAAGTTTGGTAAGCTGTGGTTTCAGTTAATGATGGAATCATATATCAGTTACAAAATGGTGTAAAATTGAGATCAACCGATCATAAAGGGTCTTAAGTTTGGAACAAATGTCTTTTAAGATGAATATCCCAAATAAAATAAGGCTTGGAAATTCAGATTGAAAACTTTCAGAAAAGCAATTTCAGAAGAATGATTTTGTTAAAAAAAGTAAATCAATTCCTGATAAGTTACACTGCCTATGACAAAGTGCTGAAAAATTCTTAGTTTGACCAGGAAGCCTTTTCAAACATAAAAATATCTGATGTTTAGCCATTTGGCCAGATTTTGAGAAGTGGGCTGGCCATAAACTTTCCAGCATACTTTTGCTTTTATACAAACTGAATTTTATTGATTTTTTTTATCTGTGAAGATAAGTAGAACTGTTAGAAAACATTATTTTTATTTTACTTAGATAATTCAATTAGAAAATAATTTTTTTGTGGCATCTGTGTTTTTCCTTTTGTTTCTTCAATCGATTGTTGACTCCATTGCAAATAATCTTTTCTTGGCAAACAGAATTATCTCCCCTCACTGTTGCCAAACTAAACATGAGGCTGTATAAAATAGAAAAAAGTTCTTAAAAATATGTGCACAAATTTGGAGATATACAATAACTGTCAAGTTTATGATGATTTTTTTTTTTATTTTGCTAAAGAAATAAAACAAATAGCAAAATATAAAAGTAATAAATTCAGTTTAAAAAATTGTTCTTATTTATTTTATTTTTCCTAAAATAAAAAAAAATATGACAAAAACTTTTACTAAAATTTTTTGAAAACAAAAATATGAAAACTTTTAAAGAATTCTAATAAGATCTTTCAATTTGGCATTATCCCAAAGGAGTTGTATTGGGGCTATTGGAAAAAAAAAAGAATTTCTTAACAAGCCTTGTTCAAAGAAACAGATAAAACTTTGGTCAAATCTTTCAAAGTCAATAAAATGATTTTTTCTGATTGTAAAACAAGTTAAAACCTATGGGGGTTTTCTGAGCAGTGATTAGCAATTTGTTTCTTCTTGTAGCAATAGGCTTTATAATTTACTTAATTCTGTTGTTAACTGGGGCAAAAGATGGCTTGTTAATTTTAACACCTCCAAAACTAAACTGCTCTCCATTAATAATCTGAGAGACTTCTTTCTACCTTTCATCAACATCACTGCGGCTAACCTTGAGGAGAGTGACTCATTGTGCCTATTTGAGCTAACATTTTTGGCTGACAATATTGAAAATAATGAATCCATTGCTAGGTCAGCTGCTAAGAAAGTTGGTTCACTGGGTCATGCTAGACAATTATTCTCTCCAGAATTTATCTGACATATCTGTAAGCTCAATTTTCGTTTCATCGGAGAAGAGAACATTCTTCCAGTCTTCTACGATGAAATTTTTGTCATAGTGAACCGATTCAAGTCTCTTGGCTTTGTTGGCTTTGCTTATTAGCGGCTTAAACCTTCATGTACAAGATTTGTAGCCTTGTTCTAACGGCCACCGACGGACTGTTGAAGAGGCAAGACTAACACCTTGCTCTTCGCTTAGACTGGCTGCAATTTCTTGCTTAGTTATAGTTCTATTCTTCGCAACTTCTCTCTTGATTACCCTGCCAGTTCACCTATACTTAAAATATTGCTGACACATATGGTCCAATGTTCTTGCTATCTATCCACAGCTCCTTGATAAAATCCAATCAGCAATATTATTGATCTTGATCTGACATCTCAGCTTCAGTCAGTTTCCCACCACTGTAAAGTTGCCTCTCTGTGTCTTTTCTATAAATACTTTCATGGTAATTGTTCAGATGAGCTCTTCACTATGGTACCTAGTCTTTTTGTATTTAAGCGCAGTACTAGACTGGCGATGAGGTCATATCAATTTACAGTTGAGTTGGCCAGATGTAACCATAAGTTCTATGTCAACAGTTTCTTTTCTCACACTTCCTACTTATGAAACCCTTGCTTGGCGCCATGCTTTCCAGCCAACTTTAATCTTCAAAAATTTAAATCAATCATATCTACTGTCTTCCCGATTACTCTTCTTTTGTTCTTGCTCCTTAGTAATGTTTCCATTTTCTAATTCTTCCACACTCACTAACCACTTGTGTCTTAGTGGCTTCACTGCCTTGCTTGGGTGAACTCAATTAAAAATAAAAAATGGCATGTCATCTTGTCTGCAGTCTCTCTCTCACAGACGCAACGTTGCCTCGCTCTGTCTTTTTTATAAATACTTTCACGGTAATTGCTCTGAGGAGCTGCTTTCACTGGTTCCTAGGCCTCATGAATTTAAACGTCTCACGTCATGTAGGAATTTTAATGAAACATGCAGGAATTTAAATAAAATATTACATGAGCACAACAGGGATTTTTACGAAACAACAAACTTAATGCATTAGTCATTAATTATCATAAGTCTGTCTATAGTTATGACTAAAAGAAAATAATTTTAATAAAAGTCTTGGAATGACAATTATTAACTATCTTCTTTGTGCCATCTCTCTTTGGGTTACTGCCGATCATGGATCTCGACAATATCCTGTCCTTTGTAACTCTTAGTAAATTTTGTCTTTTTGTTATCTCTCCTAAACCTTGTTCCACCATCAATTTTCCATAATTTCTCTCTTTCACTCTAAGTTTACATATCACTTGAAAGTGGTCACTCCCGCAGTCAGCACTTGGGTATCATTTGCGGTGTAAAACAACATTCCAAATCTCTTATTGATAGTTATATAGTTGATTTGTTTTTTGTTTTTTTTTGTTTCTAAAACCTCTTGAACATTGAGGTTTCTTTCTTTCGTGTTTGCATTTTTTGTAACTCTTTGTTATATTATGAAGATTTTAAAAGCATCTATACCTCCTTCACTACAGTTGAGGTCATCGAGTCCACAACCCTGTACCATTGACCATTAATCTTTCCAATGGCTATATGGTATATATTTTGCCATAATTACATGTGGTTTTGAATTAAGAGTTGGCTTTCTTCTAGGTTGGTTGCTGTAAGCACAGGTGTGCAGACGGTGTAATGGATAACGACTTGGAATTGGAAATCAAATCAAGTTCCAGTTCGTTATATTCACTTATATGCAAATAATCTCGGGAAAGGTATGAATCCACCTCTTAATGGGTTAATTAGTAGGACTTGTATCACTCAATCTTTATTATCTACAAAAAATTTTACAATATAAAAATATTTTCTGACTTTAAATAACCTGCAAATGGTTGATAAGCCATAAAAAAAAATGCAATCAACCTAGACTGGTTGCTAACCATGACTAGACAGCCCAGTTTGCTTTGTTATTTAACCTAAACTTATTCTGTGGGGAGAAGAGATTCCAAAGGGTATTTGTGCCCAAGTGAATGTAACGAACTCAACAGAATTTTGGGGGCTGCTTCCTGATTTTTCATTCTGAGCCACAAACCATTACACTACCTGCACATCCAAAAAGCAATGTAAATATTCTTCTATCCAAGCTCCTTATAGGTGTAGATGATGTGGTGCATATGTATGTATTATTATAGAACTTTTACTCTTTATAGAAATATGAGAGATGGTGAGAAATATTTTATGAAGAACTTATGATTTCTAGTGATATAGCAAAATTATACAAGATAAACTGGGTCATCTGTTCACAGAAATTAACTTCTCGAAGAAGAGGGTATGAGAAATTTGACACACAGTCAGTGAGTAATTCATCCAATGATTTTCTTATATTCCTAATTTAATAACAAAGATAATGAACTGTCAGCTTACACTACATGTAAAATCACAGAGTGTATAAATTTCAGAATATCCTCTTGTCACCAAACTATTTCTTTGTAAAAAAAATAAAATAAAAACAACATATCAATTTTATTTTGGCATTTATAAGGCATTACTCATCATGAAACACGATTCGGAAAAAACATAAAATGTGGAAAATTTAAGAAAAAAATAAAGAAATTAATAAAAAAAGGAAAAAGAAAAACGGAAAATGTAATGAAGAGAAAAGAAGTATATCTCTGAATTTTTTTTATTATTAACAATAAAGCCACTAAGATGGTAAGGGTTACTGAGAGTGACAGAATATGAGAAAAAAGAAAACATTAAGGAGAGAGAACAATAAAAGAACAGGAATTAAGAAGACAGAAGATAACAATATTGTATTTAAATTTTTGAATATCAAACTTGACTAGAAAGCAAGAAGCCAAAAAAGAGTTCCACAAGCGAGAAGTGTGAGAGAAGAAACTGTTAGCATAGAACTTATGGTTACATCTAACCATTTCAACTGTAAATTGTTCTACCAATCTAGTAATGCACTGAAATTCATCAATCAGTTATGTGCTATATGTGATACACTCTTAAGCGATCGTGTATCCTTCTATACATGACTGACGAGGCAGATTTTTTTTTTCCCTGCAGTAGGTTGCCATTTCTTTCTGCAGTAGACCAGTTGCTATTCAAGGCTATAGAACCTGGTTTGTCCTCCTATTTACCCATAGCTGGAGGGAGAAGAAGAGGATTCATACCTTTCCCAAGGGTATTAGCACGTAAGTGAATGTAATGGATTTGAGTGGAATTCAAACTTGGCTCTCCAATTCCTCAATCCAAGCCGCTATCCGTTACTCCATTGTGCCTCCCTCTAAAATTTATAGTCTAGTTATAACATAGGAGAGTTCATCAGAACGATTACTGTGAAAATATTTATAGAAAAGGCATAAAGAAGCTATGTTATGGTGGTGGGAAAGTGACTGAGGCCTAGATGCCAGGTCAGGACAAATAACCTTGCAAATTCTTCTTTGTATTTTTATCAAGAAAATCTAAATGCATAACAGAAGCTCCAGACCAGCTGTGGCAGTAATATTCAATACTTGGAGAAATGGTAGACTTATAAATGTCTAAGATAGATTCTTGCAAGAAAAATTTTCTAATTTCTGGGATGAGAGCATATTGCAGGACAATAGCCTAGTGGATTAAAGCACTGGTTCATGAATTTGGTGACGCAGCAATTGTGAGTTCAATCCCTGGGCTGGGTAGTGTGTGCTTTGACTCAGTGGAAACAGAGTGAGCAATAACTGAGCAGTACTAGAAAAAGTACAAGACGAGATATCCCTAGACATGGACAGTAGACCAAGAACAATCTACCCACCATAGATTAGATAAAGTGTTTAGTTTGAAATTCCATAAAGGTTACCCAGATTGACAAGCCCCTGAAGAATGCTGGAGGGTACAAAGGTTGAAACAAAGATGAGGATATTAGTCCAAATGTAGATTATGCAAATAAAGAAAGTAAAAATGTACTAGGGTGTGCTGAAAAGTTTCAAATCAACCAAGAGGTAGATAGGTTCGTCTATTGCCCGGTTCACATTCCTTCCTGTCTTTTGAACAGGAGTAGAGGTTTATCCTTTATTTCTTGTTCAGGAATGGGTTTCCAGTTCCTTCTAAAGTCTTCTCATTTTCTTTCACCATCAGTAACCCATTGTGTCTTAGTGGCATTATCTCCTTGCTTGCAGAGGAGAAGATGATTAAATAAAAAGTACAAAAATCACAGAAATATCAGATAATTGACCAGATTTTGAGAAATGGGTCAAGCCAGAATTTTTCAGCACCCCCTCATAATAAAGAGAAAGCAAGAAGAAAAAAATATCTAACACTGACTGACATGTGATTCATCTTGACTTGACCTGGTTCATTAACAGGAAAAACTAATAAAAGTAAAATAATGTACAAAAATATTAAATAATAAAAGACGAAAAATAAAAAAAAAAATTATTTCAAATTGGCAGAGGTTGTAAAAATATAAGACACCCCCCCCCAAAAAAAAGGAAGAGAGAAATAGTAAAGAAGTAACCCTCCCCACTGTTACTCCAGCAACCACCAGCAATAGCAGTGCTGTAATAAAAGAGTATAAAAAGTATCAGTTAAACAAAAATCCAAATTAACTTATCTTCAAGCTTATCTTTCAGCCTAGAAGTCTGTGTATTCAATTGCAGAGACGACTTCTTTTTTCTTTTTCTTTTCACAAGTCAAATCACATTGAAGTCAAAAAACCTTTACTTCTACTTCAAAAGGAGTAACTTTAACTTTTTCATAATTTTTTGCATACAAATTATATACATATATATATATATATATATATATATATATATATATATATAATTGCAATTCATGTTTAATGCTAGCTTTTTTTTATTTTGCTGAAATATGTTTAGCAAAAGAAGTAAAGAAACCCTTTTGTATGAAAAATAAAAAAAATTAGTTCCAAAAATAAAAACACAGAAATAGGATATAAAAGTTATAGATGTGTGTGTGTCCGTGTTTTGTGTGTCATGATATATAAAAGATGAACTGATAAAAAGAAACAGACAAACAATGATGTTACAGTCAAAAGATACAATACTAAAAAAATCTTGTATATTTTATGTGATGATATCTCCAGTAAAAAATATTAAAAATATCAGTTTTATTAAAACCTAACCAAAATATGTGTGACTAGTTCTTTATAAAGGTTGATACAAAATTTTAATATTTTTTTTTTTTTACAAAATCTTTCATTTATATAAATTTATGGAGGATTGAGGGGGTCGAAATTTGACCTTGTGAAAATATTCCACTTATCCACGAAGAAAAAGGAAAAGAAAGCGGATAAAGGGTAAACCCCAAATTTTTATATTCCAGAAAATATTAAGGTATCTTTCAAAAAATTGTTTTTTTTATAATTCTTCATTAAAACAGTTTTAATATGTCAGGAAATAAATTAGACACAGAAAGATAGCTTAATGTCTCCTTTTACTACTTTGACTCTGAGTTTTACTCTGACTGCGAACAATCATGCAGACTGATTACTTGATATATTGAATGTGGTATAGATTATGACCCCTTATATATATTCTGTATTTAACCATTAGCACTCTGTATTATTAATATTACTTCCCTTTTCACTGCATTCTTTTTCAAGGCCTCTCAGTTACAGTATACTTATTGTTAATTTCATTCAAAATTGTTTTTTGTCACAATAGCAGGATATGACAACACAACTAAGAAATTCAAACACACTATTGTTCAGGGATCAGAGTCACCTTCAGTGGCAGGATAAACTTTTTGTACAGCAAATGAAGTCACATAGTGATAAAGGCTAAGTCCAGCTCAGACAGACTCCATTCTAAGTCGAATAAAGCTTCAGATAAGTTATACCTGTGCCTGTCTTCTCTCTACAATGACCTTTTTATTTATACCTGGTGTATGAGCAGTGAAAGATAAAAATATGTGTGAATATTTAACACTAAAATGTTCAGGCCTATTTTAAAGCGTTTTATCTAAACATTTCTAATAGCATAATATTAAATTATTAATAACTTAATAACTATATATACTTAAAAGCTGAAAATTTGTAAATTGATAAGGTGATATTTGTTTTAATTGCTGTGTAATTTTTATTATTATCCTTAAATTATAAATTGATAAAATTTTACCTTATGTTGGTATCCACTCAGGGTATGCTGTATCTTAATAATGTTCAGTAAAATAATATTCTTATTTTATTTGAAACTAATTAATAGAATTGGTTCTGATAATGTGTCTGGTATAATAGAATAGTTTCTAATAAGACATCTGCTATAATAGAATAGGTTCTAATAATGTTTGCTATCATAGAACAGATTCTAATAATGTGTTTGCTATCATAGAATAGGTTCTAATAATGTGTCTGCTATCATAGAATAGGTTCAAAGAATGTGTCTGCTATCATAGAATAGGTTCTAATAATGTGTCTGCTATCATAGAATAGGTTCAAAGAATGTGTCTGCTATCATAGAATAGGTTCTAATAATGTGTCTGCTATCATAGAATAGGTTCTAATAATGTGTCTGCTATCATAGAATAGGTTCTAATAATGTGTCTGCTATCATAGAATAGGTTCTAATAATGTGTCTGCTACCATAGAATAGGTTCTAATAATGTGTCTGCTATCATAGAATAGGTTCTAATAGTGTGTCTGCTATCATAGAATAGGTTCTAATAATGTGTCTGCTATCATAGAATAGGTTCTAATAATGTGTCTGCTATCATAGAATAGGTTCTAATAATGTGTCTGCTATAATTCTTAAACACTGAAACTTTGCTGATTAACAATTTGATGTATATTTTAAATGCTGTGTAATTTTTGTCTATCTCCATAAATTATCATTTAATTCAATTTTATCTTAATTTGTTATTCACTCAGTATCGTATCTTAATAATTTTCAATAAAAAGTGATTTTAGTCTGAAACTGATTACTTAATAGATTATGTTCTAATAATGAGTCCACTATAATTTGAATCTCTCTAACTGGTTCATTTTATCAAATCTTAATTTTTACATATTTTTGGAGTGTTTCTTGGCAAACACTAACGTCATAATATCAGTATTCCGTAATTCTCTTTATTTTCTCTGACCTTCTGTTAACTTTCATATAAATTGAGAATGCTATCATAAAAGAATGATTGCTATCTTGATACTTGAAAGGATTTTTTAATGCATTGAATTTATTGAAATTGCTAATCAGACAATGAAACAAATGGCAGATTTATGGTGACATATTTGAAAACTAATCCTCATGCAGAAGAGCTCCCTATTCCATCTCCATGATAATTAGCTGCATTGTCTTGCAGCTGTAAGACAGCAAAAATTACTGTTGAATAAAGATATCTGTGGCTATTTTGTATGCTTATTGAATACTGATCATCATTTATTGAGTAAATAAATGTGACATTTTTAAAATTTTATATTCATCCTTTATATATACAGAGGGCTTATGGCCATACCATGTTAAAACACTAGTTCCTCTATGATCATCAAAGTTAAGCAACATTGAGTCTGGTCAGTACCTAGATAGGTACTGCTTGGGAATATCAGATGCTTGGGCGTGTGGGTAGTGTAATGGAAAATTGTTAACTGGAGAGCCGATTTCCAGTTTCAGTTGGGTTCGTTATATTCACTTACACACAAAAACCCTTGGGAAAGGCATGAATCCACTGCTTCTCTCCACTCCCAGCTATGGATTAATTAGTAAGACTCTTATCACTAAACCATTATTATCTCAAAAATAAAATTCTCGCAATTTAAAAATATTTTCTACTTTAAATAACCTGTAATGGGTTGATAATCCGTAGGAAATCAATCAATCAAATACTGATTAGCTACACAGGCATGTCTTTTAGATTTATTTACATTCTCTAGAATATAAATGTGTAGAAATTACTGTGACCACAAAGTGAGAGATCGGTTTATATAGAGATGATAGTATAAAATTGATCAACCATTTTATATTTATACTATAATTTATTTGTTTATCAAATTCTGATTAGGTATGAATCCAACTCTTCTCCCTCCAGCTATGGGTTAATTAGTAAAACTTGTATCACAATATCATTATTATCTCCAAAAACAATTTCTACAATCTAAAAATATTTTCTGGCTTTAAATAACCTGTGAAGGGTTGATAAGCCATAGAAAACAAATCAAATATATATATATATATATAAATCATTTAGAAAACATGAGTTTTAAAATTTCGATTTTTATCAGAGACTTCTATTTTAGTACTCTGAAGCAGCAAATTATTTTTGAAATTTCTTTTAATGCCCAAAAAGGAATCCTCCAAATTATTCTTATTTAAACTTTCTTTATTATTCAATCTTCGATCCACCATTGCGAAAAAAATCATTCTTCTATATTCAATATCCTGATGTGGATTAAGAATTTTAAGAAATTTAAAAATTATTTTCTTTTTTTTTTTAAAGCTATCACAAATTTAGAGGAATTATGAAGAAATAAAAAAAATTTTTTTTTAAAAAAATATCTGTTTTTAATATTTTTTCTGTTTCCAGATTTAAACTGTTGATCCGTATTAACACTTAAAAGGTTATTGTTTCTGCCATTGTCCAATATCTTTCCTATTGTAAATCACATCAAATTTAAGATATTTCACTCAGAAGCAAAAATAAACCGTTATAATGTATTTTATATTTTAACAATTCTTCAGCTTCCAGCATGCAAGTGAAATCCAGATTAGCTCTTAAAAGCTGTTTCCTTCTTTGTCCAAAACGTTCTTTCTGATTTTAAAAAAAAATTATGAAAATAAACAAATGTGCAACCAGGCACTCAGAAGCATAAACATCACCTCTCTCTAACCCAGCAAACATGGGATACAATCAGGGCATTGTGTCAAGAGCAAGTGAACATGAGGAAAACTGTTTTTAAGAGTCATCTCTGTAAAGCCATGCAGTGTCACACGAGGTCAACAGTAAAGCTGACTGAGCACTAAAGTAATTGGGAATTATGCATTTCAAACCTGACAAGCCCGACATAAGTTATTGCCCCCTGTCTTGTCTATTTTAAGGGTTGGCCATTTTGTCACCATTTTGAATAAAATGGCTTTGATGGGTGGGAACAGAAATGTCAAAGGCAGAAATCTCTGACTGAACCATTTTTTTTTTCTTTTGGTTGTAATTATTTTTTTTTTTTTGTCAGTGGGAGCTGTGAAAAAGGAAAAGAACATTTTTCCAAATTTGATTTAATAACAAATGACAGAAAGCAATAAGAGTTCTTAACTATTTTTCTTCCCTTTTTCTTTTTTTTCTATTTTGGAAGGGAGAATTCTGTCATAGATTTTATCTTGTTATAATAATCATAGTTATTACTATTTATTTTTTTCTTTCATGCATTTTGTTTAGTACAATCCCTTACTGGATCATTACCTGAGACCTTGGATCAGGCAAAATAGTAAAGGTATGCATTCTGATACTTAACATGTACAGTGTTTATATTTTCTTTACACTGATTAGACTCTCCTGACTAAAGAAAAAGTTCTATACAATGTAATTTTTTGGATCTCTTGTAAACAGAGAGAGATTTTGTTAATGTTCTTATTTGTATCTTCTTTGACACTTTTCAAGACTCCAGTTATTAAAGGTATTCTTCTTTATGTGCTGTGTACCCTCAGGATGTAGGCGATCATGGCTCTCCACAACTTTCTTTCCCTTCTAGCTCTTAATAAACTTTGTTTTTCTGTTATTTCTCCCAGGCTCTGTCCCACCACACATTTACCCATGTTCACTAAGTATGTTATGCATTGTTTTCTTCTGTCGCTCTTGCTCTCAATCTAACCTGTAAGTATCAAATTTTCCAATCCCTCCTTCCTCGTTATATACCCTAGAAACTGTAACTGTCTCTTACTGATGTTAAGTATTAGTTTCCTTTGTTGTTGCTCACTTGTTTGGTCCATGGTATCTTTAGAGTCCTTTTGTAGAACCATATTTCTGTTGCTTCAACTAGTTTTAAAGTGCCAAATTCTTATTAATATTATATATTCAGGCGTATCAAAAGTATTTTCATTTTTTACAGACCTTTACTCTGAAGCTTATTTCATGTAGACATCTAAAGACTGCCTATGACTCCACTATATTATTAAAATTATTATATATTTGGATGTATCAAAAGTATTTTCATTTTTTACAGACCTTTAATCTGAAGCTTATTTCATGTACACATCTAAAGACTGTCTATGACTCCACTATATTATTAAAATTATTATATATTTGGATGTATCAAAAGTATTTTCATTTTTTACAGACTTTTACTCTGAAGCTTATTTCATGTACACATCTAAAGACAGTCTATGACTCCACTATATTAGTAAAATTATTATATATTTGGATGTATCAAAAGTATTTTCATTTTTTACAGACTTTTACTCTGAAGCTTATTTCATGTACACATCTAAAGACTGTCTATGACTCCACTATATTATTAAAATTATTATATATTTGGATGTATCAAAAGTATTTTCATTTTTTACAGACTTTTACTCTGAAGCTTATTTCATGTACACATCTAAAGACTGCCTATGACTCCACTATATTATTAAAATTATTATATATTTGGATGTATCAAAAGTATTTTCATTTTTTACAGACTTTTACTCTGAAGATTATTTCATGTACACATCTAAAGACTGCCTATGACTCCACTATATTATTAAAATTATTATATATTTGGATGTATCAAAAGTATTTTCATTTTTTACAGACTTTTACTCTGAAGCTTATTTCATGTACACATCTAAAGACTGCCTATGACTCCACTATATTATTAAAATTATTATATATTTGGATGTATCAAAAGTATTTTCATTTTTTACAGACTTTTACTCTGAAGCTTATTTCATGTACACTTTTAAAGACTTTCTATGACTCCACTATATTATTAAAATTATTATATATTTGGATGTATCAAAAGTATTTTCATTTTTTACAGATTTTTACTCTGAAGCTTATTTCATGTACACATCTAAAGACTGTCTATGACTCCACTATATTATTAAAATTATTATATATTTGGATGTATCAAAAGTATTTTGATTTTTTACAGACCTTTACTCTGAAGCTTATTTCATGTACACATCTAAAGACTGTCTATGACTCCACTATATTATTAAAATTATTATATATTTGGATGTATCAAAAGTATTTTCATTTTTTACAGACCTTTACTCTGAAGCTTATTTCATGTACACTTTTAAAGACTTTCTATGACTCCACTATATTATTAAAATTATTATATATTTGGATGTATCAAAAGTACTTTCATTTTTTACAGACTTTTACTCTGAAGCTTATTTTCTGTATATATCTATAGAATTCATTATATTAGTATTATTATAACATACAAGGATAATGCATCATATTATGCTGGCATCAGAGTTGATTTTTATTAATATGTTAGTAGATGGTGAACCTTCCCTTCAATACCTCATATTCTTTTTTCTTTGTTACAGACAGGAGAAATCTAGTAAGGTTTGCCTATCAGCTTGTTCACACTCCTTCCTCATCTTTTGAACAGGAGTAGAGGATTACATCTTGTTTGATGTTTAGGAGGAACCGAAAATCCAATCTTAAAGTCTTCTTATTCTCTTTTAATCCCCTCCCACCCAGTAAACGTCCTACGAGGCTGGTATCCCGTTCCCACCCCTTCACCGTTGAAACTGTTAGATGTAGACGTCTCTTCTACTCCAATAGCTTCATGTCTCGCACATCTCGCCTGTGGAACTCCCTTCACTATTACTGTTTCCCTGACAAAAACAATCTCCAACGGTTTAAGTGTAGCGTCAATCGACATCTCCAGTTGCCTTGGTCTATCCACTTCCCTTCTCCACATCCTTTCACCTTTCATTCCTATCTGCTCTCGCTCCAAATCTTCTGTAACCCCCTTGCCTTGATCGACCCACTGTCTTTCTCTTTCTCCACATCCCCTCCTTTACCACTCCTATCTGCTCTTCCTCCAACCCTTCTATAACCCCTTGCATGATAGTGGCCTCCAGCCTTGCTTGGGGTGATACGCTTAAAAAAAAAAAAAAAAGAAGTCCCTTGATATTTAAATGTCTACACTTGTTTGATTTTGGTTCCTCTGATTTTCAATTTGCATTTCAGACTCATCCTTTTGCTAACAACCATTTAAAAGGTTGCCGACATGATTTACAATATATAGTAGAAAAGCTTGCCCACCAACATTCAAAAACTTTCATGAGAGATTAGATTATCAATAGATACCATATGGAGACCTTGACAAACTTCAGAAAGCATTTAAGAGTTTTTGAGAGATTTAAAAAATAATACCTTTTATAGACTTTATTAATATTATTGATTTTGTTATCGTCATTGTTGTTGTATTTGTAATAGTAAATGTTATTGTTTTCAGTTTTATTTCCTTTATTTATTGTTTACCATCTAAAGTATGAAGAAATATGAAAATTTTGTTAGAAACGACGAAGAATGCTAAACTGTTATGTTATATCGGTTGTTCCATAAAGTAGTGAATGCTATAGGATACAAATCCTATAACATTCCAACAAAATACTGAAAACACAAAGTAGATTTGCACACCCGCAAAATCGGATCAAAACGATTAAAAACATTTTTTCGCAATAAGGTGTGAAATTAATTTTCTGACCAATGAAAGGAGGCGATTTCCTAAACTGAGAAAAAAGTAATGAGCCAGTGTGAAAAAGAAGTCAGCCATAAATAGAGAGACTCAAGTCAATCAGGGTCAGAAGGGTGCAGATATCAAAGAAGACATAGGACTGACAGTCAAGTCCATCACTGACTCAACCCGACACTAAGAGCAGAAAGTGGGGTAGGAGAGCAGAACAACAACAAATTTAAACTGACTCCAAAAACAATTTCACCCAATAAGTACATTTTCCTTTTATCTTTTATTTTTCATTCACACTCTCTTTTTCAACTTAAATTGATCGCCCCTTTCACTCTTCTTCTAAAGTGCACCATTTCTGTGTCTCTCACTCACTCTTTCTTATTTCTCTCTCTCAGTCCTTTCACTCTTCCTCTAAGGTGCACCATTTCTCTGTCTCTCACTCACTCCCTTTTATTCCTCTCTTTCATTCCTTTCACTCTTCTTCTAAAGTGCACCATTTCTATGTCTCTCATTCACTCTTTTTTATTCCTCTCTCTCATTCCTTTCACTCTTCCTCTAATATGAACCATTTTTCTCTCATTCACTCTCTTTTATTTCTCTCTCTCAGTCCTTTCACTCTTCCTCTAAGGTTTACTATTTCTCTCTCTCATAATGGCAACAACAGATATAAATCTATTGCTGTCATTATAATTATGACAGTTTTATTATCATTACCATCATTTTATTTATAGTTACACTGTTTTAATACTTAAAAAAATGGCACTATGATTGTAATTATTACCACACTCGTTATATCAGTTATAATAGTTGTGGAAGTGGTGATCATGATATGTACCATCTATTTTATTGCTTATTATCAAATTGAATGCCGTACGGAAGATTTTGTTCAGCAAAGAATACTTATTAGGTTTAAGACTACAAATCCATATTGTATGGTTGTCCAATGTGACATTAGCCAAGTGGATATAAGCACTTATTAAGTGCATGCTGTTTATCCAGTGTTGGGAATTCAAATTCTGGCCTTGGTTCATCAGAATAAACAGAAACAACACCACAAAGAAGAATTGTATTTTTCAAGATATCCCCAAGAATGGACAATGCAAAGAAAGTACAAGAGAATGAATAGAAGGTTAATTTGAATATTAACTCACATAAGATCTCCTTGAGTATTATAACTGACTGTCAGTCTCAATCAAAAAGAGTCCATACTTCATACTCATGTTATCCTTTTATTTAGGAAATACACCTTGAAAACTAGAAACAGATATATTTCTCAAAAGGGAAACGAATAAACAAAATATATTTCAAAGAAATATAACACAAAGGAAAAATTTTCAAACAGAAACAATAACAACTTGAAATAAACTGAAAGAAATGATAAAAGGACATATGGTGTCTTAGAGGAGAATTTCATATTTAGTAGTTGGGAGCAAATAATTACTGTGTTGCATCCTTGACCAACTGTAGCTAAAGAACACATAATTTCCTTACCCTAAGGAGTCAGATAGTAGCAGACTCACAGAAATTACAGCTAAACATATGTATCCATATGTTGCAGATTTGAATCAACCCATAAAGAAAAAGGCAAGAAAAGATTTTTTAAATATAAAATACATAAAATATTTTTATTTTCATGTTTTTACAACTAAATTTTTCTCAGAGTGTATGAGTTTTGCAGTCCCTTGTTTGTTAAAATGAGAAGAAATGTAATTTCCCCACATATCTGTATGAAAAAAAAAAAAAGGCAAGTGACAAAGTAAGTGTAAGTGTCACACAGTTTGCTGAGGAAGAGTGAAAGTGTCACATAGGTTGGTCAGGAAGACAGGTGAATGAGTAAGGGAATCTTTGTTAAGCTGTGCTATCTGAATCTATTGTAGTATATTACTGCTCCTTCTCCTTACTGATTTTGTCTGTCTAGAGACTTTGCTTAAATTCTCTTCAAAGGGATCATGAAGCATTTTTTTTTATTGTTGGGGAGAACACACCCCACTGGTTTAAAAATATTAAATATTTATTTTCAAAGGATTAATTTATTAACCAGAAAGATGCATGGATCCTCTGACTCAGAAACCATTTGTTTGTCATTTGCTGATTGACTGTCTTGGTGTTTATTTCAATATTTTCACTATATATATATATATATATATATATATATATATATATATATATGTGTGTGTGTGTGTGTGTGTGTATATATATATATATATATGAAATAAATGTCTATTTTTATATTTTCATAGAAAACTAAAAATTATTTTCATAATTCTAACCCTGTTACTACTGCTACCATTACACCACTAAGTAGCAAAGTCTCTAAGCCTGTGAATGCATATACTGGTCCCTTTGATGACCATAAGTATGGACAGCAGTATGTGAACAATCTACCCTGATGGATTGAATAGTGTTCACTTTGAAATTCCCAGAATACCAAAATGAAACAAGCATAAGATGGCCAGACATTATAATGAATGAAAGATTGTAAGTATAACCACCAAGATGAGAACTACAGTTCAGATAAATCAGTGTATATTAATGCTTCTATTACTAATAATTATATTTTGTCCTAAAAAAAAGACATTTTTAAAATCTTTCTTGTTTTTATCATTACTTTAATATTTCTGAAAATCTTGTCTTACACAAAAGCTGTCATTACTGCTTTGTTTTCTGATTACTAACATTATAATTGCAACCCTGCAGAAATACTGCTTTTGTGACGACTTTCACTCATTCCTGAATTCATTGTTGTTTCTTTATAAAAAAAACAAAAAAAAATTCACTTATTTTATGTGATTCTTATTGTAATTATATTGCTTTCTCTGTTGTTTTTATGGGTTAATGTGTAATAAATATGACATTTGTTTGGTGGGAGAGAAAAAAGGTAAAAACAATGTGATAAATGATAAAGAAAGAGTGAGAGAAAAATGGTGAACATTAGAGAAAGAGGAACAGTGAAAAGAATGGAAAAGAGAAATAAAAAAGGGAGAGAGAGAGAGAAACAGTGAACATTAGAGAAAGAGGAACAGTGAAAAGAATGGAAAAGAGAAATAAAAAAGGGAGAGAGAGAGAGAGAAACAGTGAACTTTAGAGAGGAGGATCAGTGAAAAGAATGGAAAAGAGAAATAAAAAGGTAGAGAGAGAGAGAAACAGTGAACTTTAGAGAAAGAGGAACAGTGAAAAGAATGGAAAAGAGAAATAAAAAGGTAGAGAGAGAGAGAAACAGTGAACTTTAGAGAAGGGGGAACAGTGAAAAGAATGGAAAAGAGAAATAAAAAAGGGAAAGAGAGAGAGAGAGAAACAGTGAACTTTAGAGAGGACGATCAGTGAAAAGAATGCAAAAGAGAAATAAAAAGGTAGAGAGAGAGAGAGAAACAGTGAACTTTAGAGAAGGAGGAACAGTGAAAAGAATGGAAAAGAGAAATAAAAAAGTAGAGAGAGAGAGAGAGAGAGAGAAACAGTGAACTTTAGAGAAGGGGGATCAGTGAAAAGAATGCAAAAGAGAAATAAAAAGGTAGAGAGAGAGAGAGAAACAGTGAACTTTAGAGAAGGAGGAATTGTGAAAGAAAAGAAAGAAAAAAGAAGCAGATGAAATGGTGGAATAAAAAAGGAGCAGAGAAGAAATGAAGAACTTTGTATGGAATAAAAAATAGAAGATAAAAGAACAAGAAATAAAACTATAGGTGAAAGAAAATGGAGAATGGAAATTATGAGAAATGTGAAGGTAAAGAATAATATCTTGTTTGAAGACAGAGGAAGGCATACAGTATAATGATGGAGGAGGGGAGCAAAAAGATATATTGATGGAAAAAGAGAAGGAAAAGGATACAATGATAGAGAAAGAGAAGGAAAAAGCTACAATGATAGAGAAAGAGAAGGAAAAAGCTACAATGATTGAGAAAGAGAAGGAAAAAGCTACAGTAATAGAGAAAGAGAAGGAAAAAGCTACAATGATAGAGAAAGAGAAGTAAAAAGC
This sequence comes from Acanthosepion esculentum, assembly GCA_964036315.1. Taxonomy (NCBI): domain Eukaryota; kingdom Metazoa; phylum Mollusca; class Cephalopoda; order Sepiida; family Sepiidae; genus Acanthosepion; species Acanthosepion esculentum. The sequence continues at coordinate 31,899,022 of OZ038493.1, read as the reverse complement.
TACAGTGATAGAGAAAGAGAAGTAAAAAGCTACAGTGATAGAGAAAGAGAAGTAAAAAGCTACAGTGATAGAGAAAAAAGGAAAAAGCTACAATGATAGAGAAAGAGAAGTAAAAAGCTACAATGATAGAGAAAGAGAAGTAAAAAGCTACAGTGATAGAGAAAAAAAGGAAAAAGCTACAATGATAGAGAAAGAGACGTAAAAAGCTACAATGATAGAGAAAGAGAAGTAAAAAGCTACAGTGATAGAGAAAGAGAAGTAAAAAGCTACAATGATAGAGAAAGAGAAGTAAAAAGCTACAATGATAGAGAAAGAGAAGTCAAAAGCTACAATGATAGAGAAAGAGAAGTAAAAACTACAGTGATAGAGAAAAAAAGGAAAAAGCTACAATGATAGAGAAAGAGAAGTAAAAAGCTACAATGATAGAGAAAGAGAAGTAAAAAGCTACAGTGATAGAGAAAGAGAAGTAAAAAGCTACAGTGATAGAGAAAAAAAGGAAAAAGCTACAATGATAGAGAAAGAGAAGTAAAAAGCTACAATGATAGAGAAAGAGAAGTAAAAAGCTACAATGATAGAGAAAGAGAAGTAAAAAGCTACAATGATAGAGAAAGAGAAGGAAAAAATATGACAGAGAAAGAGAAGGAAAAATATGATAGTAAAAGAGAGGGAAAAAGATATAATAATAAAGGAAGAGAAGGGAAAAGATATGATAAAGAAAGAAAATATATTTAAAAGAACTAAACAAGAAAATAAAATGTGATAAAACAGATCAAATAAATAACTAAATATTGTTGGCTTGTTTGATACCATTTTCAGATTTCAGATTTTAGCAACAAAGATTTTTTCAATTGGAATTATTTTGTTTTTTAAATCTTAGTACAATAATCCTCACCAACTCCGCACTTAATGAATGAACCAGTTATATAAACTGACAAAAAAATCTGCTATAAAAAATGACAATTGTCTGTTTAAAACAAGTTAGTAATTTGATTTTAATTAAACATTTATTTTACTTAATGAGTTTTTGTATTAAAAAAAAATAAAATAAAAGAAAAACCACACACACAATTCCCAAAAATTACTTGATTATTTTTAAGTAAATTTCAGTGAATTAAAAAATATACATCTGCCTTATTAACTGGTCTACCTACAACTCACTTGATGTGTTTTGAAACAAAGCTTATATAAGACTGAAGAAATTATACTTAAGGGAAAAAAAAAAAAAAAAAAAAAATTTTTTTCGACATTCTTGCTAACTGATACAAAATTTCTTTGAACTATTATTAATGATAATACATTTTTGATGTATGCAATATTAATTTATTCTTTCTACAGATCACTTTTTGTAAAAAAAAAAAAACTTGTTCAAAATTGAAATCAGACAGAAAATGTGTGAACTGATATTAAATACTCAAATTTAAATATATATATATTAAAAATTGAAGAGACATTAAAATATTAAATAATGAATTAAGAAGGTATATTGTTAATAGATATTAAAAGATTAAATATTGAAATGTTGGAAGGTTAATTAAATATTAAAGTTTATTGAATGGGGATGTTTTGTTTTGAATTGTTTCATTTTAGCTATGGTTTAATAAGGTTTTGTTGATATCTTTCTTCAGGATTTTCTTACAAGAACACAATATAATCAACAATTACGGGCATTTTCTGAGTATATAAAAAATAAGGATGTGTATGTAGTGTAGTTGATATCCAGCAAAGAAAGTAGAATTGGTGTGATGTGTTTGAATTCTGGTTGAGTCTCACTTTCACACCTTTAGGAAGAGTAGGACTTCATCTCTTCACCTGCTACAGCTTTGGCTTAAATAAGCAAGGTAGACAGGGCTTTATATCTTTGACTGGTAAACTGTCTAGGAAAAGGGAACTCTGAATTCAAAACTGGTTAGGTATAGGGTTGGCAATTCCATCCAGTAAAAACCTAGTATCTCAACCTGGAATAGAATATAGTCTTGAAAAAAAAAACAAAAAAAAACTTCTTTACTATTCTTGTGAGATTCAAATTTTCTTTTTATCAGAAATTGCTGGAATAGAAATTAATTCTTTTTTTTAGACAGTGATACATTGAGTAATTGGCTCATTCGAATGACTGAAGGAAAAGAAAAGCCAGTTTCTTATGAGCAAGAGACTCAACTGATTTCTGTCCACATGTTGCAAGTCAATGCAGTTAATGATCATGGAGCCAGGATGGGAAGTTCTTCTGCATGAGGAGTATTTATCATTATTACTGTTATGGTAATTTACCCATGCACACATGGACTCTCCCAGCTATAAATAGGAACAGGTACTGACATTTGGAGAGGGAAGTTTCCAGCAGTCAGCTCTTCGTCACATTAAACTACATCTGCGTCCTGGGTAAGATGATAAACTACATCCAGCAGCAAGGCCTCTGATCAGGAGGTTTCGAGGAGCATGGAACCACCTCTTAATTGCTGGTGTTCCCAGGTCCACCCTGACAAAGGGTGGTAGCACCTGTTAGGGTCCCAGCTATGGGCAAATAGTTAACTATTACCAGCAATACTTTTTTGAAAAATTTATTACCAGCAATACAATTTTGAATGAAAAATATTACCAGAAACAGATTTTTGACAAAACAAAATATTACCAGCAATAGAAAATGTTAAATAACCCATTGAGGTTGATATGCCATAAAACAAAATAAACCAAACTAATCTAAACCAAAGAATACATACTCGATTCATACGAATCTATCCTTAAAAAGGTTGTCAGCGTTAAATAACCCAACAATTACATATTTGCAATCTTAATTTAGTCAGCAAAACTATGGGCATTAATCTTTCAACTGAGGAGGCTTTGTCTGTTTTGAGAATCAGCATTTGTTGATTTCAATCTTGTAGTGAATGACTGCAAAACACTTGCCCCTCCCTTTTTTATAGGGAGAAGTACACAAATGCATGCTGGAATTTTTTTCCTTAGCGAATAAAATAGCCCAGTTTGCAGTTTCATGTGACACAGTCCTGATCTGCCTTGTCTTGAAGTCAGAATGCTACGTTAACTTGACTGAACTTGTATTTGTGAGTCAATGCCAATACTTAGTTTATTAACTTTTTGCCATATTACTATTGATTTGTCTTACATATCTTCATGAACGTCCAATTCCTATTGCAGACGCTCGCTCAGGCACATTTATGTTTGTTCAACACCCACAGAGCCAACCTGTGGTTTATACTGCAAACCTTAGTTACAGTTTCTGGGAGAGAGCATGTTATCTGGAATGATCAACAATCTGAACAACACCAGCACACTCAAACCCTTGGTCAAGATGACTTGTGACTTCATGCTAGCACTGCTATTGATGGCCGCAAGTGTTCCGTCTACCCAATTTCACGCACAAGGCTTGGGTCAACCCGTGGTATGGTATTCAGGCACTTTCCAGAGGTATACTGAACACTGCGATCATCTCCACTTCAGACTGATAACAACAGGAAGTCTCCTTCCTGACAAATCGACCGTGGTAAGATTCGAACATCAGGTCTCATGGTCAGAAAACGAATATTCCCACACACGCCCACACACACACATGCACACACACACACACCCACACACACACACACGGTTTGCTTATAAGATCTTACTTGTTTGTCTATAAAAAAATCATCAAACTCAGTTTCTGGTTCTAATAATTAAAAAAATCTATGTCTTATTCATGACCTCTGAAGAATTCTTATCTCCCAACAGAAAAAGGACAAAGATCAGTTTTTTTTATCATTTCACCCCAAGCAAGCCAATAAAATTATTGAGATGGAAAGAATCTGAGAAAAATCATTATTAAGGAGGAGCAGACAATAAAAGAGCAGGGTTCAAGGAAACAGAAGATGACACCTGATAGTGCATTTACATTTTTGAAGATCAAATTCAACTGGAAAGCAAGAAGAGAGTTCTGTAAGGAAGAAGTGTGAGAGAAGAAACTGTTAGCATATAAATTATGGTTATATCTAGCAATTTTAGCTGTATAATGGTGAGACCTAGCTGGCAATCTAGTACTACATTTAATTTCATAAAGTTGAGGCACCAAAGAAGAAAGCTCATCAGAATAATTACCATGAAAATATTTATAAAAACAGGCACAGGAGTGCTACATTGTGTCTGTAGGAAAGTGACTAAATCTGAGATGCCAGGTCAGGATCAGTCGGATAACAGGTATTTCTTTGGATTTTATCAAGAATCTGTAGGTACATAGCAGAAACACCAGACCAGATGTGGTAGCAATATGCAATGCACTGATAAATGGCAGAATTATAAAGGTGGGGAAAGTGACTGAAGCCAAGTTGTCAGGACTCATAACATTGCAGATTCTCTTTGGAATTTCTCAAGAATCTCTAGATATATATAGCAGAAGCACCAGACCAGATGTGGCAGCAATATTAAATGGATGGACAAATGGTAGACTTATAAATATGTAAGATAGATTCTGGTGAGAAGAACGACACATTTTCTAGCAATAGACTTAGCAATTGTTTCAATATAAGGAACACTACCCAGCCATATTCAACTTTTTTAGCTTCCATAAACACATCTACCACCTTATTTAGAATAACCTGAATAATTTGCATAATTAGAAATGAAAGCAACTGTAGATAAAAATACAGGGTGATCCAAAGAAAATGTGAATTTTTGAAGTGCATATTGCCAGACATGAGCAAGTGGCAACACTGTGAGACAGTGACCATGAGCAAGTAAACATTTCGCCATTTTAGTAACGAGAATGAAATTCACAGTATCCCAGCTGAGATGTTGCAGCAGTCAATGAGGAATCTCAACAGCAGATTTTGAGAATGCATTCGTACAGGAGGACGCCATCTACAGGATGTAATTTTTTAAAAATGAAAATTCCATCATTGTTTCTTAAATGGCATGTTTTAAGGTTTCAATTACTATGAATTAAATATTTTTCTTCCATCACTCTTGGTTTTATTGAATTGTTAAAATGTTCCCGTTTTTTTGGGTCACCCTATACTTATTTAGTTGAAAAACTTACCAAAGATGAAAATGTTCAGATAGTAATTCTGTGCTCTTTGGAAGAATAAAACAAAAAAAAATGCATTGTATGTGTAGGGGAATAGGGTAAGTTAAAAAAAGAAATTGAGGATAGTCACACAAAGCCACAAATGATATTTGTACATTGTTTACATAATGTTGTAAACCCAAAACTACCTCAAGCTCCATCCTTACTGAGTTGAAAATGTCAGCCATAGAGTAATGGTCTTGAAGTGGGCCAAGCCTGCAGAACATACATAAGAGTAATTGTTTGTAGAATTTGGAGTCATAGAGTACATTAACTGTAATTTTTCTTTCCTGAGTTTGAATGTTATACACTATACTCTACCAAATCAAATGTCTGTATTGGGGGTAAATAGCTGACACGCTCTCTTCTTTTCTCTCTCTCATATATACATATACATATATATATATATATATATATATATATATATATATGCAAATCACAAGAAGTTATAATTATCATGAGAGACCTGAATGCCAAAGTAGGCAAGGAGAGGGTAGGGGAAATATCTGGCAATTTCGAACTAGGAACCTGCAATGAATACGGAGATAAATGGGTCTAATGATTCACAGCCAATCATCAGGTAATAACCAACACCTGGTTCGAAGAACATCAAAGACAATCATAGACATGGGGAATTTTGAACTAAACCTAATCTTTTAAACTTGTTTCCTTAAAAATGGCAATGATTTGTAAAAAAATATTTTGTGTCATTATGTATGATGTCAAAACCCAAGTTTCAAATTGAGTGTAATACCTCAGTTCCAAAATTGACCTACCCTACTGTCTATATCTATCTCTTTCTATATGTGTGTGTGTGTGTGTGTGCATATACAGTTATTGGCCATGCGTGATACATGCTTAGGCAATCATCTATCTTTTGATACATGACTGACGAGGCAGATTTTTTCCTGCAATAGGTTGCCATTTCTTTCTGTGGTAGACCAGTTGCCATCGAAGGCTATAGAATCTGGTCTATCCTGTTATTTACCCATAGCTGGGGGGAGAGAAGAAAAGGATTCATACCTTTCCCAAGGGTATTAGCACGTATTACGGCACCCCACCTTGTATGCATATACATTCATACATAAGTAGAAATATAATAATATATGTAAATATAAATGCATATGTTAATTCATACAAGTTTACTTGCATTTTGAGTTCTTTATCATTGAATGTCTTAGATAATATCTTCAGACAGTTCCTGGAAAGACTCAGTTGAGATAGTAAAGGAGTTCTCTTGAAGTTCAAGTGCTTACTGCTACCATCTTAACAATCACTTTTGGAGTTCCATCTAATGGCACTTGAAGAGATTTGCTGTCATCGAAAAATAGAAACCTTCCACAGAAAGAGAACCTGCAATACACTTTATATATATATATATATGTATGAGGTTTCTGTTTTTTAAACTAATATTTTTTTTATTACTTCAAATGTTATTTTAGCAGATACCCACATTTGAGTAAATGCTCTGTTCATTTTAAACAGTAATTATTTCATTTATCAGCCTGCATTGTTAAAAAAATTCATCTGCCAGAAGTCACATTTTCTTTAAAAAGTTTTATAGAGGATATAAGCTGGCAGACAAAATAAATACTGTTTAAAGTAAATGGCCTGCTTCACTCAAATATGAGCATCCACTAAAAATAATGTTTGAAGTTTTATATATATATATATATATATATATATATATATATATATATATATATATATATATATATGTATGTATGTATGTATGTATGTATGTATATAATTATGAGTGGACACTGAGGTGAACAGCAAGTGGCAACACTGTTTTATACTTCAACACAATTTTCAGGCCTGAAGATTATATTGAAGCATGAAACAGACTGTCACCACTTATATTTACATGCACTCTATCTCTGATATTGAGCACTTTCCCCCATAAATATAGTATATCTTAATTTATTTTTATCACAGATATATATATATATATATATATATATATATATATATATATATCTCAGTCAGTTATGTGCCATGCGTGATGCACATGTAGGCAATCATGTGTCGTTTGATACATGACTGATGAGGCAGATTTTTTCCCACAGTAGGTTGTCATTTCTTTCTGTGATAGACTAGCTGCCATCCCAGGCTGTAGCTGTAGAACCCGGTCCATCCTGCTATTTACCCATAGCTGGGGTGGGAGAGAAGAAGAGGATTCATACCTTTCCCAAGGGTGTATATATATATATATATATATATATATATAATCATTGAAGTGCCATTTGGATGGACAATGCATACTAAACTTTACTAAAATTATAAAGGTAAATTACATATATAAAAAAGTACAATTCATTGTAAATTTGTAATTCAATGGTAAATAAGTAAATGCTTATTAGATGCATCTGAGCCAGGCATAATTCTCTTGTTCCTTTCAATTTCAGTGCATATAAAGAGAGAGAGAGAGAGAGAGAGAGAGAGAGAGAGAGAGAGAGAGAGAGAGAGAGAGAGAGATAGATATAGTAAGAAATAAAAATTAAAATATTAAAAGAAATTAAAATAAAAACAGTTAACTCAACACATTTAAATATTTAAAATAAATAATTAATACATAAATAATTAATACATAATTAATTAAATATGTAGAAATAAACAATAATTAAATTAAAAAATACATAAAAAATTCAACAAAAACATTTACTCAGTTTTGTTTATTAGTAAATAAATTACCACACTTAGCATACTCCATAGTTTACCCATTCTTACACAACAAGCTTAAATGCAAAACTGAAGTGGAAATTTAATAATTTTTAAGGTATCTTTCTTGCCCCACCCATTATGAGAGTATTAAATTTATTTTCAAATATTTTAACTACTTTCTTATACTGATAAGGACTTTGTTGACAATTTACTTCATGAAGGCTGTACTCTCTCTCATCTGAGTCATTATGGCAAGTGCATAAAAATATATATATACATATATATATATATATATATATATATATATATATATTATTTATTTATTATAATTTTATCATATAGACAAAACCATTTTACTCACTTTTGTCTATATGATAAAATTATAATAAATAAATAATTATTGCTCTACTATCTGTATCGAGCTCTTTTTTGAATTAACACTGCGAACGTTGGAATTTACATATTACTTTCGTTCTCATCGCATTAGATATATATATATATATATATATAACATCTTTCTATATTTCTGAGATGTGGTATTGTAATTATTTACATTGTTCAGACTGTTGTCCTCGTCTTTATTGCCATATTCATGATGTTTTGGCCATCTTCAGGTTTTTGGAATTTCAATCTGAACCTTTTATTTCATCCACCTGGGTAGAGTGTTCTATTTCCATGCGCCATGCCACTACCAGATGTCTAAGTTATCTCCCTTTAACTCATAAATAAATAAAGGGTTCAGTTTGAAATTCCAATCACTGGAAGAAAGTCAAAACGTTGTTAATATGACAATAAAGATGAGGACAATAATCCAAACAATGTAAATAATGTAAAGCATAAAGATATTTGTGGAATAAATTGAAAGAATTGGAAATATCATTTAAGACACAGAACAGCTTGAAGAATGGGCATTACCAAGAAATTTTGAAGTCGGGGAAAACAACAAAAATATTGATATTTAAATATATATATATATATATATATATATATATATATATATATGAAAGCATAAAGATATATATATATACACATATATATATATGAAAGCATAAATATATATATATATATATATATATATATATATGATCGACTCGCCCGTCGAATTCGATGTATGAGGGTTAGACAGATCAGTTCTTAGGAACTGAGAGCCCGACACCGACACATGAGATTATAGTGGTGAAGGCTTTGTGCAGGGCCATCCACACTTTTTGGAGGGACGAATACAGGGACCTGGTGCAGCGAATGCCACAAGGTCCCCAAACAACCCTCTGCAGGTTTTGAATTCAGAGTTGTCCTTCTCCTAGACCAGTTGCCATCCAAGGCTATAGAACCCAGTCTGTCCTGCTATTTTCCCATAGTTGGAGGGAGAAGCACAGATACATGCCCTTATTATCAATAAATGCAAATTATAATAAGCTGTTGCAGTTACTTATTAAGCTTAGTTTAGTGCTCCATAAGGCCAGAAACACAATGACCCCATAAAAAATCTTTACCCTCAACACTCGTGTTTGGTCTGTGAAGTGAGCTTGTTAAACAATTGCATGATAGTTGCCATCTTAATAAACAAAGGTATAATCACTTGAATCTGAAAACAGATTGGCATCACCAAATTTACAAGAGTCTGCTAATGGTTGAAATTGATTTTTGAAAGATGAAACATTATTTTGTAATGATGAGGATATTAGTCTGAATGCATTTGCAAATATCAGATCAGTTACAACAGACTTGATCCATAATCTGCCATTTGTCTTTTGAGTTTCTTCATTAGTTTGCAAGACATTTTCAGAGATGCTTGCTTCTCTCTTTGATCTTTACAGATTTGGTGACAAAATGAGTTCTACTTATCTCTTCTAATATACTTAACAAAGGCAGGCATTACCTGTAATTGAACATTAGCATCAGCTTGTTTCTTTTCTAATGAAGAATATGTGGCAGATTTACACCATACTGTCTAAGACCTGCTGATTTCTAAGATTAAGAAAGAATTACAAAAGCATCAACAGTAATCATTTTTCTTTTCTCAGAAAGTACCAAGTGTAGACAATTCAGCAACAAGTTCTATGCATAAAGATTTCATAAATGAAAAAGTTTTTTTTTTAAATCGACTCATCTCAAGCAAGGTGATAGCACCACTAGAATGTGGCGACTTACAGGGAGTGAAAGAAGACTTCAGTGGGGAGGATTGAGGAAAGGACAAAAAACAGACAGGGTTCAAGAAGACATGCATTGGCCTTGTCAGTCATACTGCACATTTGTGAATCTTGGATATGAGCAGCAAAAGTACAGTGATGAATCCAAGCATTATAAATGCAATGCCATAGAACATTCCTGGGAATATCCTACAAAGACCATATCACAAATGAAGCCATATGAGACACCATTAAATAGTCCCACAGGAAGACCTCGTAACCACCATCAAGAAGAGAAAGTTGAAATGGTTTAAACATAAGTCATAAGAAGCAATAATTTTTTTTATTGTTATCTTACACCTAATCAAAAGAAGAGGAGGAAGACAAGAAGAAATTGGCTTACAATATGAAATGGAAGATTATTCACGGAGACTCAGACTCTGGCACACAATAGAGGCATATATCCCACCTGGTTATAAAACTGTAGAGTAATTGGCTATGGTTAAATATAATTGCCAGAAAATGCCTAACAAACAGAATTGACAAAGTTTGCAATAAGCAATAACAAACAAAAAGAAAAAAATGAGAACATGCAAGACAACAATAATAAAACAAAATTATTCACAAACTAAGAATGGTGTTAACACACAAAAGGGGCACAGACAAGCGATCACATTGTTCTGACTTCAAGACAAGAAAGAATAGAAATATGATAGATGAGACCAAAGAGTGATCTATCTTATTGGCAAGAAAGAAATTTTGGGAGGGGGATGTTTTTGTCAATCATTCCAATACAGATTGGAACCAACATTGACTGAAAATGAGGATGACACATTTCATCTTATACATTGTTGTAAGTTATCAAAGACAACAGCAGAAAACCCGGAATTGGTTTAAGAACAGGTTTATTACCTTTTGGTACAAAGAAACATAATGTAGAATAGAAACTAGGGAAGAGAATGTTTAGCCTGTTTAGCTGTGAATCACCGTTTTCCGCAAAAGCTAATGCTCCTCCTGCTACTCCTCTTGATGTAGGAGTATTTTTATGTCTTTCATCTGACGACCGGGTCCAAACATGTAGGGAAATAGTCTCCCTCACAACATATATGTAAATAATTATTAAGCATTTTATTTTTATAACCTGAGTTTGTAAACAAAAATTTGGGTGGGGTATTTATGTCTTTTGCAGTCTTTCTCTCTCTCTGTCTCTGATGATTAGTGAGGGTCGTATGGGGCAGACATACTTTACCACATTGAGAAGAGATGCAATATGTAATGAAAACATATTACACTGTAATGAATGATGCGTATGCATCTTAGCAAGCCAGGAATGGAACTGCACTGCTGACATAAGGGAAGATGGTATGGTTAGATTACTCAGACAGGAGATATGAAAAAGAAATGGCAGTCAGGAATGATTGAAATAAAGGCACGTGATACTAGAAGTTGAAAATTGACTTTTGACGAGTAGAGAACACATCACACTTGCATTTGACTGTTCAAATAATCATCTTGGTGTGTGTTACTATCTTTTGAAAAAACTGTTTGCAAAGAAATGGAACACAGGTGCAATCTGTATTTGTGGTGATATTGAGCGAAATGGCTCTAAGTAGCAAAAAAAATAAAAAAATCACAATGATATGCAAAATCAAGTTGAAAGACAAACCTAAATCAAGAGACTAACTCAAGAGCAGAAAGTACATTTCCAAGATGAAGCCTAAATTAAAGAAATAAAAATCACCAAACATAAAGATTGCTACATTTTGTTACTCATAACTCCATACACATATTTGGTAATATTTCTTTCCAGGTTCCATTTGTTCTTTGGGAGGATGAAGATTTGGACCGGATATTGTCAAATTATAGACTGAGCTGAAGTTACATTTATGAAATAAATTGATTTTCAAAACAAACCCACTGAATCTTCCTTTCCTTAACAAATGACATATAGTCATTTGTTAATTTTTGACAAGTATTTCTTTCATTTTTAATTTTAATCATTTGCATTGCAAAGAAACAGACATTCAGTATATAGTCATCTATAAACAAGCTGTAATATGTTGATTTTTAAATGATACATTGTCAATTATCATTCATTTTTGACAGATATTTCTTACATCTTAATTTTAATTGTTCTCATAGCCACAAAACAGACACACTGTTTATAGTCATCAATAAACAAGTAATATCTTGAATTTTTTAAATGACACATTGTCAGCTATCATTCATTTTTGACAGTTATTTCTTACATATTAATTTTAATTGCTTTTTATTGTAACAAAACAGACACTAGGTTTCATATCATCCATAAATGAGTAACATTATCTTTTATTTTTAGATGACCCATTGTCAACTATTGTAAGAGGAGCAGACTGGTTTTTCTTTCTTTAATAAATGACATATAGACATTCATTAATTTTTGACAGGTGTTTCTTTTACCTTAATTTTAATTGTTTTCATTGCAACTAATTAGTTCCTCAGTTTATAGCTATCCATAAACATGTAATATTACATTTTTTTCGATGATACATTGTCAACCTTTATTAATGTGTTCTTTCATCTTGCTTTTCATTGCAACTAATCAGATTGTGATATCTATGGACATGAGTAAATGATATAGATCAGAATTAAAAAAAATAAGATTCAGGCAATTTTTGTCAGATTTTATTTAGATAGAAATTAATATTATATACTTTACTATTCAGACTAACATGTTTGGCTGTTATACTCACAATATTTCAGCCATTCTACTCCCCCCACTTCTTCTAGTGTCTGCATATTCAGTAACCTTCCTGGAATTTTTAACTGAACCCTTTATTCAGTTAAAAGAGATAGGTTGTTCTCATTCTGCTTTCCATGCTTAGGGGAGAAAACTCATAGCAGTTTATTCTTCCCATTCTTATTCACCTTTGTGTTATTTGTCTGTTTCTTCCACTCAACTACACAGTATGTGATTTTTTACAGCAATGACTCGGGTATTGAACTCACAATCACTAGATATGTTTTAACCAAAGTAGTTTAAATTAATTAATAATCTTAACTCATTTTGATTCCAAGCTTTTTTCTTCTCTTCTAGTAACCATAACCACACTCTACTTGACTTTTCAGTAATTGAGCAACTAGCAAAAATCCTGAGTGAGTTTAATCTTGGGAGACAAAGGTTCTCCAGGCAACAGACAAAAAACTGTATTTACCTCCCCACAAGGTGGAATGTGGCACACAGCCAATTTTTACATGGGGTTTTCCGAGCCCATAGGCTTGGGCCAAAGTTTCCTGAAAGGTTGACAAGCAGTGTTCACATACACAGAGGTTTGGTAACAGACAAAAAACTTTCTAGGTAGAAAAAGCATAGCTTTTTATTATTCCAGGCAATAGGAGTGACATCTCTATTAAACACTACAGTCTATAGCTGGTTGACTGAAGGTTGTGAGTTCACTCCTTGCACTGGGCAGTACATTTTATTTTTCTATTCAATCGCACCACCTGTAAATGGCACAGATCAGAAATAAAGAATAAGCTCTTTGAGATTTGCATTACTTTTGCCTTGGAAAGCAAGTTTTTCCATAACTTTACTGCTTAAGCTCCAAGAACTTTTACAGTTGGTAAAACATCTAATCATAACTCCACACAGTAACCTTCTACCTTGAGTGGCTCTTGGGCCTTGTATTGGGTGAATATTAGTAAAAAAAAACAAAAAAAACTTAATTTTTCTTTAGTTGCTAAGCATCATATTGTTGTTATATACATTAATAGTGTTACTAGTCATAATATTACCTTGAATTTTTATTAGATGAATCATTTTCAACCACTTTTAATTAAAGTTGCTTTTCAATGCAACAACTCAAACCATTAGTCTAATTAGTAAAATAAAGAATAAGATTTTAGTATGATTTGTCCCTGCATCCCTTTTGTTTTAGAAACCTGTTTTTCCATAACAGCTGCTCTAATATTTAAGCTACAAGAACTTTATAAGTTTGGTGAAATATCAAATCTAAGTGTATAAACTTACTCTTTATTTTCTCTGCTTTATTGACATATTCTTCTAAGGACTGTAGCTTTCAAAACTATTCGAGTGGACAGCAGACCAGAAAATTCCCTTATAAAATGTATGTGATAACCTTAGTTTTGAAACTGACAGTCCTTATCTATTTTACAGTTGAAATGACTAAATGTAACCATAAGTTCTATGCTAACAGTTTTTTTCTCACACTTTTCACTTGTGGAACTCTCTTCTGATTTCTTGCTATCCAGTCAAGTTTGATGTTAAAAAATTTAAATGCAATGTCAATCATTATCTTTTGTCTTAATTTCTGTACTTTAATTGTTCTTGATCCATAGTAATGTTTTTCTTTTTTACTTATTCTTTCACACTCAGTAACCGCTTGCATCCTAGTGGCTTTGTTGCCTTGCTTGGAGTGGAATAATTTTAAAAAAAATGCGTTTGCTATATTTTTTTGCATTCGGTTCTAAGAAAGATTTTTTATGCTTATATAACTTTCACATTTAATTTTTAGTAACACTGGCATTTTACAATGATGACTGAAGCGAGTACATGGAGAGAATTACTTTCTATGAGTGCTTTGCAAAAGCAAAATCAATCTAATTCTGTCCTGTTTCCAGATATCTTAATAATATTCTTCATCTCTGGCAAGCCAAAATAATTGCTGGAGATGAGTAATTAAAGTGAGTACATAGGCAAACCACTTTCCCACAACTATCAGTCAGTTATTTGCCATGCGTGATACATGCTTAGGCAATCATGTATCTTTCAATATATGACTGACGAGGCAGATTTTTTTCCCGCAGTAGGTTGCCATTTCTTTCTGTGGGAGACTAGTTGCCATCTAAGGCTATAGAACCTGGTCTGTCCTGTTAGTTATCCATACCTTGGGGGAGAAGAAGAGGATTCATACCTTTCCCAAGGTCATTAGCATGTAAGTGAATGTAATGGATTTGATTGGAATTCAAACTCGGCTCTCTGATTCCTTAATCCGAGCTGCTATCCATTACTCCACTGTGTCTCCCTTGCTATCCATTACTCCACTGTGCCTCCCCTGCTATCCATTACTCCACTGTGTCTCCCTTGCTATCCATTACTCCACTGTGTCTCCCCTGCTATCCATTACTCCACTGTCCTGCTATCCATTACTCCACTGTGCCTCCCTTGCTATCCATTACTCCACTGTGTCTCCCTTGCTATCCATTACTCCACTGTGTCTCCCTTGCTATCCATTACTCCACTGTGTCTCCCCTGCTATCCATTACTCCACTGTGTCTCCCCTGCTATCCATTACTCCACTGTGCCTCCCCTGCTATCCATTACTCCATCATGCCCCCATAACTATAACTAAGGTAAAACAATGAGATGTTACTGCCAATATATGATTTCTTTAATATGAACAGTCATGAAATGGTATCATGTTTCGTTTAGTTTAATCAGAAATACTTGAAATCTGTTTGTTTTAACTTCTTACTGACCATGGTTAATAAAAGTAGCCAGATTATTTTTAAGCACTGAGAATATAGGCTTTAATAAAACCATAAAAATCGTAACTACAAAAAAATTATTTTATCTTTGATATCTACTTTTCATTTTAAGAAGGAGAAAAAAAAAAAAAAAACAGAAATACTTCTACACATTTTGTTTCTTAAATTTGCCATATCTTTCATTATGCCTAAACTTCAAGAAAAAGAAACCAAAAAAAATTTTTTTTTTCTTTCTTTAGACGCAAATGTCTTTTATCTCTAATGAACTTGTTCTTGCTTACTTTAACATATTCTTACTTATTTACCAAGGTGATTATCAGTACCTATATTTCCACAATCCTACATCTATGTTTGAACCTTTTGTTAATAATTTATACAAGAACGTTTTTTTGTCAGGAACCTTGGCAAAGGAAATGTCTGTCCACTAGTTTTAAGGAAATCAGTGCAAACTTTCAACTCTTCAAGTTTTTCCCAAAAGTTTGCCTTTTGATTTTCTTGAAATAAAATCTGAATCATTTTTTTTAAACTGTTAAATTAAGAATACGCTCACCACTGACTCTGTGCCTTTTCTATAAATACTTTTATGGTAATTGTTTGGATGAGTTCTTCACTATGGTACCTAGATATTCCGAATTTAAATGCAGTAGTAGACTGTTGTGGAGTAGTTGAGCACCCCCATAAATTGGAATGGTCTAAGACTATTTAAACAGCACTCTCTCTTACTGAGTGATTGGAGTTAACAATTAACTGTTTATTACATTAGTCTGTGTTCTCAACCATGTGCCATATTATTCTCTGGAATCAACTACTTCTTATTTTCTATATGTGTGTCAACCTTTCCTATTTACATCACAACATAGTCTGATGTTGAGATCTTATCAATTTACAGTTGAGCTGGCTAGATGTAACCATAAATTCTATGCGGACATTTTCCTTTCTCACACTTCTTGCTTGTGGAACTCCCTTCCAGCTTCATGCTTTCCAGCCAACTTTAATCTGCAAAAATTTAAATGCAATATCAATCACTATCTACTGTCCTCCTGATTACTCTTTTCTCTTCCCGCTCATTATTAATGTTTCTGTTCCTAATTCCAAACCCAGTAACCCCTTGTGTCTCAGTGGCTTTTCTGCCTTACTTGGGGTGAAACTGATTAAAAAAAAAAATCTAAAGATATTTCTCATACACACATACTGGGATGAAATTCAGAATACTGGCTACTTTACTTTGGAATCAGTTCTGGAATCAATTTTTTTCCTTAAGAAGCTTCTCTGAACTCTACATTCTTAACTTCTACAAGTCAACAGTCAATTGTTATCTATCCTCCTTATCCTTATGATCTTCACTGCTGTTTTCATTCATATTGCACACCTCATACATTGTTACCATTTTAACATTGACCTTATGCCTTGAGTGGCTCTCAAGCCTTAGATGAATTCTAGAATAGAAAAAAGTATTTAGCAATGTATTCTTGGTGAACATTATCACTATAGTTAGGTTGATTTTCATTGGGGACTCTGCATAATGCCATGCAGTTTATTAGGGAATTTTCTGGTGTGCTCTTTACACTAATACTAGTAGAACAGACACGAAAATTAGTAATATGTAGCTTTGTTTAGAACAATGGTTAGCAAGCTGTACTCACAGACTTACTGCAGTGATTTTAGTATTCATTGAAGACCTCAAAATTGTGGTCTTTTGCCAAACTAAGCTAATCTTAGATAACAATGATAAATATATTATAAATGTATCATTTTGTCTACTGCTATATGAAATAAGAACATTATATATATATATATATATATATATATATATATATATATATATATATATATTATTTAATATGCAATAAGTATTTTGTAATGGGATAGTGAGCTTACAGTCAAATCGCACTGAAACAGTGTTTCTTGTTTGATCACCGGAGTTAACCATTGTTGAGGCCAGTCAGTACTTAGATGGGGGTTTGCTTGGAACACTAGGTACTGTAAGTGAAAACTGAATGCGAAATTGGTTGAGCATGGGGTTAGCAACTTCACCCTATAAAAATTTAGTTGCTATGGAAACCACAGCAGCAACACCTAGTGTCGTTGAGAGCTGTAGCTCCCATACACCTCAGTGGACTGTATGGGACAAAAGGAGTTGAAGAAGGGGAATGGGATAGTTGTTAGAAAGCCACTGCAATTGTACTTTCAATCCTCTGTGAGTTCTTCACATTTACAGCCTTGTGACATACGACTGTATTGAATATTCAATGCAGTAGTAAAGTACAATTCCAGTAGCTTTCTAACACACACAGGCATTTCTTTACTTCCACACTCTTACACACTTTAACATCCCAAATGTTCCTCACATATATTTTTATATTATCTATCATGTTTATACATGTGACACATGTCTGACTAATGAGAACTACCAAAAATCATAACATTCCATTACTCTGTCTGCTTTTTTCATTTCTATTCTCAATCTCTGATGAAGTCTTAATAAAGGTGAAACATGTTGGATTCAGATTTGTTTCCTACTTTGTTCTTTATTTCATTTTATCCTCTTGTCAGATTCCTATCTATATCTGATCTACATTTGATCTTCAACTCGTTTTTATATATATATATATATATATATATATATATATATAATTTACAAGAGGATAGAATCCAGGTAGAGATCAAAGTTCTGGACTGAGCAAGAATATAATGTAAAAGGTTCAAACACTAATATATATCATTTGTAAACCCTCGCTAAATTTCACCAACAAAAAAACAAGGGTTACATCTATAGACATTCATCACACACACACTTATACACTAACATGAATTCATGCTACCGTCCAACATACACTTAGACTCACAAGCATTTTTACATGCACACTCTTACACTATCACACACTTTCACATCCTAAATGTTCCTCACACATATTTATATATTATCTATCGTGTTTATACATGTGACACATGTCTGACTAATGAGAACTACCAAAAATCATAACATTCCATTACTCTGTCTCTTTGCTTTTTTTCATTTCCATTCTCAATCTTTGATGAAGCCTTAATAAACGTGAAACATGTTGGATTCAGATCCGTTCCCTACTTTGTTCTTTATTTCATTTTATCATCTTGCTGGATTCATATCAATAACTGATCTACATTTGATTTTCAACTCATAAAGAATTAAATAAAGTCATAATAAAGTTTAGAAAGGAAAGCTTTAAATGGTGCATTATTTTAAATGTTTAAAATATGTTTAGTTGGTATTAAGATAAGACTCACATGAGTGAGAGGCTGATTTACAGACATTAAGTAAAGTTTCTCTTTCAACTGTGTGAGAATTTTTTGTTGATTGCATTTTACAAATATAAACCTAGTCTTCAGTAATATTTATGGACTTTAAACTAGAGTGGCAAGTTCTCCGTGATATAGAAAATGAAAAAACGGAAATAAAGTAGAAAACAGAAAATAGGATATTTGCTATTTAAAAATAAAATATTCCAATGGTAAAACGTAAAATTCCTGAGCTAGAACTTTACAGAATCATTATTTTGCATAAATTTGTCATACACAGCAAGGTCAGTCATTTACGTGAAAGTGCTACAACCTATATTGCTGAAACATATCATTTTATAAATAACATAAGGTATTTTCCAGCAGAGTGCAAACACCAAAATCTACTTCATGATATTAACCTGGCCAAACTGGTCATTGCTGGTCGCCGCAGGGTAAATACCTATGTGCGATATTAGCATATGAATAGCTTGGCATGCACCGACAAGAGTAGTAGTAAAAATAAAATTTGTTGTTTGTTTAGTTATTAAATTAGATTTTTAAATGCCAGTTTGATTATCCTTCATGATGAGTAAACAAAATGCTCGCAAACTTGGTGGGTGCACACTTTCAGCAAAATACAAAGCTGAAGAGCCAGCATTCTGTGATGATTTTTATCATGATGCTGATAAAATATTTTGCAGTTTTTGTTAACACACTGTAGACTGCACTCAGAGGGATATGCTTGTGGATCATCAGAAAATGCTGAAACACAAAATAAAAGCAGCCCATATAAGTAGGCTTTATATTTGTATATTTTACTGTTTACACACAAGACTGCTTTTCAGGTATTTTTATGATTTTGAGACAAAAACAGAAAATTGAAATTTACTGTCATGGAAGAACATGGAATTTAACATTTTAGAATGTAGAGAAATTACCATTCTACTTTAAACCAAATGGTTTTGTACTTGATTATATTATTTGGTCTTGTTCTTTGTATTGTCTTTCCATTTCAAATCATACAATTTGAAATGTAATATATTGAGTGGTTAAAACCAACTGTGAAACAATTTTAAACTAGAATGGATGTTTGATGTGGCAAAAACGAAAAATAATAAGAAATTTCTAAAATGTCAAAAATCTGTAGTCTACAATTTTTATTTGAAAAACCCTTATCCTAATATAATTTTGTAACATCAGGAAAAGTAGTTGTCAAACATTTTTTCTGAAATTGAGAGTAAAAGAAAGCTTAGAAAATGTACTTCCGTTTTTGACTTTCAACGTCAAAATTCCAACTGGGAATGTCTTCATTTTTAGTGGCTTAAAAAAATTCTTCTTTCAAGTTTTGCTTGAAAGAAATGGAAACAGTATATGGTGCCAGATGGTCGTTCCAGGAACTTCCTTAATTAGAATTTCTGAGAGTGAAATCATCACCAACAAGCCCCACCCATAGAGACCAATGAATAAAAAATATTTAAAAAAAATAAAAATACAACTAAAAACCACATACTCTGATATTGCCAGACACAAAATTTTCCCAAGACTTTTAAGCTATCATGTGTATTTTTGTAGAATTAGTTTCAAAGATTAGTCTCATCCATAAAATTAAAAGACAATTTCAACCTGTTCAAAATGTTCTATTTTAAAATTTTTTTCTTTATCATTTTCAGAAGGCTGCTTTCACTATCTTCTTTTGCAACCACTATAATGATGAAGATGATTATTACCATCATTATTACAATCATAATGAGGACGATGAAGATGATTATTACTATCACTACTGCAATCATTATAATAAGGATTATTACCATTTTTATGATTGTGACTGATCACAATGGAGTTAATCATCATTAGCTACAACTTCCTTAATCTCACTATTGTCTTCATCTCAGTTTTTTTTAACAATCTTTCTCTTCCTTCATCAAAGTCAAAAAAGCTCAAGCAGATCTATAATTGAATGTGATAAGCAACTCCAAAGTAGATTCAAATACAGCCTGCATCAAATACTTCCCATTGGTCAGAAAATTCTTGATCATGTGACCTGTAAGAAACACGACTAGATACTACACTATTTGATATTATCGAAGTCTTTTCCTTGATGTCCTCTCAAGACAATGAGCATTTTTTGGTTGTGCCCATCACTATTCCAAGTTATACATGACAAGTTCTGTACAGCTCTATTTTGTCAATAATGCTTGCATTAATTCCTAACTACCAACATTCTATATCTGTCTATATTTCTGAGATGAGGTATTGTAATTATTTATATTGTTTGAACTGTTTTCCTCATCTTCATTAACATATTCACAATGTTTTGGCTATTGTACATGTCAACCTTCTTCAGGTGATTGGAATTTTGAACTGAACCCTTTATTTCATCCACCGGAGCAGATCATTCTAGTTCCAAACCTTTCTGAATGTTTCAGTTATCTCCCTTTAACTCAACTCTCCAGAATAAATTAATACCAATATTCTGTTCTCCTTTACAATGCAAATTTATAGTAGAAACCATTTACAATGTACCAGCAGCAAGGAACAATTCTTGACCTGACCTATTACCAATTGCCCAAGGTGAACAATGGTAAACAATTACTTTGTAAAGTTCCAACTACTTTGTTATTCTGTATTTGTTGAGAGATGGGAAGAGAAAAAGTGGATTCAAGCCTTTCTCAAAATCATTAGTATGAAGGGAATGTAAAAATCTCCAAGCCAGAATTGTCTGAATCTAATATTCTTACTGTTTGGTCATCTAAACTGCTACAATATCTGCTTCTTTTTCTCCGTGCCATATCATATCAAGTTGTTGGAGATCTTAACTCTCCACAACTTCCTATATGAACAGCATTCAGAGACAGAAGATAATGATTGACATTGCATTTAAATTTTTGAAGATCATAGTTGAATGGAAATCAGGAAGTTGGGAGAAAGTTCTACAAGCAAGAAGTACAAAAGAAGAAACTATTAGAATAGAACTTATGGTTACAACTAGTAATTTCAACAATGAAATTATGAGACCTAGCAGCCAATCTAGTACTGCATTTAAATTAATCAAGTTGAGTTACCAAACAGGAAAATTCATCAGAACAACTACCTTGAAAATGTTTATAGAAAAGTACAGGGAGGCTATGTTATGGGTGTGAGAAAGTGACTGAAGCTGAGATTTGTACAATTTTTACATACTCTACATCCAGAAAAGAAATCACTTGTATGAATGTAAGACAAATTTAATAAAAATCTTAATTATAGTACCATGTTAGTTGTCCTTACTGAAACTTATATATATATATATATATATATATATATATATATATATAATTATTGCATGTGTGGCACTTTTTACAAGACTCACAGGCATTACACTAATCATAAGCAAGGAGATAAGGTGTGACATTTTGACCATTGGCAGAGAGCACTGATACTACACTGATTGAAGGCATATGTGTTGATTCATAAATAATTCTAACATTTTTGATGGGTACTATGCAAGAAAAATATAATAATGATAGTGGCAGTCACAATCATTTAGACTTTCAGGTGACCTTCAGCTCTGAATCCAGGATACAATTTTGAGCAATCAAAAATCCCAACAAAAGATATTTTTGAAGAATAAAAACGAACAACATTATTAGTTTTCAAATTTCTAAAAATTAATTCCTTATTTTAGATTGAATTTTAACATTGAATGTTTTGTAAACACTGAAGTGGAGATGATCTTGAAAAATCAATACCAATATTTCAAATAAAAGAGATTTCTTCCTGATCAATAAATCATTCATATGAACAAGAGAATTATAAATATAATAAATCCTTTATTCTGACAGCAATGCTTGTATTAATTCCTGGCCATATAACAATCTCTTTTTCTTTACTTATAATAAATTTCTATAGCAAAATCATTTAAAATGCATTTATGTAGAAAAAATTATTGCAATGCTTTCCTACAGTAAATTCATTCACAATGAATTTTCATGAAACATAAAATTCTGTCAATGAAAATTCTTGACCACTGACAATCCCTTTCTTTCTAATTTTCAGTAGATTGCTATTTTTGAGTGCAAAACCCTGCTAAAAGAGGTTTTACATAAAAATATTTAAAAATAATAATAACAATAATCCAAAATCATTGAGGTAGCTCAGGGAAGAATCCTTCAAGAAGACAAATGAAGGAACAATTTGCACATCACAAAAGAAGGCTTTAAGAACAGATTTCATCAAGAACAGCTGATTTGCCCTTGTTCAGGCTGTGTGGGAAAACTATTGAAAGTGAGCAACACATTGGATACATTCAGTTGGCACCAAAGACATACAAATGATGCCATGACAAAATAGGCTTCAGAATATATTGGGAACTATGCAGGAAGTATATCTTGAAATGTGCAGAGAAATGGAATGAGCATTCACCACCATTAGTAGCCAAGATCCAACCATCTTAATTGACAATCGCTTGGAGAGCAATCGCCCTGATATCATACATGTGCACAAGAGCAGTCATAAATGTATCCGGATAGATGTTGCAGTATCTTGAGATAAGGACATTGTGAAGGCAAAGCAAATGAAAATACAGAGATATCAAGAGCTGGTGGGGTAAATCAGAGAAATATACAAAGCCGTTGCCCAAGTTGTCTGTCTCTTTTGTGGTTGGCACACATGGGATTACTTTCTGCCTGGCATGACACCTTGGGTTACCTGACATTATCGGAATTGTCCAGATGTCAGTACTGTTTGGAACAATTCATATGCTGAGGAAAATGTGTAGAGACACAGCTGCAGGGAGGAGCTTAGATACAAGCATCATTGCCTGGACAAAACTGGAGATGTTATTGTTCCACTGTGCTTAAGATGGAAGTATATATTATATGAGACTGACTGCTGAAAAAGTCAAAGCAACACAAAGATGACATGAGATGTGGTAAACTTAACAACTCACTTGCTTTCTTCACGTATCTCCGATATTTGATTATATTAGAAAATGTTAAATGTAACGTTTTCTGGTCCACAGAGCTGTATCCTTCTTCATCATCCAAACTACATTCCCTTTGAGATTAAGTATTTTACCTTCTTCATGGTTGGCTTATTGTACAGTTTTCGTTTTAGTCTTGTACAAATTTTAATTCATCGACACTCATCTTTTTCATACTAATTCCTCTTCTTTGTTACCTTTTTTGCAACATTTCAACTACTGCCTTCTATGGTACTTCTTCAGGTATTCATTGCATTGGGTAACCTTTCAAAAATATTTAGTCATGGACATGATGATAAACTACATCTAGCAGCAAGGCCTCTGTTTTGAGGAGCATGGAACCACCTCTTAATTGCTGTTGTTCCTGACCCAAGGAATATTAGCACCTGTTAGGGTCCAAACTACGAGCAAATAGTGAACTCCCAAACAAATCACTATGAAAGTATAAAATACATTTCTCATAAAAATACCAGCAATACATTTTTATATTAAAAATAAAAATTACCAACAGTACCTATTTATTAAAAATGACCAGCAATACATTTTATTATAGAATTACCAACAATACGTTTTATCTATAGTTGAAGGCATGCAATTGTACTCAAAATATATTTAGTCGAAACCACAAAATTGTGTTCAAAATGTTTAGATTTTGGCATTAAATAACCCATGGAGGTGTTGATATACCATTAAACAAAATCAACCAATCAACCTATATAATATAATCATAAGCTCAATAAATCCTGTCAATGATAAAACAGGTTATACAAAGGTCTATTAAATATGAAATGCATTTCAATATATACTTTTAGTATCTGCTTTGTCCCTATATAATGCAATCATTTGAAAGCTTAGTAAATCCAATCAATCATTCCTCTTTTATTTCGAGCAATCTCAAACACTACTGACTAGTTTTATGCATCCTCTTCATTATTTCTATACACATCAAACCAGTTTTTTTCCTTACTGACCCACATATGTTTTAGTTGGTATCCCTCAGTGATAAGACAACATAAATATTTTACAATTTATTTCAGTATATTCTTTCACTGTTTACTGTGTTAGTGTATATATAATCATTTGAAAGCTTAATAAATCCTATCAATGATAAGACAAGTTTTACAAACTACTTGTAAATAAAGAAAAACAAAATAAAATAGTCTTTGATTCAAGACATACTATATCTTAAACATATTTTAGGATGTGATCATACAATTGATTTATATTTCTTGGTAGAAGAATTTTACATCCATGTTCTATTTACAAGGTAATGAAAATGTTACTAACAGAACTTATTACAAGCATATTTTTATTTATTTTTATCTATGTCTGGTTGCCTTAAACTATTGATAAAATAAAGAAAGATGGTTTGTATGCAAAGTTAAAAGGTCACTCTATATGGAATCATTAAAATAAATAAAAGCTTTGACATATTTTATATCACATATTACATATGCAGCTTTTATATAAATAAAAACTCCCAAGCAAAGAATTAAAAGAACAGACTTACCTTTCTTGATATTTTAAGACATTCTATAATTCCACTATTCTTCTCTTCATTCTCAGAAGTGCCCAAAGTTCTGGAAAGCAAACAGAATTAAATGAGATGTAAGGTGATGTCCATGGAAACAGAAAAGGATATATATCCTGGAAAAATTATAACATCACAAATAATGTCTATCAAATTTTCATACCCTGCCATCCAACTTAATCATATTCACTAGAGTGTCTATTTTAATGTCTTGGTTCTCATTGAAAAAACATTGTTGATATCATTATTTACTGAAGAAAATGGTGTTGTTTTATTGGCAACCACTTTTAAGATGTGTATTCTAACCACCTTTTTTTTAAAAAAATCCCATGTTTTATAGTTTCATAAAAGTACAGTCAGAATATTTTAACAAATGACATGGATACATTTTGTCTTTTTCTTTGAGAAGAGTCATTTAAAAAAATACTGTTTGAACAACTGTTTAGAATTAATGAGTGTTTTGATGTATTTCTTTAATAAATCATACCCTTTATATCAAGGGTTCCATAAACAGCTAGTATTCAAATAATCTGCAATGAATTCCTATAGTAAAATCATTTGCAATACATTGCTATAGTAAAGCACTTCTACATTGGCTATGTCACTATATATGGAATCATTAGAGGGAATGAAAGTTTTGCTGTATTTCTTTAATAAATCATACCCTTTATATCAAGGGTTCCATAAACAGCTAGTATTCAAATCATCTGCAATAAATTCCTATAATAAAATCATTTGCAATACATTACCATAGTCAAACATTGCTACATCCACTGTGTGACTATATATATAAATCATTAGAAGGAATTAAAGTTTTGATGTATTTGTTTAATAAATCAAAAAGTAAAACACTAAAATCTTGACATGCATGTTGGATTGTAGAAAAACAAAAAAAAACTCCACTTACAAAATAGAAAGAAAGATGGAAATGTTCCTTTTTAAAGAATTTTAAATAAAAAACAATTTAGAATTTATCCAAAAAATATTTTCAGATAAAACAAAATATTAAAAGCTAAAATACTCTTAAAATTTTGATGCTTTTATAGATTTTTCAAAGAAACACAAGTATGTGTATTGTCTCAGTTCCAAGACAATGTCTGTATTCCATGTAAACCATTTTAAAAGTGAATTTGGCTTATCTATGATTGTTTGGCTCTTCTAAAAAGGATATGCTATGCAAGTATTTTCTGAATTCCCCAGACCATTTTCATTTTGCTAGAATATATATATATATATATATATATATATATAATGTGTAATATATTACTATTATTATATTATTTAATTATAAGAATATAAATATTATGGTAATTATCTATCCATATATATTTATCATATATTTATTATCAAATTATTTTTTTTTGTATTTTAAAATTTTATGATTACTGTAATAATAAAAATAATAATCAGTGTTCAGAATAAAAACAGTAAAAATGCAACTTCCTTTGTCTCTTTCTCACACACCCATATATATATATATATATATATATATATATATAATGTGTGTGTATGTATGAAAGGCAGATACATAAGTTCACAGACTAGTGTGTAGTTAGCAGAATTTTGATTTAAAATTTTTGCTTTATTATGTTCAATTGATGTGATCAATATTCACAAATGAATTATTTAAACAAAGGAGGAGATTATGTTGAAAAATAAATTCTTTTTTAATACGTGGCTACGAAGTTTGTATATGTGTGTATATATATATATATATATATATATATATATATATATATATATATATATAAACACATGCAAAAATGAGGAGGTGCTGAACAGTTCTGTCAGACCCACTTTAAACATTCTGTATTCTGATAACTGGTCATGGAAATAGAGATTTTGGAAAGTGGGGTTAGCCAAGAAGTTTTCAGATCAATATATATATATATATATATATATATATGTGTGTGTGTGTGTGTGTGTGTGTGTACATGCAAATAGTATAACTTATCAATGTAGAAAATGAAATTGGTCATTGAAATACAGATTTTGAAAAATAGGCTGGTTCAAGAATTTTTCTCATATATATGAGTGTATGTGGGCACCCTGAGGTGGTGTAATGGTTAACAAGCTTGTCTTGCTAGAACAATTACAACTGAGTAGTGAGTTTGATCCTGACTGGGTGCCCCATATTTATGGCCTTGTGCCATATCTACACACGGAAAAATCACTATATGAGTGTGTATTTGTATTTTTGGAAAACTGAGATTAAGTTTAATTTTCACTTTAAAATGATCTTAGTTTGAACTTAAATTCAAAAAGATAAAACCATATATATATATATATATATATATATATATATATATATATATATTATTTTAAGCTTTTCACCCCAAGCAAGGCTGGAAGTCACGAGCACACAAGCAGATAGGAATGAAAGGGGAAAGAATGTGGAGAAGGGAAGTGGATAGATCAAGGCAACTGGAGATGTCGATTGACGTTACACTTAAATAGTTGGAGATTATATTTGTCAGGGAAACAGGATATATATATATATATATATATATATATATATATATATATATATATATATATATATATATATTATAGACCAAAAATTTGGGTTCTCTCTCTAGATTACAAAGAATCACCTAAAATTAAAGGTTGTGTGCATTTTTCAAAATTTATTTTCTAGCTCACTTTGAGCCAGAAGGTTTTATCATATATTCAAAATAATGATGATAACAAAATTAACTCATTACTGCATAAAGATTCCTTAATATTTTAGCTCTTTTTATCTAATCTACTTTGCTGGCTAGTGGTAATCTTAGGACTGGTAGATTACAAATTTTCAGTAACCTCCTCTCTAAAAATAAATGGTTGCCAATTACTGATGGGTTAAATAGTTACAACATCCTAGTTTAGTAGGAGTTAATTAAAACAAGAGATGAACATTACTAACTATTAAATCCAGAGGATCACTTCAAACTTCTAACCTCTAGTGTATGTATGTGTGTGTATATTTTATATATGAAAAACTGGCAATCATGGCTCTCCACAACCTCTTGTCCTTTGTAGCTCTTAATAAATTTGGTCTTTTTGTTATCTCTCATAAAATCTGTTCTGCCATCTACTTACTCATGCTTACTAGGTAAGTTATGCATGGTTTTCATGCGTCTCTCTTGCTTTCAATCTGTCTTGTGAGTATCAAATTTTCCAAGCCCTCTTTCCTCAATATGTCCCCTATAAATTTCAACACTTTCTTTCTGATGTTAAGTATAAATGTCGTTTTTGTTGCCATTTTCTCTAAAATTTTGTCGTAGCTCACATGTTTGGTCCATGGTATTCTTAGCAGCCTTCTGTAGAACCACATTTTTGTTGCTTTAAGTATATGCTGATCCATAATATATTTCTGCAGTCCTTAATTCCATAAATCTTTGCATCTGGAACCACACCAAAATCTGTAAGCTGCTTCTCTCCACCATACTGCAATAGTTAACTAACTTGTCTTGTAAATCATTACTACTGCAGTGAGTCTGATCATCACTGTCTCATATTATTGGTCTTATATCAGACTTAAATTTAGTACATGTTTATATATGTAAACATACTAGAGATTAAAGGGTTTAAGGCTAGAGTAGTGAATACAATCCTTGATATCCCCTACTAGTGCCAGACAAAAATTAGCAAAGATTTATTTCTCTGGAATCTTTACATATCCCAAGATGTGAAGTGATATGTTAGATTGATATTTAAAAATAACTTCCTATTTGCCACTGATTTGTGTCTTTGGCAATATCAGTTCCCATCAGAACTGGAGTTAATGACAGAAGAAACAAGAATCAAGCCATTTTCGTCTTTGCTAAAATCACTGGCAGAAGAAGCAGCAGCAGCAGCATGCTGTCCCTTGAGTCGATTGAATTTAAAAGAAAATATTTAAAAGAGATTTTGGTGATGGGGTTGGGGGAATTGCACGGATAACAGCAATGAAAATAAACTTCTATATTAAGGGTGTAAAAAAAATAAGGGGACATGGGTGCATTTTTATTGATATTTGTAAGATGTGTCACATAATTTTCATTTTATCCTCTGAATTTAATGCTGACAAGAATTCAGAAGAAGAAGGCTTTAGCATTCAACTCAAAAGTGTCTGATGCTCTTTGAGACCAAATATTATGCAGAAAAAATTCTTTAGGAAGTACATTAAACTCTCAGAAATCTGAATATAGGAATACTTTCATAAGCTTCATAAATATATATATATATATATATATATATATATATATATATATATATATATATACTTTTGTTATTACTATAAACGTTATTTTTAGTGCTTACACATATTTGAGTTACTATCCCTGTTTTTTGTTTTTTTTCTTAAACAGTGAAATTAATAACAACTGGCCCAGAGTGAAAAGTCCTACTAAAAAAAGATTTTGCCTCCAAGAGGAATTGAAGATGTCGGAGGCACAATTGGAGGCAAAGGGAAACTATGCTACAACAGTAGGAAACTGAGATACTAGGTCAGGATTAGTAACATTGCATATTCAAATTTAACTAGATTCTAATCCAACTTTATATATATATATATTAAACACACAATTAAAAAGAATGTATGTACTGATATTCAATACATACTTTTTCTATTTATTAGATATGATGCCACTTTGAACTGATTCCATTTCCACTAATCCAAAAACAGCAGAATTTAGTCAAAAAACCTTGCTTACCATATTGATAACACTCAGTTCTTGACAATGACTATGATAGTTGAAAGTACTTGAATATATCAGAAAAAAAAAACCGGTGAATTTTAGACAAATTATTCATAACATCAATTCTGATGTACAACACCGCATTTTATTAATTAGAAAAATATAATAAAAAGTGGAATAGACTGACACTGTTGTTCAAATTTAAAAAAAATTTGTTTGGATAAATTCTAACTACATAAATACACTGTATATACGAATAAATATTATGTTAACTTTGAGCTTTGAATCTGCGTTTAACTTAGCGTTCCTCCCATGAGTTGCAATATTTTAAAAAAAATTAACCGTAATTGTTCGTGCCTAATGAGTCGGTAGAACCATGAAACTAAGTTGCAATTCAAATATAGGTATATGTATATTTATTAATATATATGTCTTAGCTCTGTCTAACCACATTAAGCACGGTTTTGTTTTCACCTTATATTAAAATGACTAAATATTTATTCGCTTACCTGTGTATGAATGCTAATGCACATACATACAGCTGCTAATATCTAATTATTTGTTTTTTATATATATATATATATATATATATATATATATATATATGCTTACAGTCATATCATAATGAAGCACTGGTTCCTGTACAATCACTGAAGTTAAGCAATGTTGAGTCTGGTTAGTGCATAGAAGTGTGACCACTTGGGAATACTAAGTGTTGTAAGCTTAGATGTGTGGGTGGTGTAATGGATAATGGCTTGGAATTGTTAACCAGAGAGCTAAGTTCCAATTTCACTTGAGTTCAATATATTCGTTTACATGCAAATACCATTGGGAAATGTATGAATACACTTCTCCCCCACCAAACTATAAGTTAATTAGTACAACTTCTATCATTAAATCATTATTATCTTCCCAGATACAAAAAAAAAGAAATTCTTGTGATCTAAAAATTTTTTCTGGCTTTAAATAACCTGTAATGGTTTGATACAGACAGCCTGATGACTGTGCTGTGTAAAATAGAACTCATGAAACTAGCAGTTGTGGCCAGTCATAGTTAAGCTGTATAAAATAATAATAATAATAAATATATATATATATATATATATATATATATATATATATATATATAAATGGGTAGTGTTCTCAGCCAAGACATTTCCTTTGATATTCATTTGTTTTTCTGTATATATTTATTTTATTACATATATATATATATATATATATATATATATATATATATATATTATATATATCTCTGGTTTGAGGTGTGAATTTGTAAACAGTGACTATTTAAGCTAATAGTGCACGACTCTTCGACAGAATTGAGTCACTCTCAGTCACTGTGTGTTTATCTGAATCTAAAAATAAACACGCTAAAATTCACCCTCATCACGTACCGTACGCTGACGGCTTAGTGGGAGAAGTTCGGACTGACGCAAATGCAGTCGGGTTTTGATCCTAGCTAGAGGCAACCGAACGTCTAGCCACACTGATGAGCTGTGAAACGGCGAAACAGTGTCTGTGGATGACAAATATATAACAAGTTTTAAGATAGGGATCATAATTTAATATTTAATGATTAAAATCAAATAAAATAAATATAACCTAAGGTACCTTTTAACTGATACTTCATCAGAAGTCAATCATCAGTACTAAAATACTGCTGAAGCGGTGTTTTTTTAAAATAGGATCTTAAAATTGTAGAGTGGACAAGGGTGGGAAATTATTATTGGCATCTAGATCGAGTCAATGACTCCCTAAACAGTTCTAATTTGTGTTTGATCTCCTCCTGTCAACACAGAGTCAGATGCTGTGTGTTGATCACAACAGCTTCTAAGATATTCTGGTGGTTTTTGTCTGGGTTCTGTGCAGAACAGAGAAGAATGTTTCAGAATAATTATTCCTACAAACATTTGTACTTAACAAGTGTTCACCATTGGCAGACTCATGTGTCTGTGAATGACCGGATAATGTTACTAATTCCTACGAATAGGACCAGGAACATGTTGAGCAATCTTCATCTCTAGCCACTGAATAGTTTTACCTACATAATTATTTATCGCTTTAAATGTCAGTATGATGCTGACTAAGTTTTGTTGGAGGGTAGGCAAAATGTCTTTACGGATAGATGGGAATGCATTTGTTGTAGAGAAGATGGTATGTACTACAATAGAATTAAAACAGTGCATTATAGATGATCAGATCTTATTGGAAAAAAATGACTATGAGATCTAATGTATGATAGTTTGATATAAACAGAACACTCTGGAGGACCAAATGTTTTAATATCATTAAATTTAGAAATTTTAAGTTTAATGTTACTCAGAATAAAATCTTCAGGGAAGCCATTTGCAAAAAAAAAATGTTGGCGATTTGCTTGAGTTTGGTATCCAATTTATATACCGAATATATCATTAGTGCATGGTGGGTAAGATTTTTGATAAGGTTGATATCCCTAGATTTGGGGGTCAAAGGAATACCAACTAAGATATTACCCTTTAAAAGTGGGGTTTCTGTATACACTTGTGACAAAAGATGTAGAAGTTTTCTTGACTATATATATATATATATATATATATATATATATATATATAGATAGATAGATAGATAGATAGACAGATAGATAATATTAGTGGTTAATATACACACACATATATATACATATATATATATATATATATATATATATAAAATATATAAATACATTCATATACATACATACACATATGTGTAAAAAAATTATATATATAAAAAATTCCAAGAGGATAGAATCCAGGTAGAACTCAATGTCCAGGACAGAGTAAGAATATAATAAAAAGGCTTAAACACTAATATTCCATAGTTATAATTTTATTACACTGGAATCATAATTACGATCCAATTCATCAGACCTACAAATTCAAAAAGAAATCGGAAAAAAAATATGTGTGAGTGTGTGTGTGTTTATACACACACACATATCCCCAATCAAATAATTTTTATTGCAAAAATGGTAAAAAAAAAAATTATAAAAAGATATACCTATGGGGAATGAATATTAAATTTTAACTCCATTTCTATGTTCAATCATCAGCTATAAGGATATTTTTCAGAGTTCATATCTTTCATGATTATATCTGTTCATATCCATCTTCAAATCAATCCATCTTACTTACTTCATTATCTTTCCGCTATGCATGTACATCATGTATACTTAGGCACCAAGAAGTCATTCAAACATGTTTTATTGAAATCGACTGATAAGGTCTGGCATCTTAATAGTTTTTATATTTTTCCAGTTTGAGTATAAGCTGTTGCATATCAAGATCAAATTTATTAATTTTGAACAGTTTTTTCATGGATCTGATCTGGATGTGCAACAGTTTACATGCAAGATAAAAAAAAATGTTTCAAGAATTAAACAAATAGACCTTGTTACATGATTTCAATACACTCTCTTTCATATATATATATATATATATATATATATATATATATATATATATATATATATATATATCGTATGCATTAGTTATAAGTTGTACAAAGAAAAAATTTCAACCACAATTTTGATCTAAAAAAATGCTATACTTATTAGATTAAAAAATAACTTACTTAAAGGAAAAGTTCTTGAAAGTATAATTATTGATTTTTACAAACATTAACTTACACCATGGATTTAAAAAAAATATATTGCCTTTCTTAAAAGAAATGCATGTTTCTCAAGCCAAGCATTATGAAAAAAATTAAAAATTTAAAAAACCATTTATCTTGTGAATTTTAAAATTCAATTAATTAAATATATAAATAAACAGAAAAATATAATAAGAATATATAAATAATAATTACATGTGTAAACAAAATCAACAGCAACAAAATTAACTCAATTTCAGTTAAAGCTGAAAAATTATGTCAGATAATGTCCTCCATATTTTATCTCTCATTTTAAATTTGAAAACTTAAGGCTATTTTCTCCGTGTTATTTCTTTGGTTACTAAATAAGATTTACACACTTGCCTTGATTAAGTTCTCCAGAAATGAACACACATTGGCATAAAAGGGTTTCTTCTTGACTTATCATATATATATATATATATATTTAAAGACATTTTTATGTTTAACATTCTTTTTATAGATACAAGTATTTAAGTAAATGCTCTTAAACAGAGCATTTACTTAAATACTTGTATCTATAAAAAGAATGTTAAACATAAAAATGTCTTCAAATAATTGTCGGACTTTGTCCATTTCATAATATATATATATGTGTGTGTGTGTGTGTGTGTGTGTGTGCCTAGCCCCATTTCAGAATTGTAAAAAAATGCCAATAAGTACTGTCACTGAAGACTCATTTTTTGTACAGAAATGACTGACAGAAAGTAACTCAATTTTTGTACATTGACAGGCTCCAATTATTTGAATTTTTGTATTCATATATATTAACCAACCAACGACATCAAATGAGATATGCAGTATTCTTTAAATTGGCAGATGGTAAAATATCTTAAAATGAAATTTTGGAGCCTCAACTTCAGAATATTATCAACAATATTTTTATCTTTAAAAGGAATATTTAAAAATTTGCAAAATAATATATAAGCCAATAAGCTTGAGATTAATAAATCTAAATTTTAGATTCATCTGGAGCCTACTATTTATTATAAATATGATCAATTCTCACTTTCTAACTAGTCTTTCAGTGAACCCTTGACCAGGGTGTTTGTTCGATCATTTGTTATACAAAATTACTCACATCTTTTGCATATTTATCCTATACTCATGCAATTCATTTGGTTGTACTGTAAAAAAAGATACAGAAAACATTTTGTGTAAAGTTATTCACAAAGAAACTTTGTAATCCATTTCTTTCAATTTGAAAGAAAAATAATACACAAATAACTAAAAATTTTTGAAATTTGTAGATCTGTGTTTGAAGATTCTTAATTCTTTGTTTATACACACGTGCGTGTGTGTGTGTTTCCATATTTCTCTCTCAAATCATGTCAGTTTTCGTTTTCTTTCTATCTACGTCTTAGTCTTGTAATAACATGCATATTTATAGAGAGTCTCTTCATTCATTTTTCTATCTGTCACAGTGTGTTTATTATTTATTTTTATTTTGGCAGTGGGTGTATATATGGTAAAGATAGTTTTAGTTAATGCATGAAAGCCCACTTTTCCATTTTTGGGATAGTAAGTATTATTTTAATTCTTATAATACCAGATTTTACAGTGGACATTAATGGGTCATAGGTGATAACCTATAATGTTTGATTTCTACAAGCCTATTGTGTGTGTATGTGTGTGTGTATTATTAAATTAGAAGTAATAACGTTCAATACTAATTGAAGATCAACTCAGAGTTTCTCATAAAAATTTAAAAAAACAAGCAATCATATTGCACTTGTAAATTCAAATTTAAAATTACAGTTATTTGTATGTATTATTTGCTTTTTTTTAATTGTCATAAGGAGGTCACAAGATTTTTTTTAATTGTCATGAGGAGGTCACAAGATTTTTTTTTAATTGTCATGAGGAGGTCACAAGATTTTTTTTAATTGTCATGAGGAGGTCACAAGATTTTTTTTAATTGTCATGAGGAGGTCACAAGATTTTTTTTTAATTGTCATAACGAGGTCACAAGATTTTTTTTTAATTGTCATGAGGAGGTCACAAGATTTTTTTTAATTGTCATAAGGAGGTCACAAGATTTTTTTAATTGTCATAAGGAGGTCACAAGATTGACAGAATCTTCTGGTGCTTTAAGAAAAAAAAGAATGTGGAATTTTTTGGGACAAAAGAACAACAAGTAGCATTTGAAAATTTAAAAGCTGTTCTGTCAAAGAAGCCAGTAATAAAAATATTCGATCTTAAGAAAGAAATAGTAGTAACAACTGATGCAAGTGAACATTCATTTTGGGGAATATTAGCTCAGGATGGTCATCCTATTATGTATCTTTTGATGGAATTGTCAAAAGCCAAATTGAACTCTTTGAATATTGAGAAAGAATCATTGGCCATAATATGGATGACAAATAGAGGTCATCAGTAGAAGAATATGTAAAAAGGTGTAAAAATGTGCAATGAGAGAAGAAAATTTAGATAGACAGAAACACATACATGGCCTAAAGAGTCCCAACCTTGGGACAGAATACACATGGATCATGTCCATGCTAATGGATTGGGATTATTACTAATAATGTTAGATTTGTATTCCGGCTGGCCAGTAGTGATACAGGTCTCCAACATAAGTAGTTTGAACATGAAACAGGCGTTAAAGATCATATTTTCAAGAAAAAGAATTCCTAAAACACTAGTATCTGACAACGTCCCAAAGTTTTGTGGCAAGAAACTAGGCCAATGGTTGAACAAAATTGGATACAAACCATATACCCACTGTACCATCTGCAATCAAACAGATTAGCAGAAAGGATGGTGCAAAATATAAAAATCAGATTGAAAATAAGTGTACAACAGAAAGAAAAAAAAAAGAAACATTTCTTCCTCGATTGTTGCTAAGTTATAGGACAATACCGCATGCTGGAAGATTGAAAATCCTGTCCAACCTCATGGATAAACAAATTAGAGCCCCATTGACCATGTCCTATGCCACCAACAAAAAACTATGCTATAAAAAGAATAATGAATCTAATCTACAAGAGGCGAGATTCATAATACAAAGTGGACAGAACACTATGATAATAGAAACAAATGAAAATGGGATATTATCACATGCAGACAAAGTTCTATTGCAACATGATAGTGATGAAGAAACATGTAGAGAGCCTGAAAGTAATGAAGGCAAAAGACAAACTAGATAGTGAAATCAAGAGTATGAACAAGGACAATCATTGGAGGAACACTCGTATGAAAAAAGAAGATTGAGATTTCCCATTTCTAGACAATCTCTTAAGGAGAGGGAGGAAGATAATGAAGAGACAAAAGTTCCCAGAAGAAGTACCAGGGAAAATAAGGGGATAAAACCTCTTCAGTACAGGGACATGAGATGAGTCATTTATATATGAAGTCACAAAGTCTACAAGTAGCTACAGCTTTTAACCATGAAGCAGTTGAGTGCATACTACTTCCCATGAGTCACTAACACTACACAATACTTATAATAACAATTTTTTTAATTTATTCTAATTTTTATAATTAAAACTGGATTTTAAGAGTTGGTATGAATGGGTTAAGTTTATCCCCAAAATAAGATTTTATAATAGCTTCTTTGATTGATTAGTTTTCATTCTCAGTCTAACACAACACCACTAATATTGGGCACTGAATAAGGATAGAAACTATGGGGATAACCTCCACCTTTTCTGCCAAGATACCTGCTAGGTGGCACTTTTCATAACTATAAAAAGATAAGTCAACAAACCCTCTTCCTCCTCATCTTTTGCTTGGGAATGTTGTAGCAAAAATAGTAGGACTTGTATTTCCCGAGAAGGGGTGGTATTTCTTCCCCTAGAGGGCTATCTTTTTAATTTCAGCCAGCCACACATTTTTTAACAACAAAGCCGATAAATCTGTGCATACAAACGTTTATTTTCTCTTTCCTTGTGTATTTTTCATTTTTTCTTTTTTTTCTTTTTACTAAGCTTCACCTAATAAAAGTCCCAAGAGCCACTCTATGTAGAGGGTTACACTGTGAGGCTTTATTAGCGCAACACAGGGCAAGAAGTGAAGTTCTTAGGGCTATGCAGGAAAGATAATGGCTAACTCTAGACTTGAAGAGGTTAAGATTAAATTAGGAAATAAAATTAGTTTATTTGAAGATGTTAGGAGTATAGTGTAGAAGTAGAATTTAGAAGGAACCGGAAACCCAATCCTAAACAGAAAACGAGGAATAAACCACTACTTCTGTTCAAAAGACCGGGGAGGAGTGTGAACCGGATGATAGGCAAACCTATTGACTCCTATTAGATGTTGTTAATTATATAAAAACATATGAATGGTAGTAGCTTATAGGATCCAAACAAAAGTAGAGAAACAAGACAGGGAAAAAAATTATTTTTATTGAAAATGTGCTTGGTTTACCTCCCTACCTAATGAAATGTGAAACACATTGTCAATAAAAAGATTTTCTGCCTGTATAATTTCTCCATAAAAATGTATATGTAAAATTACTCCATGTGTTGAAATGTATTCTTTTTGAAAATGTGGAATTCAATTTTTTTTCCAAAGTCTTTACAATCTGTTGTCCTCCTCCACAACAAAATCACTACTGTAGATTATCTTAGTAACCACTACTTCCCAATAAGTTGCATAAGTCATATGATATTTACAAAAACGAAGATGGAGGAATAATCATTATTTTCCTTACAAGATATATATGTAATACAGTCTAAAGTATACAATACACAAGGTCACCAAAACTCCTTGAAGCATGATTGTTTCATATCTCAATCTCAGTTATTGATATTTTCACTCAAATTTCCTCACCAAAGTAGGTGAATGGATCAGAATAGCTTCTTTGATTGATTAGTTTTCATTCTACCTTCTATGTTACAGAATAATGAATGTGTGTCAAGTTGAATGAATTTGAGATGGATGAAATTTAAGCTGGAAATTTCTTCTCTGACAGATATGCTGTATATATTGCCCATAAGAAGCTTGCAGTTTATTTTCAGAAAAAAAAGTATCCAGTAACATGAAAAAACAAAAAACAAAAAAAAACTTGATATTGATTATATGATTGCGTTGATCAATAATTCCAATCAATAAAAGTATCTAAAATTTTCAGAAATTTGAAAAAAAAAAAATTACTTTTAGGAAAAAATTTCAGAAATTTAGTATAACCTCTTGAAATTATAAGCAAATCATCAAATACAAGATGCTATTTAAATATTTGCTAAAACTGAACAACGTATATATTTTTTTTAATCATTTCACTCCAAACAAGGCGATAATCCCACGAGGACAGAAGTGATTACACTGAGTGAAAGAGAATAAGAAAACTTTAGTGAGAAGTGTGGAAAAGGATATATGTTGTTTTTACTAAATTTCACCCAATATAAGGTTTGAGAGACACTCAAGATAGAAGGTTACAGTCAAAATATAATGTTGAATGAGATATAGGATATAAATGGAAGAGAAGGTAGGAAATGGAGATTATGAGGATAAGAGAGTTAATATCTGTCTATATTTATGAGATGATCTATTATTTACATTACTTACATTATTTGGACTATTGTCCTCATCTTTGTTGCCATATTTATTACGTTTTGGACATTGTACGCTCCTGCCTTCATCAGGTTGTTGAAATCTTGAACCAAACCCTTTCCTTCGCTCACTGGGGTAGACTGTTCTAGTTCCACGTGCCATGTTTAATGGATGTCAGTTATCTCCTGTTAATTCCTCCCTCCAAGTTCTCCACTGCCTTAACCAGGTATTGAACTCACACTCTTTGGGTCCTGTCACTGGATCTAACCAACGCCTTTATCCACTGCGCCATGTGTCCTTGAGGACACATGGCACAGGCAGTGGAGAATGAGTTTGTTACAATAGATGGCAGAACAGGGATTGAGATGGATAGTGAAAAGTCAAACCTTACTAAGTGCTAACAAAAACAGGTAATTGTGGAGAACCATGATCATGTACATCCTGAAGGGCTCCAGAACATGGAAAATTTTGAAATAATGCCAATAAACAGGTGACCATTAGATGCTGATATTGAACCCTTAAAACACAAATTCAGAGCAGAACCTGATCACAAGCAGTGGAAACTTGTAAAAATAGTAGCGTCATTATAAGATGCTCTATGTTGAGCATAAGCTTAATACACATTTGATTAAAAAAATGAAAATATTTTCTATATGTACTAATACATTTAAGTCTGGGGCAGGGGTTCCCAACCTTTTTTTCCCACTTCCCCACCTAAGCATCTCTAAAATCCTGAACGCCATAACATATAATTGTGACTATACAAAAAGTGAACTCTTATTCACAGGGAGGAAGCCTAATATGCCATTAACTTGGTCTAATAAAAGCTTCCAAAAAACATGAAATCTATGAAAGTGAAAATAAAATACCCAAAGGACAAGAAGAAAAAAACAGAAAGGAAACTAAATTACTAAGAAATTGTTAAAAAACAACAAATTCATTAATTTAATTATGAACACCATTTGATCGTCGAGATTATGGTTTCATATATATATATATATAACTTCCATTAAGTTAACCGATTAAATAGGTCAATATCTGGTCCCTCCTCCCCTAATACTAAGTATGATAGATAGAAATATTAAAATAAACCCTCTCTAAACTCGATCATGTCAACGTTTCAGCCATTGTATGCTCTGGCCTTCTTCTAACTAATGCCTTTATCTTTAGTGGTGTTAGTTAGATCCAGTGACAGGACCCAAAGGCATTAGTTAGATCCAAAAGAGTGTGAGTTCAATACCTGGTTAAGGCAGTGGAGAACTTGGAGAAGGGAATTAACAGGAGATAACTGATAACTGACATCCATTAAACATGGCACATGGAACTAGAAAAGTCTACCCCAGTGAGTGAAATAAAGGGTTTCAGTTCGACATTCCAACCACCTGAAGAAGGCCAGAGCATACAATAGCCGAAATGCTGTAATAAATATGGTGACAAAGATGGGGACAATAATCCGAATAATGTAAATAGTGTACATAATACCTCATCTCAGAAATATAGACAGTACATATGTAATTGCACGTGTACATACATACACACATGCAAATATTTTTATACTGTATATGCACTGTATATATTAACTTACACACACACACACTCATGTTGGCATAGATTCACTAGAATTCACTTCATTCTGAAATTGCTCCATTAACTTTTTTTCAATCTGTATGTGACTTCATTTGCAGTACAAAAATGTTATCCTGCCACTGAAGGTGACTGATCCCTGAGCAATAGCATGTTTGAATTTCATAGTTGTGTTGTCATATCCTCCTATGGCAACAGAAAATAACTTTTTAAAATAAATGTTATCCTGCCACTGAAGGTGACTGATCCCTGAGCAATAGCATGTTTGAATTTCATAGTTGTGTTGTCATATCCTCCTATGGCAACAGAAAATAACTTTGAGTGAAATTAACAGTGAAGATACTGCAATTGAGAAGCCATGAAAAAGAATGCAGTGGAATTGGAAGTAATATTAATAATGCAGCATGCTAAAGGTTAAAAATCGAATTGCCCCCTGTGTGGGCATGCACCCAAATTGAGAATCATAGGTCTGGAGAAATGAGATTAAGGATGAAAACTGAAAGGACAATGTAGTCGTGTTTCTTGAACCTGGAATTCTAGATCAAAGAGCTAAGAATTTTCAGGGCTTATTTTTCTTCGATTATGTTTTGATTGAGAAAAGATTTAACCAGTGGGATAAAATAAATTAGATCAGTTCAGATTTAATGATCAAAGTTGATAGACTTTCAACTATTTCTCTTTCTCTCTGTAGTTTTTACTTCAATATCAGGTTCTGATTCCTTCACAGTAGGCAGAGGCAAATCATGGTCATAGCATGATGGCCAAGAATAACAACAATGTCACTAGCCACCATCGAAGATAGATCTAAAATAAATGTTCTGAGCCACCAAACGCAATTTATAGCTGAACAGAGACTGCTGCTAATGCTCAACCCTACCCAGAATGCCCAGCAAAGATCAGATCCAATTTGAACCATTCTTTTCAAGTATCTCCCCACAGTCAACTCTAAACCCCTACGACTGATGCTGTGCTGCACATTGCCAACCCCAGACCCACTTTGCATCTAATTCCCTCTGAGTGCATCCATCATCTCAAATGTTTCCTTTGATGTCTGCCGGGCCTCAAACTGTCTGTTTTTTCTGTTTTATTTCATTTGAAAGGTCAAGCCAGTTGAACTGACAAGGCGGGAGATTCCTCCGAGCAATGAGAAGGAAAACTTAAGCAAGTAATAATGAGGGAAAGATGTAATGGAAAGTCAGAAGACTGGGGAAGGGTTTTGAATCTGTCAATGACAACAATCAGAACCACAAATTTCTGGAAATTCAAATAAAATCAGTGTGATAATTTGATATATATATATATATATATATATATATATATATTGGACAATATAGACGTTCTATTCCTGTTAAATTTAACCATCATCTTTTTTAAATGATGAATAATCTTCTGATAACTTGGCTACTGTAGATGCAAAAATATTCCAAATCAAGGCTGTGTCCAAGCTTTTGGCTCACATGAGTCATTTTCAGGAGTGTATACAAGAAAAGGAAGGTGAAGAAAATCTAAAGTGCTACATTTTTAAAGTGTGATTATATGTTTTAAATTGAATTAAATAAATCCAAACACATGAAATGTTTTCGGTTATGTGCTATGACAGTGTTTCTCAGTCTTTTTCACCAATGGCACACCTAAGAACAAATGAAAATATAATAGCACACTTATCAAAATTTTTAAAGGCTATACATTTAAATGTTGTGAAATAAAATCATAGACAAATACACACACAAATATGAACTTACTTTATTTCAATGTTTCTATTCAACTAGTTGTGTAGCCTATTTAGTACAGAAACTGTGCCTGGTGTTTTTTTGTAATTTTTTCAATGTTTGGCCAAATGTGCAATAAGCAGACCCACATTTCTTCTTCAGTTGAGTGTAGTCATTCTCACTTCTTATTTTTTATATTACTTAGGGTTGAGAAGTTTAATTCACATAAATAAGAAGTAGAAAATTGCAATAAAACTGATTAAGCCCTTTTTAGCTAATGTGGGATATTTCTTTTATATTGAAATCCAAAATGTATCCATGGGTGACAATAATGTGTGGCACACTAGTTTGAGAATCACTGTGCTATGGTCAGGTTTATCAGTCATGTACAATGATGTGTTTTTTTTAATATGCATTAGAGAATGTGGAGTTTCAATAAAACTTATTTGAAAATAAAATTGCTGCTTAACTGCACTATATATATATATATATATATATATATATATATATATATATATATATATATATATATATATATATATATATATATATATATATATGTATGTATGTATGTATGTATTAAGGAGGCATGTGGAGTAATGGATAGTAGCTCAGAATAAGGAATCAGAGAGCCAAGTTCAAATTCCAGTCAGATCCATTACATTCACTTACATGCTAATACCCTTGGGAAAGGTATGAATCCTCCTCTTCTTCCCCCATCTATGGATAAACAGCAGGAGAGACTGGGTTCTATAGCCTTGAGTGGCAACTGGTCTAGGAGATGAAAAACTCAGAATTCAAAATTGGGCTGGAGACAAAACTTGATGGGCAGATAGGGCCTCTGGAGCCTTGCAAGTCAACCGATCTAGTGGAAGGTTACTCCATTCTTGAACGTCACTTGTCTCGTAGCAGCCTTTGCACCAGAAAGCTGATGGTCCATATTGGACAAGAGAGTGGGACTGGGGATGCACAAACCTTTCTCAAATAAATTTCAGATGCATGTCATTCTACGACTCTAGATGAATCTTCTACTCTCACGAAAGAACTAATTGGTAATGTGTTGATGGAATACTCATGCATTGGCTCATGATGCGAGAACCCATGCATGCATGTATTTTTTAATGTGTTGAACATAACTGACTCAACTAAGAAATACCAATGATATTAGAACTAATAATATTAATAATATAATATATTAATTAATATTAATATATATTAATATATGTAAACAGAGAAGATGGCCATGAATGAGGCATTCAATAAAAATAAAGAACATAGCTTCATAGTTAGATCTGAATGACCAAAATTTATGTCCTTTTTAGCCAAACCAGTAAGACAGGTTATTGATGATAAATGAAATAAGTACTAAATTGGTAGTAAGGTTTCATCATTTTACAGTTGAATGGTGCTGTAGCATACCTATGGACAATAATGACTATATCCCCATTCACAAAAATACAGTAGTAAATACTGTATGTTGGTCTGTAGTTGGAGATTCATTGTTGAAATCCCTTGACTTACTTCTAGCAGTTGACTACTATTTCTATGCACCGCTGGCGAATCTTATATGTGTTGTTCTTTTCCTAAGTATTACTGTTCATTACCAACCTTCATTTGATCATTATATTTAGTAACCTTTCCTAGGTTACAAAAAGAAAGAAAGAAGGTAAGAAAGAAAAAAGAAAGAATATAGATAAAATACTGACTCTGTACAGAGTAAATCCAAAAAGTTGGGGGGTGTTGTAGCATACCTATGGATGATAATGTCTATGTCCCCATTCACATAAATACTGTAGCAAATACTGTATGTTGGTCTGCAGTTGGAGATTCATTACCAGCTATGTCGAAGGGCAGAGTCTCGTCTTGGGAAACAGCTATCTGATTGCATTTTATACAGGGAATACAGAGAATTTGTCAAAACACTATGCAAGTACAAAAAAAAATTTATAGTAAAAATACTAGCAATATTAAATGACCTATTAGGAGTTTATATGCTGCTAAACAATCATGTTGGGATGCCAGTTCATCACCTTAATATTAGTGATAATAACAGTAATGATTCCATTAGTAAGTTTGTGGGTGGGATATATATATATATATATATATATATATATAAAATATTTTCAACAATCAAATTAAAACATAAATGATGAAA
This sequence comes from Acanthosepion esculentum, assembly GCA_964036315.1. Lineage (NCBI taxonomy): Eukaryota > Metazoa > Mollusca > Cephalopoda > Sepiida > Sepiidae > Acanthosepion > Acanthosepion esculentum. The sequence continues at coordinate 31,854,693 of OZ038493.1, read as the reverse complement.
ACAACTGAAAATTACACTTGGGGTAGGTAATCAATATTTGATTAACCAATAAGGACATTTAGTTGAATGATCATACATTTTTATATTTTTAGGTTTGTATTTGAAACTTTCACTAATTATATTAATTTCTATAATTTTATATATCTTTTAGGAATTATAAGAAATTTGTTGCAACCTATATACAAGATTTATGAATCAATGTTTCATACATGGATAAGCAAAACCATCTTTAAGATGATATATATGTATGTATGTGTGTGTGTATATAAATATATAAAAAAACCAGGATTACAAACTAACATCAATCCAACTAAAAATATATATATATATATATATATATATATATATATATATTTGTATATGTATATATATGTATATATATATATATATATGGATGCGTGTGCATATGAGTATAAAATAAATGATTTTACAAAGGGTTCTAAAAAGTTATCAACACAAACAAGAAGCACTACTAAAAATTAATTCTGTGTTTGATCAAGTACTTTTCAGTACCCCCTCATATATGATTGATTCATTTTCTATGGCTTATCAACCCTTTAAAGGTTATTTAAAGCCAGAAAATATTTTTTACATTGTAAATATTGGTGGGGCGGGTAGGGGGTGAGATAAAATGGTTTAGTAATACAAGTCTTACTAATTAATCCATAACTGGGGTGAGAAGAGGAGGGTATTTGCATATAAATGAATATAACAAACTCGGCTTAAATTGGAAATTGACTCTCCAAATTACACCACCCCACACATCTATGCTTGCAGCACCTAGAATTCCCAAGCAGTCACCCACCCAGGTGCTGAACAGGCTTATATTGCTTAACTTCAGTGATTGTATGGGAATTGGTGTTTCAGCATGATGTCGGTGTAAACCTCCCTCATATAAAGATGACAAATACTAATAAATGTATCATTCTATTATAACATTACGATGCTATTTGTGCTTGGTTCCAGTAATATATATATCTCAGATCAGCATATTTTTGTTAACTAAATTAATTGGCTGGAGTCTTAAAGAATGGAACTAGAATTTTATTCTCAAATCCAAAAAGGATAGAATGTGGTTACTGAATCAATTAGGATCCTGTAATCACTGACCACTAAATGGCATGTCGGTCATTTTTGCATCCAGGTTTTCTGGTGTTGAAACTTGACTAATGCATGGAATAATAATGCAAACACAAAATGTAGTTAGAATAAAATGTATTGAAACAAGAAAGTGTACACAATATTTACATATAGTCTTTTGTATATTCCTGGGAAGACCGTTCCTGGAGAATGTGTTGACTAAGTAGCAGTCGGGCAGAGTCTCTAGTTGGATCTCTTGATTCGCCTCCCTGTCTTCCGGTACCAATCATATTTATATCGTTGGTACTCCGCTATGCAAATTAGGTGGATCCTACCACAACATCTGGCATGCTAGTTATTTTAATCTTTGGTAAAACTCTTTAAAGAAATCTCTGAGATTAATTCCATGACAAGTTAAACACAAGAGAATAGAAAAAAAAAATAATCCAAGTAGAATTTCTGACTCCAGAAAATAATAAAAACCAAACATACTCAATTTCACTTGGGAGCAAATCCTTTGTTTCTCTTGGTGAAGAGCTTATTCGTTCAACTTGGCAATTTCTTTATTTTGTGTTTATAACATATGAGCTCATATACTGAAGTTGTATATAAAAAAGAAATGATGATGTATAAATCCTTGATACATGTTTTTTGATTTGAACATTTCAAATGTTGTCACCTTTAACTAACTTAAATTTTAATTCCAGCAATCTAAAAACATTTGAATTTAGTCAAATATATCTTGCTTTACATACTAATAACTTGCAATTCTTACTGTAACTGTCGAAAGTACTCAAATTTAATAAAAAAGGAAAAAAACATCACTTGGAAATTTGAAAGATAATACAAAAATTTGAATAAAAAAACTGTGTTATTTAATAAAACATGTTTGTATATATATAATATATATATGAATACAAGGTTGGTATAGATGGAATAAAATTCCATGAACCAAAAACACTATTTAAAAAAAAAAGTTCCTAATACAAAGTAGAGTGAATAATATTTATTTAAAAAATATAAGCGATGGATCACTTGACAAGACACCAGAAATGGCTAATTTTTTAGTGATGTTATAACATACTTATGTTATAATTTTTAAATAAATATTATATATTATGCGAATCATTCATACGAAAAGCAGATAATGAAGTTAATGATATAAATGGCAAGAATCACTCTTGCAAACAATTTTTAATAATAAAATACATTAACATTAATGATTCGCATAATGTAAATTGAACCTGCACCACATAATTTATATATATACTTTGAATATACGCTCTTTAGCGCTAGAGGGCGTCGTCAGTGATGTTCTGAATTGGATCATTGGGCAGTTTCGGGTCTTTCAAACATCATACTGACCTCACCAAGTTGACCCCATCAGAGCTGATCGGACTCTGATACGCCCTCTAAAAATGCTTACAGACACTAACTTCTATAATATACCCCGTCATCACGCATTTGATTGGTAGTTGATCAATAGCCAATCACAATGGTGTGTGCTCTATTTATTTATATATATATATATATATATATATTATAAACTGTTACATTGGAACATGCAAGTTACCACGACATAAAATGCATATTTGTTTCGATGTCCAAAGACATTTCATCAGGTGGTTAACGTTGATGGTAATATATATATATGTAAATAATAAACATACATTTTTCCTTACTAGCAGCAAGAGTTGTGCTACTGGTGAGGAAAAAATGTATATCTATTATTAATATATAATTTATAGCTCTGTTATATTACATGATCACTCTTTTATTAACACTAGCACACAATGTGAAATATTATATATTTTCTTTCTTCTTTTTTTTTACTGACTATATCTTATCTTCCTTTCTTTTTTTTTCGGCTATATCTTGTGTCACTTTTCTTTTCTTTTTTGCAAAGAAGAAATGTTTTTATAAGTATTATTAAAAATTGTTATAACCATCATTTTAACACCACCTGATGAGATGCTATGTTGCACCAAAACATTAATGCATTTTTGTAGTGGAAATATGCATGTTCAGATGTAATAACCTAAAATAAAGTATATATATATATATATATATCTATATATATCACACACTTTAGATCTTATTTTGAGTGAATACATGTATTTTAGTAGATGCACTGTTTATTTATTAAACAGTATATTTATTTATTTTCATCCACCGGCCTGAATGTTCGAGAAATCCTATTAAAGAAAAATTTATGCTCTCTGGCAGGATTTGAACCTGCTTCTCTCAGATCCCGTCAAAATCAGCCTAAATAATTCTTGAACAGAATTTATTGAACATTCAGGTCGAAAGATGAAAATAAATATACTGTTTAATAAATAAATGGAGCATCTACTCAAATATGGGTATCCATTAAAATAACATTGAAGTAATGAAACCTGTTGGATCAATAAATGGATCATCTACTCAAATACAAGTATTTACTAAAAATAGCGTTTAAAGTGATTAGCAATCTTGTGGATTAATAAAAATCCATTACTATATATATAATAGTAATAGCTGGCCATTTGTATTTGAGGAAACCTGTCTACTAGGGGGGCTAGCCAATCCCTATTTCAGGCAAATTTGTGTTTGTTCAACACCCACAGAGCCAACCTGTAGCTTATACTGCAACTATGCTGAGCAGACCTTAGTTACAGTTTCTGGGAGAGAGTATGTTATCTAGCATGATCAAGAATCTGAACAAGGCCAGCACACTCAAACCCTCAGTCATGATGACGTGACTTTGTGCTAGAACAGCTATCGACAGCCCCTAAGGATTCTGTCTACCCAATTTCACTCACAAGGCCGTATATATATATATATATATATATATATATATATATATATATATATATATATACACACACACACACACACACACTCACACATACACAAACAACCAATTTTCAAATTTTTCATTTCTAGTTTATATCTATATATCTATCTCAGTCAATCTGTTTTATTCTTATAAAAATCTGCCTGTCTGTGTGTCCTCCATCCATCAATCTATGAGAGGTGTGCTGAAAAAGTTTCACTCTGACAAATTGATGTAATGGAATAACCTATCACCCCATGAGTGACTACACTATAAGTAGTAACTGCCTATAAGTATCTGTAAGTCAATGGACTACAGAGTCTAGCTGGGATCTGTTAAATCTGACTGAGACTTACATGAGAACTACCGACCTTCCAATAGTAGCACTCACTACTGGATTGACTTGTGATGACCTTGTGCATAACTGTTACCTTTATTCTTATTGTACTGTTTTTTTACAATAAACCTTTACTTATTTTATCCACCTTGTTTTTCAAGTATATATTCCTATCAGCATGGAATATAACACAAGTATTCCTAAATCTGATCAAATGACCAAGTTTTAGAATATATTTTGAAGGGATTCATGTTTGGGCTAAGAACTTTTCAGCACCCCCTTGGACCTATCTATTTATTTATCCCAGTTTATATTTTTTCACGTTATTTATATAATCTAGTTAATTCATATCTATTTGGGCTTCAGGATATTTTGCGAGCATAACAGATTTAACAAACAAGAGAAATAGATATTTTAGGATAATCATAAAACGATTAACAAATAAAAACAAATGCCACAACCTCATTAAACTCAGAATTTCTCTTATATTAATTTGGTATAACAAGCCTAAACCAATCAGGTTCTTGAAAGAAAATATGCATGGACATATCCATACATAAAATATAAGCATAATAGCTATTAGTGTTTCTGCTAAGGAAACAGTATCTTCGAAGAAACATTATTGATTTCTCCACAATCTGTTTATACGTATTAGCTGTAAAATTTTTTTTTAAAAAAGAACTGTTTTGAAATGCAGCTGGTCAAAATGAATTGACTCTACCTGCAGTATCTGGCGAACTTCCTTCTGGAGTGTTACCAAATTTCACACATGAAGGGATATGAAGAATAGGACTTCATCTTTCCAAACACCTGTTCCAAATGGAATGAGACTTTGCTCCAGATCTTCCTTTCTTTACTCCAAAAAGGTCATTAACCTGTATGTTAGGAGTTATTCTCAAAGCATAATCAATCTATTTTGCCGTCTTTGTTCATCTCAGTATCTTTATTTATCTGGGTCCCCACTATCTATCTCTACTTGTCAGTTCAAATCTATCTATCTATCTCAGCCTGTTCATATCTCTCTTGGTTTTTTCATGTCTATCTATCCATCCATCCCTGTGTTTTCCTATCTATGCATCCCAGTCTTTTCTTACCCAGCTATCTATCCATCACAGTTTTTCCTTCCTATCTATCCCAGTTTTTCATATCTCATTTTCTCCCTATCTATCTATCTATCTATCTATCTATCTCATTTTCTCCCTATCTATCTATCTCATTTTCTCCCTATCTATCTCTCTCTCCATCTATCTCATTTTCTCCCTATCTATCTCTCTCTCCATCTATCTCATTTTCTCCCTATCTATCTATCTATCTCATTTTCTTCCTATCTATCTATCTATCTATCTATCTAATTTTCTTCCTATCTTCCTATCTATCTATGTATTTCATTTTCTTCCTATCTATCTCATTTTCTTTCTATCTAAGTATCACAGTTTTTTTCCTCTCTATGTAACTTTGTCATTGTATTCATCTCAATGTCTTTATCTATGTCTCTCCCTTTATATTGAGAAGTGTTTGTGCTGCAGTGGTAGGTAGTTTCCTAAAATATTCAGTACTCACTGGATGCTCTATAAAAGCTGGTCTTGTGTCAGATTAATCTAAGCTTACAAAATCTCATAAAACCCCATATTTTTCAATGCATATAAAAAAAAACACATCAATGGATGTGACTGAGACACGTTGCCATTGCACATCACTTACATGACTTTGTTCATTTTGATTTATCGGATGCATTTTCAAACAAAAAGTATAACAATGTTTTCTAAAAGATTAATGGCTTAAAACATTTTTGCCTTTATTTGTCTTGCTTTACTTTTTCACCTCAGAAGATGGCTTAAGTGAATTGAAAGTTTGGACACACGCTTGATGTTGGATATTTTTGCACCTGCAGCAACCAGGTTTGCAGAAGGTGATTCGAAGTTTGTAAAAAATGATGGATAAATTCAATAGACATTTTTAATAAAACTTATTTAGAAAAACAATTACTGTTTAATTATAGTAAATATGTCGAGTAAATGGTCAGGATTAATTGTACTTGACAAAATCCTCAACAAGAATTAACAAAGATCTCAATAAACAATATAAAAAAAAAGAAGGAAAGTAATAGTGCAAAATAATACTAAGCAAACACTATATATGCATGTCAAAAGTAGACAAAGCTACAGTAATAAGACAAAAAGTTCACAAAGTAAGAATTGTGTTCACATGCAGAAAGGATACAGTCAAGTGCATATATCATTCTGAGTTCAAGACAAGAAAGGACAAAAATATAGCAGATTTAACTGAGAATTGTTTATTTTTATTGGTTAGAAAGAAATCAAAGAATACAAATGTATTTTTTTTTGTCTATAAATAAGGGGTTATGTCCTAAGAAAACATTTCTAGAGACACTGATACCAGCCACTTAATTAAATGGATGAGTGCACTTATATTTCTGAGACCAAGAATTGGTTCATTTTTATTGGTTAGGAAGTGATCCCAGCATGCATCAGGAGGTTTTTTTCTATAATTATTGGGGTGGCGGGTATGTCCTGAGTAAATATTTCTACAGAGATTGATACCACTTCTTTAATCGAATAGATGAGTGCACTGATATGTTTCCAATACTGAGAATTGGTTCATTTATATTGGTTAGGTAGGAAGAAATCCCAGCATGCATCTGTAGGTTTTGTTTATAATTTTTGGGATGGGGATGTTCTTAGCAGTCATTCCTGGAGAGGTTAGAACCAACACCTACTTTGCATAGTTCATTACACCTCCTGACTATTGAAGGATGAAACATTTTTGTAGATTTTGATGTAATACTAGGGTCATTTTTAGTCCAAATCCATTAATTTGTTTTGCTTACACTGAGTCTCGAAAAAGCAATATAATGCTGATTTTGTTGAAATTATTCAACTTTTTAACAAGAAAAATATGAAGTCGATGTTAAAAATTGCTGCAAAACATAAGATGGGATGATCTATTATGACATGTCTCTAATTTGTATTTAGATACATTGTATTTATTTTCAAATTTTTCTATTGTTCCTCTATATTGCATATGATCCATTATTGTACATATTTAGGTTACAATAAAATTTGTATTTTATATGAATACTACCTTATGAAAACTGAGATCTAGTGGAGTGGGTGAGCTTTATATCATAGATTCATAGGGTATCTTATATTTGGGTTGGGGCTGGGGGACACACCCTGAGTCAAGTGGCTGTAGTGTTCTAACTTCAAAACAAGAAAGAACAAAAATATGGAGGATGAGAATGAGAAGTAGTCCATATTATTGGTTAGGAAGAAATCCCAGCATGCATCTCTAGGATTTGTATATAAATTGGGATGGTAGATGTTCTTAGCAGTCATTCCTAGAAATTGGAACCAACAACACACACATATATATATATATATATATATATATATAACAGGTATATATTCAGGTAGATAAATATTCAATTTATCTTAGTTTGTTACTATCTCTGATCTTTGTGTCTCTTTCCATCGTGATTCTTTCTCTAAATCTTTTGGTCTACTCATGCACCTATCGACCTACTCACTTATCACATATTTTATACAGGCAAGCCAAATCCACCATTTACCAAGACAGCTAGCAATTTAATTTTAAGTGCAAAACAGGTTTATTTTCTCAAGAAAAGTTTCCTTTTTATCCGATTTTGGAAGCAAGAATAGATAAGTAGGCTTTAAAAAGTGGTGGTGGTAGTGGAGGGGGGGGCAACAAAGGAGACAATGGGAGAAGGAAAATGGCTAAGTAAAATTCCCATCATCCCTCTGTTTCTTATTGGGTGAGGAAGACTGAGTTAAAACAACCCTCTAGAATAAAGGGTCTACCCACCTTTACAGGATTAATATAGCAGTAAAAGTTCATGTTGCCTTAAGAATTCAGAGTAATTATGGAAAAAAGAAGGGAAAACAAGACAAAAGCAAAGAAAGGCTCAGCATAAATATAAAAAAGAACAAAATTCAGAAAGAAAAGAAAAATCTACATTGTATAAGGATTATATATATATATATATATATATATATATATATATATATTTAATTCCAAAATATTTTCTTCCTGTTTTACAATGTGTGTAGGAGGGGGTATTCAACTGTATATGAGTAGTTACACAAATGTGTCTGCACATATATATATATATATATATATATATATATATATATATATATATATATATATATATATATATATATATGTGTGTGTGTGTGTGTATTATGTAAATTTTATATCTTGCCATTTCTAACCACAATTTATGCCGTTCTTTAATCTCCAGCAATTGTAGATTTTTTTCTCTCTTCTTTTCAACTTTATACATATGCAGACACACATTCTCTCTCTCATGCACATACATCCATAGACACACCTATTTTATATATATATATATATATATATGTGTGTGTGTAGTACATTTAGGCAACAATCCTTCATTTAGACATGTTCTATTAAATACAATGAACAGAGAATGTTTGTTGAACCATCTGGTAAATTCCGCCTGCCCATTCCATTCTATTTTATGGAACCTGTTTAGTAACTGAAAACATAAATAATGGTTTCCTCAATCACATTAAAGATATGCAAATCAATTTTTTTATTTCCAAATTAACCAACAATTACATGATTCACAGTGATAAATAAGATGAATTCTCTCTAAGGAATATTGTTAAAGAAAGCATTACTCAGGTTGAACAAATTAAAAATATGGTGTTAATTATTTATTACAAAAAAATTGAAAACAGCCAACCTTATCATCAGTAGCAACACCAACTCAGCAAATTTAAGGCCAATATTATTTATGAATTCAAATGACCCATAGGGAAATGCAAATTCATAAACAATTGTGTTGGACATACCACCACTTGTTTATCAAGATGGCTGACTCTACAGCTCTCAGTCTATAGTTCCATAAGGGCCCACTTACATCAGTATGAAAACCTATCAACTGCAAATCACAACATACTTGTAGGGAACACAAATATGATATGCACCTTTAACAGCAAAATGTGTCTAAAAATAATTGAAGACGATAAAACAAACTTTAACAGCATCAATTAAAAACACAGCAACAATGTACTGCCTGTATTTAGAAATGTGCTCAGAATAAACAATCATTTGGGTAAGTGAAAAAAAGAAATCTCTTGTCTCTATACAAGAAAAATACAAAAAAAAATACACAACACTAAAATGTTGTGTAATATCAGCCCTCCGAAATGACAGTGAATGCTGGACAATCTCATCACAACTAACTTGAGGTAACAGAAATGCACTTCTACAGAAAGATGCTGAGAATATCATGGACCAAACATGTGAGCAATGACATATTTTAAAGAAAACAAGAAATTTCTAGGGCACATAATGAGAAAAGATGGCTTGGAAAATTTGACACTCTTAAAAGACAAGAAGAACACAGGAAAACAGCACATAACCTACTTGTGTAAATGATTGGCAGAAGAGGGATTAAGAGTGACAGCAAAAAGACAAAATTTAGTAAGAGATACAAAGGTCATTGTGGAGAGCCGTAATCACCACATCCTGAAGTGACATGACACATAAAACTAAGCTTTATTTAGCCAATACAAATGTTGAAGTTGAAAAAGTTGTATTCCATGAAATTACTGACTGAAAGTGTCTGCATGCCTTGAAAATCAGCGTTCAGTATCTTGTTTTACTTTTACCTATTTTTTAACACTATCTGCTGAAGAATATGTCCGTATCTCGTCCACTATGTAAACCCAATTTTGTGTAGGTGCGTTTATCTATGTTTCATTTGCAAATGTGGTTATTAATGAGAGAATGCATATACTTAATCTATTTTCTTTTTGTATTTTTATACTTCTTTGATGTGTTATGCCACTTTAGGACATGAGTGGTCATGGCTCTCCAAAATTTCCTATTCCTTTTGAACCGTAGCAGTTTTTCTACTCTTGCTAAGGCTCCTGTCCCCTGCCCTGCCATCCATTCACACAAGCTTGTCAACTAAGTGGCTCACTTCCTTCCCCTATCTCTCTTGCCCTCAATATGCCCTGTGAGGATTAGGTTTTCCAAGCCTTCTTTCTTTATTATGTGTCCAAGGAATATCAGTTAATCTCTTCCTAATTCTGAGCATAGGCATTCTTTTTGTTGCCATTTTTTTGAGACTTTCTTGTTGCTCCCTTGCCCCATCCATGGAATTCCCAGCATCCTTCTCTAGAACTACATTTCTGTTGCTTCCAGAATTCACTGCCATATAAGAGGATGGATATCACACAGCAATCCAGCACTTTCTTCTTTGTTTCTAATGAAATTTTTCTATTTTTCATCACTTTGCTTAGCTTTTGGAAGGCATCTTTCTCTGAAAACAAAGCATATTCAAATTTTGATATCACATTTTCTGTGAAAACACTTCCCAGATATTTAGACTTCTGTGCTTGTTTGTTGTTGGCATCAATTTATAACTCCCATCTTGGGCTTTTTCTCGTGCTGATGAATCATACTTTCTGTCTTCTTGCAGTCCATAGTTAGTCCTTTTTCTTGCCTTCTTTTACAACCCTGTTTAGGAGGTCTTGCAGTCTTCTTCCCATGTCAGCCATCAATGCAGTGTCATCTGCATATCTTATATTACTTTTTACTAATAGCTTTGTATGTATATATGTAAATGTCTATTAATCTATTACTCTACTTCATTATCTATCTGTTTCTTCTGTATGTTCTTATCTACCTATGTTTTTCTGTATCTATCTCAGTATCTATTTCTATTTGCTAGTTATAATTTGTTTCTATTTCAGTTTCTGTCTAGCTAGCTATCTTGGTTTCTATCTGTCTATGTTTCTATCTATCTATTTCATTTTCTATCTATCCATCTATCTATCTATGTTTCTATCTATTTCAGTTTCTATCTATCCATTTCAGTTTCTATCCATCTATCTATCTATGTTTCTATCTATCTATTTCAGTTTCTATCTATCTATGTTTCTATCTATCTATGTTTCTATCTATCCATCTATCTATGTTTCTATCTATCTATTTCAGTTTCTATCTATGTTTCTATCTATCTATCTATGTTTCTGTCTATCCATCTATGTTTCTATCCATCTATCTATCTATGTTTCTATCTATTTCAGTTTCTATCCATCTATCTGTTTCTATCTATCTATTTCAGTTTCTATCTATCCATCTATGTTTCTATCTATCTATTTCAGTTTCTATCTATCCATCTATGTTTCTATCTATCTATTTCAGTTTCTATCTATCCATCTATGTTTCTATCTATCCATCTATGTTTCTATCTATCTATTTCAGTTTATATCTATCCATCTATGTTTCTATCTATCTATTTCAGTTTCTATCTATCCATCTATGTTTCTATCTATCTATGTTTCTATCTATCTATTTCAGTTTCTATCTATCCATCTATGTTTCTATCTATCTATTTCAGTTTCTATCTATCTATGTTTCTATCTATCTATTTCAGTTTCTATCTATCCATCTATGTTTCTATCTATTTCAGTTTCTATCTATCCATCTATGTTTCTATCTATCTATTTCAGTTTCTATCTATCTATGTTTCTATCTATCTATTTCAGTTTCTATCTATCCATCTATGTTTCTATCTATCTATTTCAGTTTCTATCTATCCATCTATGTTTCTATCTATCTATTTCAGTTTCTATCTATCCATCTATGTTTCTATCTATCTATTTCAGTTTCTATCTATCTATGTTTCTATCTATCTATTTCAGTTTCTATCTATTCATCTATGTTTCTATCTATCTATTTCAGTTTCTATCTATCCATCTATGTTTCTATCTATCTATTTCAGTTTCTATCTATCTATGTTTCTGTCTATCCATCTATGTTTCTATCCATCTATCTATCTATGTTTCTATCTATTTCAGTTTCTATCTATCCATCTATGTTTCTATCTATCTATGTTTCTATCTATCTATTTCAGTTTCTATCTATCTATGTTTCTATCTATCTATTTCAGTTTCTATCTATCCATCTATGTTTCTATCTATCTATTTCAGTTTCTATTTCAGTTTCTATCTATGTTTCTTTTGTTTCTATCTATTTATTTCTAACTATATATTTATATATTTCAGTTTCTAACTATTTATCTATTTAATTTTCTATCTACCTATGTTAGTTACTATCTATCTCAATGTGTTTATATCTATCTTTCTATTGGTCTATTCATATTTCTCTTAAATTTAGAATTTTTTCTATTCATCTTTAAACCCTAAAAAACAAAAAAAAAACAAAATGCAAAGCAGCACAAAGAAATAAAACAGAGAAAAAAGCAAAGAAAATCACATTCAGAATAAGGATTAAACTAAACAGAACAATGTTATGGGAAATGGTGTGGTCTGTGGTGGTGATTGTAGCAGTGACAGTAGCAAAGGGTCTTTGAATATTTTCAGAGTTTACCTTTAAACTTTCAAGTTAATATCTGCTCATGCATTCGATGTTATCCCAAAAAGGGCTTACATTGATTCTGATTTTAGGGATGGGGCAGAGGATTCATTGTTAGTTTAAAACATCTGCACGCATAATATTTTGAAAAAAAAAAATATATATACACACGGATGCAGGGTGGGGCAGAAATAAAATCGCATCATGCCAAGAAGAAGCTGAAAAAGATTATGAATCTAGTAAAGGGATTATTCCACTGTGGAAGAGAAATGTTTATTTCTTTATGGATCAATTAGATTCCAAGAAAGACAGAATTTTGGTTCTGATGGAGAAGAAATAGAATGGCATAGAGATTGGATGAAAAATGTCTGCACACAGACACACACACACATATATATATATATATATATATATATATATATATATATATATAATATATATATAATTTCTTCATATAAATCAACTATGAGATAACATCTATCACAAAATTGACCAATTCTACTAGATCTGATAAGGTTTTCAACACCTCATCCATAGATAAATTCATAAATATTACCTTAAGAAGATATAATAACCTCACCAAGTTACCGTGGTTCAACACCTCAGATCAAGGTTTTCGAAACCAGCCTGAAAATCTGAGAGGTGAAACAGCAATAGCTTAGTAAGGTTATATATATATATATATATATATATATATATATATATATATAAATTGTGTTTTTATTAACAGTTAATAATTTCTTTTGAATGTGCAGTAATGTGACACGAGATTTTTTAATATTGTAGTAATGTAGAAATTCACAATTTCTATTATTGTAAGTGTTTCTTCCGTTGACAGGACATGGACTATTGGTTTGATAATCAGTGCAATGTCTTACAAGATTTCAGAAATTTTTTTTACTTAATACTTAACTGTTAATATCTGTCTATATTTCTGAGATGAGGTATAATGTACACTATTTACATTGTTCGGCCCATCATCCTCATCTTTTTTGTCATATTTATCACAATGTTTCGGCCATTGTACGTTCCCATATTGTATTCATATAACGTTAGGACAACCTGATCCATAGATAAATTCATAAATATTACCTTAAGATATAACAAGCTTACCGAGTTAACCATGGTTTCACTCCTAAGCAGCTTAGAAATAAACCTGACGAGTGAAACAGCAGTAGCTTAGTAAGGTTATATATATATATATATATATATATATATATTAAAATTATGCTATTATTAACAGTTAAGAATTTTTTTGAATGTGCAGTAATGTGACACTAGATTTTTGAATATTGTAGAAATTCACAATTTCTATTATTGTAAGTGATTCTTCCGTTGACATTACATGGACATTCGTTCAATAATCAGGGCAATGTGAAGATTTCAGAAATTTTTTTACTTAATTCTTAACTGTTAACAATTGTACACTTTTTAATAAAATCTTTTGACAAGTATCACATTCATATTCGTCTTGGAATTTTACCTGAAATTGAAAAAAAAAAAACTATATATATATATATATATATATATATATATATATATATATATTGACAAGTATGGAGTTTTTTTTTCTTTTTAAATAATCATGATAGACCCAAAACCCTACATTAAATCAAATATATTTCAGCTGAAGCACTGATTTATTAAAGATATTCAGTTCTAAGTAACCCAACAGGCTCAATCTATATAATACAGCAAGTGGATTTACATCTATTGAAAGCAGCTTAGAAATAATGCCATCAACATAGTCACCGTATAATTTTAATGTAGATGATTCTAAACACAAATAATTTCTCTCTCTCTCTCTCTCTCTATATATATATATATATATATATTGACAAGTATGGAGTTTTTTTTTTTCTTTTTAAATAATCATGATAGACCCAAAACCCTACATTAAATCAAATATATTTCAGCTGAAGTACTGATTTATTAAAGATATTCAGTTCTAAGTAACCCAACAGGCTCAATCTATATAATACTGCAAGTGGATTTACATCTATTGAAAGCAGCTTAGAAATAATGCCATCAACATAGTCACCGTATAATTTTAATGTAGATGATTCTGAACACAAATAATTCCTATATATATATATATATATATATATTTATGTTGACAAGTATGGAGTTTTTTTTCTTCTTTTTAAATAATCATGATAGACCCAAAACCCTACATTAAATCAAATATATTTCAGCTGAAGTACTGATTTATTAAAGATATTCAGTTCTAAGTAACCCAACAGGCTCAATCTATATAATACTGCAAGTAGATTTACATCTATTGAAAGCAGCTTAGAAATAATGCCATCAACATAGTCACTGTATAATTTTAATGTAGATGATTCTAAACACAAGACACTATAAGGGAGGGGAAAAAACAAATAGATCAAAGTTTTCTTGAATTTCAAAATCATGATATAATTCCTATTCTTGAAAATGATCCATGATGACTGAAAGCACTCCAGTACATAAAAGGAGGTGCTGAAAAATACCAGATCTGACCAAGAACCCCTTCTAAAAAATGAAAAAAAATAATTTTGAGGTTTGGTTGTTTGGTCAGATTTTGGAAAGTGGGCCTGGCTAAGAACTTTTTAACACAACTTCATACATACAGACAATTCTTTTGACACACACTGGAATTAAACCAGCATTATTTTGCATGAAAGCAGGAGAGAATCACTAAAACAATTATTATATAAAAAAATCTTATCACGCAATCATTTTAATAAAACCTGCTTTATTAAAAGAACTGTTGCCAATGTATATATGATTGCAAGTTTTTGTTCTGGAGTATAATCATTTCTTGAAGCGCAGAATGAATTTCATCTGTGAGCTGCATGGACGTGACTTTCCGGGCCAGCAAGAAATCTATACTCTTTGGCACATATGTCACATACATAACTGTGCCTCTCACAACAGGAACGACTTGTTGGTTATCATGTATTCTCCTGTGTCATTACAGACGTCCAGCTGGTTAGCAAATCTTGCCACATACATGGCCTGTTGTTATGCCACATGTGATGTAATCCAAGTCATCTCTCTGTACATGGCATCTTTTGTTACTTTTCAATCCAACTTTGTTGAAGCAGACTCCTTCACATTCATCACACATCAGCTGCCTCTGTTTAACATATTTCCTCGCAATATCATTTGTGTACCCTTTCTAGCATTCCTCTTTGAGCTATTTTTGAGTCATTACAGAATTCTCACTAACTTCATATACTGCTTACCTTATCCCCTGACGAGTGGACAGAGCGATTACTGGAGGGTTCACCTAGGAAGCTAGAGTTGGGATGCTGAAGGTAACATCAATCAGTTAAGTAAGAAAATTTATATTTGTATTAATCATATATATATATATATATATATATATATATAAAAGTGAATATAGAAGTCAACACTTAGAGGCAACACTAAGTGTTGACTTCTATGTTCACTTTTATATTTACACATGCTCTATCTCTGATATTGAGCACTTTATCCCATAAATATAGCACACTTTAAGACTATAATTCTTCATATATATATATATATATATATATATATATATATATGTATGTTATGTATGTATGTATGTGTGTGTGTGTGTATATATATATATATATATATATATGAATAAACATATTTTGTTAAATATAACAAACAATGAATGTCTATTATGTTTGATCATGAGCTGTTCTAAACTCTATATATTTGCTTTAATTTCGGGTGAAAATAAAGGTAAGAATTGCCCAACATTTGAATATTTGTTATTAAGCTCTTCCTTGATCTAAGCTTTTGGCTCACATGCGCCATCTTCAGAGTGGTTATTCGGATATTTAAACAAAGATATTCACCATCAAAGATGATATTCTGTAATGTTGACATAGAAGATTGCTTTGCAACAATAACAGTTTTGGAATAGCAGATGCATGACATAAATTCATGATGCGGTTCTATGACATTGGAACACATGAGAGACCAAAATATTAACAACAGAACCATATATCTAGATGCTATATATATATATATATATATATATATATATATATATATATATATATGGATACAGTTTTAAGTATTTTTATGGAAAACAAACATCTAATATCTAGTATGAATTATAAGTCATATTTGTGACTCTGCCTTATCTTTTTGCAATAGTATGCACAATAAAAATTTTAGCTATATATAATAATTTAAGAAAAAGAAAATAATCTATTTTATGGTACATGAATGCTTAACCAACCAGATATAAATTCACAACTTATCACTTATCTTGGTGATGGCCTAAAATAGAATCACTGATACACAATTATGCACATTTCTAAAAAACCAAAAAAACCCAAAAAACAAATCCTTTATAACAACAAAAGTATTGTGTAAAATTAAAAGAAAATAACAAGAGGCTAGAATGTCATAGAATCATATTTTAATTCAATTAAGTCTAGGAAAAACAAAAAGATCTCCTGCTAATATTCTTAGACATCCAAACATAGAGGCATTACATAAAAGCATGTGTTGGAATTAATGTACGTGTATGCATGTACAAGTACCTAGAGTGAAAAGGCTAAAAATTCTTTGAGAACATTGAAATGGTAATCACAGAACATTTTGCCTGCAGGAAATTCCACAGAGTATATAGACTTGCATTATCTTTCTAAACTCAATAGTCTTTGATAATGTGATATGTATTACATCATATTCTGTACATAAAAATTGGGAACGATTACTTCCACTTCCCCAGAAATGAGTGGAAAACAGTTCTTTACATTCTATTTCATTTAATTCCCATATTTTTTTTATTGTATAGATGAAGTATCTAAAATTAATGTCAAGTAAATTCTCTATATTGCGTGACTAGTAAAGTTAAAACAAAAGGAAAAAAACAACAACATATTAATAAAACAAAAGTAAATTTAATTACAGTCTTTCTAGAAAGGATCCAGCTAGTGAATATTGACAAAAAATAACCTTCCTAAGGCGATAGGGCCTTAGTCCTCATCCAAATACACAATTTTTATCAATCAGCTTAAACTCATTGTTTCCTTGTGTTTTGACAAAGAACAGAATGTAGTTTGGGGTTTTTAATCATTTTATTCCAAACAAAGCAATAAAAAAAAACACTAAGATACAAGGGGCTACTGAGAGTGCAAGAAACAAAGAGGACAATAAAAGAACAGGATCCAAGTTAACAGAAGATAACAATATTGCATTTAAATTTCTAAAGCTGACAGGAAAGCGGGAAGAAGAAACTATCAGCAAAAAAGTTATTTTTACAACTCACAATTTCAACATTGAAATTATGAGACCTAGCTGCCAATCTAGTACTGCACTTAAATTCATGAAAGCAAGGTACCGAAGAGGAAAGCTCATCAGAACAGGACTGGTAACATTGCCGATTCTTCAGTATCTACTGATATGGCTATGACTTGAACGTTATTGACATTTGGGTACTTTTACTAGCATCTTTCAAAATTATAAATATTTCTGTTGCGTATAATAAAAATAATTGCACATTTCACAGTGGTTGTTTGAAATGGGGATTTTCAAGGGAAATAGGCTATTCCTTCTTGGATAATTTGTGAAACACTATTCCCCATGACATTTATCTCAATTTGGCTTTGTGTCAAACTAGACAAAACTTAATAAATATTGTTCGACTGCTGCCAGACTGTGCTGGTCCATTTCGGGAAAAACTGGAAATAACAATTTACTGGAAGTAAATATAAATAAATATATTATTAAATTTAAAGACATTGATGGCGATTTCTCATACATGCTTCCAATTTGGTTTCAATCAGATACTCTGTAGTTCAGACTAAGCTAAATTATAGCCCCAACACAAAATATAATAAAAAAATGGTTCATATTTATACTACTATATTTCTATGCTTGTTTGGAAATAGTACGAGTTTGTTCATTATATAAATGCAAGATGCCTACATTTCATGTATATCTTGAAAATGTGCATATATATATATATATATATATATATATATATATATATATGAAGAAATATAGTCTTAAAGTGTGCTATATTTATGGGATAAAGTGCTCAATATCAGAGATAGAGCGTGTGTAAATATAAAAGTGGACATGGAAGTTAGCACTTAGAGGCGACAGTCTGTTTCATGCTAGTGCAATCGTCAGGCAATATTGCATAATACGATTGCACTAGCATGAAACAGACTGTCGCCTCTAAGTGCTAACTTCCATGTCCACTTTTATATATATATATATATATATATGTGTGTGTGTGTGTGTGTCAACAGTATTCAATGTAAGTTTCTTAAAGAGGTATTTCTTGAAAATGTATATTATATATGTCAATAGAAGGTAACATATGTTCTGTAAATA
>OZ038493.1:31795728-31828228 GCA_964036315.1 Acanthosepion esculentum | reverse complement strand
TGCAAATTGGAGGAGAAAGTTATCAATGATAATGTTTCTGAATTTGAATCTGTGGTTATCTTCCTTTAACCCTCTCTTCGTTTTTTTTTTATTTTTAAATGTACTTTTTATCACATAAAATTTGGTGAGGTGCAAGAAAATTTTATTTCCGAAAAGTGGCTCAGAGAAAAAAAAAAATGGGAATCCCTGGTCTAATATAATCGGGTAGGACGTATTACTTTCAAAACTAACCATATATACACACATTCCTTATCTATCGATTTTTACATTCTGGTAAATATCGATTTCACTGTTTAAAAAAAAACTGGGATGACTACTTAAAGACATGTATCCACTGAGAGGCACGGTGGAGTAATGGGTAGCGGCTCGGATTGAGGAACCGGAGAGCTGAGTTCGAATTCCACTAGGATCCATTACATTCGCTTATGTGCTAATACTCTTGGGAAAGTTATAAACCCTATTTTCTCCCCCCAGTAGGACAGAGTGGGTTCTATAGCCTTGGAAGCAACATGGTCTACCACAGAAAGAAATGGCAACCCACTGCGGGAAAAATCTGCCATGTCAGTCATGTCAATACAAAGATACATGATGGCCTAAGCGTGTATCACGCATGGCACATGACTGACTGATCCACTAAATATAATGTAAATTTACAGTAATGAATTTAATATTAATTTAATATTAATTTAATATTAATATTTTGTTTCATTCACGTCTTTTTATGTTCTAACAGTTTTCCTTAGATTACTTGCATTATTTACATTATTTGGACTGTTATCCTCATCATCATTGCCATATTCACAACGTTTCGGCTGTTGTATACTCCAGCCTTCTTCAGGTGATTGGAAATTTCAAACCAAACCCTTTATTTCGTCCACCAGGGTAGATTGTTCTAGTTCCACACGCCATGCCTCTTCCGGATGTCTCAGTTATTTCCTTTCAACTCAACTCTCCAAGTTTTTTGGTCCACCACTGCTGTGGCCTGTTATTGAACTCAAAACTTTTTGGGTTTAGTCACTGGATCTAACCAACGTCTTTATCCACTAAATTCCAATCATCTGAAGAAGGCCGGAGTGTACAACGCCCGAAACGCTGTGAATATGGCAATGAAAATGAGGATAACAGTCCAAATAATGTAAATAATGCAAGTAAGTAATCATGATTCCTCATCTCAAAGATTTTCCTTAGTTCCAATAAAAGAAAAAATGTAAGAACATTAAAGAAACTGAATAAAAAAATTTATAAAATTTTCCTTTGTCCATCACATTCAATGAAACATGTATAAAAGAAAGGTTGCTGCCCAAATATATGTTATATCTATAAGAAGAGTGAGTGTGTTCATTTATGAAAATCTCATAAAATTTCTAATATAAAAATAAGCAACTTTCTTTTTAAAAGAATTCACATTTCTTTATAACATGATTTTTACTTGAAAAAGTCAACATAGCAAAATTCATCTATTTTATGAGATTTTAAACTTTCACTTTAGGAAGTCTAATTAAAACGAATTCTTACCTGACAATAAATCTTTGTGAATTGGCACCAATAAAGGAGAAGAAGCAAAAACAAAAAGGAACAAAATAAAAGAAAGACATTAATAATGACTTCAACAAGTGCTTGAAATACTTTAAAAAGTTATTTATTGCTACCACAAATGGATAACAAAAAAAAACCTAAAATCAATAAGAAGTTGTTCAGGCCTTCAGCAATTACATTAAAATTTTTCCATTTATTAAAAAAAGTGCTTCTTATTAAATTCATTTTGTCATTATTCATTCTAAATGTTAAGTGATGTTAAGAAATGAGCAATTATTTTGTGGCAACCCATTTTTTTTGTTGCTTAAACCTATCTGCCCAGGTACAGAAAAATGTGTAAACAGGCAAGAACTGAAAATATTACGTCAAATAAATAGTTCAACCACTAAATTGCAAATGCTAAATAATGAACAATAAATCAATGCAAATATACATACAGGGTGAGTCAAATTTATCTGTGTTTCTTTTACATTCAAAGACTGAGTTTAAAAGCAAAAGGCACATTGACGTGTCTGAGATTTTAACCCATAAGCGAGAGATCATTTAGTTCCTTAGGCAAGTCCTTTACACCTTACAGTCTTATACGTATAAAATCTACAAATAATAAGCTATCTTATGTTTTATCAGTTGTTTGACAGAATCCATCCTTGTCGCTTGTCACCTTTACAGCTGATGGTTTATATCTTCTTGTATTTACTCCATTCAACTTGCAGAATATAAAGAAGTAACTCAGCACTTGATTGGCAGCAAGTTGTCATCCTTTTATCATTGAAATGGTTAGCCATAACCATAAGTTCTACGCTAACAGTTTTAATACTCTTGTACATTTTTGCTGGGGGGGAAAATGGATTCATTTCACATGAATGTAATGAACCTAACTGGAATTTGAACTTGGTAGGTGAGTTGTTGTCAGTGATAAGATTAGCTGTTTTAAATTTTTTTTATAGTAGATAATTGTTGATTTTCATTCTGTACGGAATGACTGCAAAAGTTTCCCCCCTCCCCTTTTATAAGCAAAAATCCACAAAATGCATGCTGGGGTACTTTTTCTTAGTCAATAAAATAGGTCAATTTACAACTTGACTCAGTCCGGATCTACCTTGTCTATATGGAAGATCATTGGGTTCACTTATTTGACCTGGCTTTTCTGTGTAAATGTTAATTCATGGTTCCTTTTGCTTTCTTATCTGTGAATGTACTTTACTTATATTGTTTGCCTGATATCATTTAATTTTTGCCCTTCTTTCTATCTATTGCAAATATTATTAATTCTTTTCATTAGACAGCTGCCTTATTTATTTTCCATTTGGACCATGACTTCTATCTTAACAATAATTAATTTAATTTTCTTTTTCTGGTTAACTGGAGTTGTGTATTATGCTGTGTTTGGAAAATGCTGTATTGTGTTGTTCTATGACATGTGATCATACTTTACTATACACTTTATATCTCTTCTACATAACATATACAAATAGGTACATAACTCTCAATACATACATAAAATAATCCATATATTCAGTTAAAAATAAAAATCATCCTTGATAACAGAATACTTGAAAGTGCATGGACATACAAAACATTTGGACAATTTTTACAGACTTTGTCCAGAAAAGAAAAAAATTATAAGAACACAAGAAAAATTAAATAAAAAAACTTATTGCAGTATGTACCTTATCAATTGTCTTTAATGAAACTTTTATTTATATATATATATATATGTATATATATATATATATATATATATATATATATATATATATATGAAACATATATTTATATGTAATCCTCAGTCAGTTATGTGCCATACGTGATACACGCTTAGGCGATCATGTATCTTTTGATACATGACTGATGAGGCAGATTTTTTCCCGCAGTAGGTTGCTATTTCTTTCTGCAGTAGACTAGTTGCCATCCAAGGCCTTAGAATCCAGTCTGCCCTGCTATTTGCCCATAGCTGGAGGGGGGGGATTTGAAGAGGATTTATACTTTTCCCAAGGGTATTAGAACGTAAGTGAATGTAATAGATTTTACCGGAATTCAAATGCACTTAAATCTATGATTTAATAATTATCAGTTCTGTCGAATGAATACCCTGAAAATTTCTTATATCAAATGAAAAATTAAAGAAAAACAAAGAAAAAATGAAAGCTAAATGATAAAATTATATTTCATATGAAATGTGAAATCAGCTAAAGTCAAAATATTCGTCACTTGGATGTGAGAAACAAAGAAAGGGAGGAAAAAACAACAAAAAAAAATTTGTTCTTTTGAAGAACTGTTAAAAGAAAAGAAATGCTGACAAAATAAAATTATCAAACGTTAGTTAGGACTTGCCAGGAATACAAATTAATGATTGGTATGATTGTTTGTTTTTTTTAATTAAAATTTATTTTTTATTCCTACCAGTAAGTAAAGAACGCACATCAAATATACAAAGAAACCAGCATTGGAAAGGCTGGATGAGATCTTTGTTTCAATGTCACATTTAATTCTTGTAAAACACACTACCACTTGAATGAAACTATATGGTGTCAAATCATGATTCAAAAAACGTAATTTGTAGTTTTAATCCCTTCCATATTGTGCTCAAATTGGTAGAACGTGTGGAGATTTTTTTTTTACGATGATGTTCCTCCTGTACAAGGCCCAAGAGCCACTCGAGTTATAGGATTACAGAGTAAGGTTGCACAGTTTATGGGAATATATGGGGCAGATAATGGTCAACCCTAGACTTGAACAGGTTATGATGGTGATCAGGGAAACATCTTGGGATTCAGTACCACAAAGCAGCATTTCGTTATTTATATGATGACGATGATGGACTCTCCCATTCATTTCAATATATGAGGATCTGACAATCTCATTCAGTTTTTATGTTTGTGTTGTATGTGACACTTCAGTCCCACTAGTGAGCTGCATACAAGTTTACATATTATGCAACAGCAAAGATCTTGGGACATAGCAACAGGAATATTTGCTGATGATTTTTGCTCTCTTGTCTTTTAGCTGGTCGATATCACTGATTTCGAAATTTCTGATACCACCTGGCACAAATATCTTCAGTTATTTCTATCCTGGGTTTTATTTATATATATATATATATATATATGAAGAAATATAGTCTTAAAGTGTTCTATATTTATGGGATAAAGTGCTCAATATCAGAGATAGAGCTTGTGTAAATATAAAAGTGAACATAGAAGTCAACACTTAGAGGCGACAGTCTGTTTGATGCTAGATGCAATCACCGGGCCCGATGATTGCATCTAGCATGAAACAGATTGTCGCCTCTAAGTGTTGACTTCTATGTTCACTTTTATATATATATATATATATATATATATATATATATATATATATATACACACACTGAAATGAACAAACACTAAAATAGTGGTTTTAAAATCATGTTTTAAAAAGTGCCCCATTTCAAATAAAAAAAATCAAAACTGTAGAGCAATTTAATATCTTAAAAAGATTAAAATGCTGAAGGGAACACTACCATGTTTGACCACAAGCAAATTCGCTGAGTTACCCACCTGATGAGACCTTGGTGGTCGAAACTGTGGTAGTGTTGCATTCAGTGTTTTAATCTTTTTAAAATATATATATATATATATATATATATATATATATATATATATATATGAATGAATATATATCATAAATTCAGCTAGGTTCACTGCCCTGTTTATGTTTGTGCATCCACCAACATCTTTCAAGGCTTGATTCTGCACTTGATGACTTTGAGAACACCTTATAAGACAATTCTTGGGGCTCCTAGGTCTTATGACTTTCTGAAGTGACACTGAGCACAACATTTACTTTGTTATCTCTTAGGATAATTCGAGTACATATTGAGGTTATGACATATCAACTCTTATTAAATCAAGGTTCCAGATGAGAATAAAATTCAATTTAGACATTTGGTTTTTACTTGTGTGAATCAAATATGTTATGAATGATTCTCTACAGATCAGAACTCAAATGGTCAAAAACTTTAACAAAATAATTTTGAAGGTTAAGAGTAATTTACAGATATCTCAAGACTTATAATTAAACGTCATGTTTTTTTATTCTGGGTAGCAGACAATGGAAAAAGTGACAGAAACCTCAAGACACATAAGAATAGTGAAAGATGTCTTCCAGAACCTAAGCAAAGTATTAAGAAACAGGAAAATTTTATTAGAAACAAAAAAAAAAAGTAATCTCCAAAAATTTAATCTACTATCCTCCTGAATACTCTCTTCTCATTAGTAATGTTTCTGTTCCTAATTCTTCCATGACCAGTAACCCCTTGTGTCTTAGTGGCTTTACTGCCTTGCTTGGGGTGAAGCTGATTAAAAAAAATTCTCATATGGCAGTGAATACAGAACAATTTCTTCACAGTTGGCGAGGAGATTTGAAGAAAAAGATATATGGTTCCACTAAAGAATGCTAAAAATGCCATTGACAGAACATGAGGGTTATGAGGAATGTTTAAGGAAAATAGAAACTACAATGAAATATATACCTATTATCAATAAAAGACAGTTGCAATTTTTGTTACAGATAATGATGAAAGAGGGTCTAGAGAATTTAACACTCAAATGGCTAATTGAAGGCAAGAGAAGCCGTGGGGAAACAGCAAGTAATCTATTTAATGAGTTTGTATAAATGTATGGTAAAAAGACAAAAGTTACTCAGAGCAACAAAAGGCGGAACATTGTAGAGAGCCTGTAATTGCTTACACCCTGAAAAGATTTGGCACATAAAATGTTGTGAGAAGTGAAAGTTCCAGAAATGGATCAAAAAGTAAATAGCAGTTAACATTGAGCCAAAAGATCAAAGTTGAACCGCTGATAAAAGCATAAAGAGCATTGTTGTTCCAAAAGTGCACTACAGAATTTCACTATTTGATCTAAGTTGATTGGTAAAAACTGTTAATCCAGCAAGATTTTGTGACTTCAAAAAGAAAATCAATTATATTAACTATCTTTTTCATCTTCTTTATTTTTTTAAATACATTTTAGATTCTCGACGTCAAAACCAAACTTGTCAAAATAATTTTATAGAGAAAAACATGAGACATTGTGCCAATCGTGACTGAATGCAGCAGTTTGTCTGAAACGGAATATAAAAATCAACCTTACAAAGTAAGAACAGGAACACAATAAGAACTGTTCAAATAGCTTGGGTTTGACCAAGTCAAGAAGTGGTATCAGTATAAATCAGAGTATGTACTAGGAAGTAAAAAAAATAAATAAAATAAAATACTCTGTGATTTTGAGGTCCAGACTGAATACCCCATCTAAGTGAGAAGATCAGATCTGATAGTTGTTAATAAGGGAAAAAGCTGCTGCTGAATTGGAGGTGATATTTTGCTAATGGGCCAGCCAAAGGTGGAAGGCAAAAGGAAGCAAAAATGCCAGGATTTCACCTGGGAAAACAGAAAAATGAATTTTATAGAAGCCGCATTTGGCAATATGTGAATTTATAACTATCTGTACAATTTGAAAATATGGATTAAATCCAACAGAATGATCTCAATAAGGAACAAGTAGAAATTCTTTTGATGTGTATTGCTATTCATTTAGCTAAATCAGAGATTTTAGAAATGAAATAATACAAAGTTATGTTTCACTTTTTAAATTCTGTTTCTTTGGTTTTCAATGGTGGGGTAGATGTCACATGTATATTTCATAGTATCTTTATATATAATTTTTGAAATATTAGGTTGGTGCAAAAATAATGTTGTTTTTTGACGTTCAACTTCATGTGAGAAAACGACATTATTTTTGCACCAACCTAATATTAATATAATTGAAAGTGCATAAAGTCATGTTAAGTTGTCATTCAGCAAACAACTGCCATGGCTTCTACCAGACTAAGGATGGCTTAGTAAATCATTATGTAGATACAATAAATATATTATTTACATTATTTGGACTGCTATCCTCATCTTCATTGCCATATTTACAATGCTTTGGCCGTTGTACGCTCTGGCCTTCTTCAGGTGATTGGAAATTTTGAACCAAAACCTTTATTTCGTCCACCGGAGTAGATTGTTCTAGTTTCACATGCCATGCCTCTTCTAGATATCTCAGTTATTTCCCTTCAACTCGACTCTTCAAGATTTTTGGTTCGCCACTGCTGCAGCCTGATATTGAACTCACAAAAAGGCCGGAGTATACAACGGCCAAAACATTGTGAATATGGCAATGAAGATGAGGATAACAGTCTGAATAATGCAAATAATTATAATACCTCATATCAGAGATATAGACAGATAATAAATATATTCTTACATTTGTTTTATTTCAATTACATCTATTATATATATATATATATATATAAGTCTCCATAGACAAGTCAACAGATATTACATGCTTTGAATATTGCTGCCACATACAAGAATCTGCAATGTTAGTGGTCCTGACCTGACATACCAGTTTCCTCAGTCACTTTCCCACTACTGTAACATAGCCTTTTCTATAAATACTTTCATGGCAATTGTTCTGATGAACTTCCTTCGATGGTACCTAGACTTTATGAATTTAAGGGTACTACTAGATTAGTGGCAAGGTCTCATCATTTTACAGTTGAAATGGTTAGATGGAACCGTAAGTTCTATGCTAACAGTTTCTTCTATTGCACTTCTCGCTTGTGGAACTCTCTTCTTGCTTCCCAATCAAGTTTGAGCTTCAAAAATTTAAACGCAAAGTCAATTATCTTGTGTCTTCTTAAATGCTTGTTTTTCCTATTGTTCTGACTCCTTAATCCTGTTTTTTTCTCATATTCTCTCACACTCAGTGAACCATTGTGTCTTAGTGGCTTTATTGCCTTACTTGAGGTGAAATGGTTAAAAAGAAAATATAATTGTGATATGCATGTGTAAATACATAAAAGAAAGTGACTGAGTTGGCTCCAACCTTTATTTGATGTAATACATTCTTCTCTCTTTTGCGATCTCTCCTAATCCCTGTTCTGCCAACCATTGCTTGCCAGGTAGGTTATATACTGCTTTCCTCCATCCTTCTTGACTTCAATATGTCCTGTGAGTGTCAAAATTTCTAAGCCCTCTTTCCTCATTATGTGCCTTAGAAATTTCAACTCTCTCTTTCTGATGGTAAGTCTACATGTCCTTCTTGTTTCCGCAGGGTTCATGATTCTCTACAATTTTCTATCCTTTGTAGCTCTTAGCAATGCTTGTCTTTTAATGTCCTTCACAATTTTTTTTTCTGCCATCCATTTACACAAACATTAGGTAGCTTACTCACTGTTTACGTCTGCCCTTCCTGCTTTCAGTATATCCTGTGTGAGTTAAATTCTCCAAGCCCTCTTTCCTCATTATATGTCTCAGAAATTTCAACTCAAGTATAAATTTCCTCATTGCTCACATGTTCAATCCATGGTATTATCAGAATCCTTTGGTAGAACGACATCACTATGGCTCTCTTCTTCATCAGTGAGGAGACTGTCCAGCATTCACTACCATATCGGAGGATTGATATTACATAGCAGGTGAGCGCTGCTTTCTTTGTTTCTAATGAAATATTCATGTTTTTTTAAGACTTCTCTTCACTTTTGAAAGGCCAATATATATATGTAGGAACTCATTCTTGAAGTAATTTCCAAGAACTGATAAGAATTTATGGTGGAAATAAAAGTGAGTTAGCTCTTTTTCCTGTGGGGATTTTCATGTTTTCCTATAGATATTGGCATCTATATACTCTGACTTGTTAACACTGGTTTCAAGGACATATGTATATGCTCTTAAGAAGGATAACCCTTTGACATTTTCTTAAAATACTATTTTAGCTAATTCCCACAATCTGCACATCTGGCTTTCAAAGATCAACCTGAATATGTCATTATTTGTGTCTAGATATCTGTATTTTGCTATTTAGATAAAAAACATCTGTATATATGTTTTATCCTCTCCATTTTTTTTTTGTACATGCTTCATGATGCTTTTTATTTGTTAGTAATACTGGGTGTATCAAAAGTGATTTCGTTTTTTTTTTTTTAATTTTACAAGAGCTGCATATTTTTTAAATTTATATAACGCTCTACACATGGTATCCTTCAATGCTGGCTCTTCTGAAAGCTTTGTTTTCTGAGCACACCCATCTACTGGGGTGGCTAGCTAATCCCTGTTGCAGACGCCTGCTCAGGCACATTTGCATTTGTTCAACACTGACAGATCTCATACTGTAATATATATATATATATATATATATATATATATATATATATATATATTATTATTATAGTTCTGAAACATTAAAGTTTTTTGTGTAGTGATGTAAAATGTTTTTATTGTAATCTATTATAATAATATTTTGCTCTACTTTGTATTGAGCACTTTTTAAAAAAAAAGTAAATGCTATGAACTTTGGATTTTTACTCCATCTGTTTTTTTCTTGTATTTGTATATATATATATATATATATATGGTGATAGTCTTCTGTTAAGAAGTGACAATCTCCAAAACAAATTTTCTTACTTTTTTTTTTTAATAATTTTCAGACTCACCAATCATGAGAGTGCAGATAACTTTTTAAACCAGCCTTACTTTTACAAGCTTTTGCACAAATGTTGCACCTGAAAGGGAGACTCCCCCACAAGCCCAACAGGCACAGCATCAACATGAATTTTCATGTGTTTTGTTAATTCAGAAACTGACTTGCACACTTTATAGCAAAGTGTACAAGAAGGCACAAGAATTGATATGTCTGAAGTAATTTTTTTAAGGTAATGGGTTTTTATTTATCAATCGGACAGATTTTTATCACTTTAAACATTGTTTTTTTTTGTTAATAAAATTTCTTGAATCTTTTAGGCATGTAGTCAAAAATAAATAAATAAATATAGTGTTTAATAAATAAATTGAGTGTCTACTAAAATATGAATAGACACTAAAAGTAATGTTTAAAGTGATAAATATATTTTTATATGGGAGAAGATCATATATAAATTAATTTTTGTATCCTGGAACAATATCATGAAATTTAATAATTACACATGTTTCGTGTGCATATGTAGTTACATCAATAGAAACATCCCTTTATGATGAAATGTGTCACACAAAAAGCTTTTTTCACTTTGTCATTAATTTTCCTTATATATATATATATATATATATATATATATATATATATATATATATAATTCATAGAGACAAGATGTTGAAAAGTTCTTTCTCTGACTTACTTCCCAAAATCTGAGCAAATATAATATCTTTTGGGTAATCACATTTTGATTGAGCTAAGAATTTTTCAGCACCCCCTTGTGTACATGAAATAAGCTTTGGACAGTAAAAAAATGAAAATGCTTTGATATACCTTAATATGTAACAATAATATTAGTATTAGTGAAATCATACTCTTTAGATGCGTACATAAAATAAGCTTTAGAGTAAAGATCTGTAAAAATGAAAATATTTTTGATGCACCATAATATTTTACTTTTGTTAATTTATTTTTTGACTTTTAAAAAACTTCTTTTTTTTTTCCTTGCATACATTTTATAGTATTTTTCTGCTGTTTTATATTTTAATTAGATTTTTAACCTGTTCATTATTATTGAAAATTTTTGGCGGACATTTTTTATTCCTGTTTTTTTTTTTTAATTTTGCAATTCTCATTATAATGAGATCAAGATAAGCAAAAATAACCTTTTCTAATATGAAATAAATTGCCTAATGACCCTACCACAAATAAATTACTCATGAAATTTGAGAAACATACTCTTTTTATTCTGTTTTATTTAATCAATTAAGTTAATGACAATTTTTTTTTATTGTTATAAGACAATTAAAAGAGGCACCAACTATAGCAGAGTGGCTAGCGAGCTAGTGTTGTAGACTGGTTGATTGTTAGTGAATTCGATCAGCATTACTCTCCTATGACTCGCCAAGTTATACTTATGCTTGTAAGCATATCAACGGTAGAATCAACATAACATCTTGCATATTGATATCTTTCTTTCCAGCAATTTGGCTTTAAGTAGACATTTACGAGTCTTTTATAGTCAATATTTTCATCACTTGCATCAAAATAGTCATTTAATGACACATTCTGCTTTCACATATTGCTATCACATTCCCAGTAGCCAATCTAGATATCATCTTTATTTTTTTTCAGCTGTATGCATGTGTGTGTGTGTATATATATATATTTATTTATTTATTTCAGTAGGGACCTGTTTTTTCAAGTAAGCTGAACTTGTTACATTAATACATGAAATACACACTGAAATGGTGTAAAAAAACAAAATAAGAAACAAACATCAAGACAGAATTTTAAAAAAATTATTGAAAATCAACAATAACAGTCTGAGTGCTCAAATATCAATGTAGCTCTGTGTGTGTGTATGTTTTTTTTTTTCATTCTGAATAAATGTTAAGTTATTTCGCATACAGTTGGCATGATGTTTATTAGCATAAAAAGTGGAATAACAAGCCAAATTCAAATTTTGGCTAAGACATGAATACATCTCTTATCCCAGCTATCTATTTGTAAAATAGTAGGGAAGACTAGACACTCCAACTTTGGTAGTTCAATTAGTTTAGGCAAAAGAAAAATCAGAATTAAAAAAATACAATGAGAAACTAATCCACTACCTTTTGCAAGAAAAGTCATGGCAGTTCATATTAAGGAAATCAAAACTATAGAGTAGCCATTTGTGACCATTTCTTACTCCATACAACTTCCCCAACTCATTGACAGCTACAAAATTATATATCTGAATACCTCGGAAAATCTTTCAGAATAATTCAGTTAAGTTTTAATATGAGCAAATTTCCTGCAGCCATAGAATGTTTTCTACTTTGTTTAGAGAAATCCTAAATTGCTCCCTGTCCAAAAGATTCAAATTACTCCTGTGTTATTTTAAAAAAATCCATTCTAATAGTTGGTTACATATTTCTGAATACATTCATCTGCTAAGGTAGCTAGCTAATCCCTGTTACAGATGATGCTCTGGCACATTTGTATTTCTTCAACACCCACAGAGCCAACCTGTAGTTGATACTGCAACTATATTGGGTAAATTTTAGTTAACATTTCTAGGAGAAAGTGCATGATCTGGTGTAATATATAATTGAACAAGACCATACACTTGAATGTTAAGTCATGATGACATGTGACTTCATGTTAGCACAACCACTGAAAAAGAATTAATTTGTTGTGTGTGTATCCACACTTTTATTTTGGAGATGTTAAGATTGATTTTCAGCTTATATGATGAAATATCGCTTCATAAAAAAAAATTTAATCTTTACTTTTTAGATGTAGGAAATTTCTTTTTTACGTCGAAGATGGGGCAGAAATGTGCATCTGTTTTCTCAAATACAGTAGTTTAAACATCATTATAAACTTGCTTTTGTTACAATTTGTATGAAACCTGAGATACAACTTCCTTTATTTTCAAAATATTTCATTATTTCTGTATCTGATTACATTCTTTGTCAGGCCCGGAGTTGACAAACTCTTGAAATAAAGTCATTATCCTACAGAAAAACATTAAATTTTATAGCCTACTTGTAGTGTCAGGGAATAAGTTGAGGATGAAATTACTGTTATACAATACCAAGAAATAAACATTTGATTTTAATCAAATGGCAAATGTGTACTTGTAAATTTAAGGAGGGAATAGGTATGATGAAATGATATTTTGATGACAGAGGCTAAGATTAATGACCATTTTTATAAATTTTGAAAGGCATGGGGGAGTAAGGGATAATGGCTCGGATTGAGGATTTGGATAGCCAAGTTTGAATTCCAGTCAGATCTATTACATTCACTTATGTACTAATACCCTTGGGAAGGGTATGAATCCTCTTCTGCCCCCAGCTATGGATAAATAGCTGGACAGATTGGGTTCTATAGCCTTGGGTTGCAACTGGTCTAGGAGGAAGTAACTCTGAATTCAAAACTGTATGTAGCCCTGGTGTAGCACATACTATGCAACTAAAGAAAGGATCGTTCACATTAGTACGATGATCCTGACTATGGTTGAATGATGACTAATAAATGCTATTATGAAAATGCTTCAGTATGGAGTAATAGTTATTAAGCTTATCTATATAATATCTGTTGTGTCGTGGCACAATAGTAAAAAGAAGAAAATCAAGTCGAGGTTGGTTTAAGGAACAAGTGTATTTAACATCACAGATACGAAGGTAGGAAACGGGTACTACTCAGCTAGGCAGTTGTAGTACTGTCGCTGCTTACACCCCGGGTAGGTGTTACTGGCACTATATATATTGAGAACCGGTGTAATTCCCTTGTGTTAGAAAGGCCAGTGTAACAATATCAATACTTCTATATGACAGAGAATGCTAGGCAATTTCCTCTCAGATGAAGTAGGCAACAGAAATGTGTTCCTACAGAAGGATGCTGAGAATACCACAGATGGATCACATAAGCAAAAGAAGTCTGAAGGAAAATAGAAGCAAAAGGGACACTTATACTTAGAATCAGAATGAAACAGCTAAAATTTCTTGGACACATAATGAGGAAAGCAGGTTTGAACACTCACAGGGTACATTGAGGACAAGAAGGATAGGGGAAGATAGCAGGCCACCTATTGGATTAGCTTATGTGAATGAATGGATGGCAGAAGAGAGTGTTGAGGGGTATGTTAAAAAGACAAGCATTACTAAGAGCTACATGAGATAGGAAATTGTGGAGAGCCATCATCACCCAAGAGATACAGTATGTAGTAGAAGTCATCCATTATGCAGCAAATCTGATCCTCATTGGAAACCATAAACTCATGGCCTTTTGTCTCCTTGAATCCTGTTCTTTTATTGCTTTCTGTTTCTTTCACTCTTAGTGACCTTTTTTATTACTTTGCTTGGTGGGAAATGATAAAAAAAAAGCAAGAAGAAACAAAGAAAAATCAAAAAGGTAAAAAAAATAATTAAGAAAAGCCAAGTAAAGAAAAACTGAGGAAAAGAAACAAAGATCAATTCACTATGGGGTAACGATGGACTAGTTTTGTTGACCATTACCATTGTCTACTTAGTTTGATCTTCATTAGATTCTGCACACTTATAGTCTTGTGCTAGATTACTCTCAACAGAGTACATTTTTTTTTTTAACATACTTATCCCACTAAAGTCAGCAAAGATACTAAAACATAATGGGTTATAGGTTGTGGAAGAATTAGGATCATAAACAATAATGATGAGCAGAAATAGAAAAGTGTAATCAGGAAGACAGTAGATCGCGATTGACATTGCATTTAAATTTTGGCAGATTAAAGTTGGCTGGAAAGCATGGAACTGTAAGGGAATTTCATAAGCAAGAAGTGTGAAAATAGAAACTGTGAGCATAGAATTTATGGCTACATCTAGCCAACTCAACTGTGAACTGATGAGATCTCAATGGCAGTCTAGTGTGAGGCAGGGGAAAAAGTGAATGGAGCCGAGCTGTCAGATCAGGACCAATAATATTGCTGATTCTTCTTTGGATCTTATCAAGTAGCTCAAGTAAAATAGCAGGAGCAACAGACCATATCTGGCAACAATATTCTAAACATGAGTAAATGGTAGACTTATAGATATGCAAGATAGATTCTAGAGAGAAAAATTGTTTTGCCTGACATAGTGAACCAACTTTCTTAGCAGCTGACCTAGCAATAGATTTAATATAGTCTTTCCACTTCATATCAGCAGAAAATGTGAGCCCGAGAAGACACGAGTCACTTTCCTGGAGGTTAGCATTAGCCACGCTGATGGAAGGATCAGTTACCTATACATGCCATTAAAATTTATTTCAAAAAAAGAAAAAAATTAACAATTATTTTTTCCCAACCAATGCTTTGTGACCTTGCTGACTGGCATCGATTCCAATGTTATCTATTGACTGAGTAGCTTTGTCCACTTTCTAAAAATAAGTAAAATAGCTTCTGAATCCAATATCAACAAGTCACAAGAGAAAAGTCATTGAATATCAAATGCAGCTATAACAGGAAGTAATTCTAATAATTAAGACACAATACAACACAAATTATAGGCAATGTTCCCAAAGGTTTATCCCAAAGAGACAGGATTTATTTCAACTGACAGTCATGACTACTGAAACAATCTATTAGAAGTTTGTTTATTTGGTTCTGTGCATAAAAGCTTTCAGTTATAAACTTCGATGTTTCTTGAAAGTCAAGCCTTGTGTTCTTATCTTGTGGTGCAGTGATTGGTAATAACAGACTTTCAGAAATATTTCTCCTCACTTGCTGTAAAAGTTAGCATACTTGTCTTGCAAGTGATAAATGGTAAGTGCTCAATAAATCTGACCTTATACCAGACTTTGTATATATTATATATTTTTTTTTTAAGTGATGTCACCAGTGGTATTCTTTTTTGTAAACAGATACTAGGCGATGATAATCAACATTTTATTTTTTGATGTTCATTTTATATACTAAAATTAACCCAATACAAGGCTGGAGAGACACTCAGGGTAGAGAGTTACTGTTAGGTGGGCGATGTGAAAGAAAGCATGAACAGAAAGAGAGGAGAGAATAAGAAAGAAAGATCAGCTATGATATTCAACCATTGTTGGCTGTTTGGTTTTATGACATGTCAACCCTTGGGTTGTTTTTCAATTAATTTTGTATGTGGTACCCAGTGAGGATCAAACTTAGTAGTATTGATCAACAAGACTAGCCTTGTGAACTACTGCTCTATACTAAGGTATCTCAAGAAAAAAGAGGAAAAAAAGAGAAGAGAAAAAAAGAAGAGAGAAAAAAGAAAAAAGAGAAGAGAAAAA
Source organism: Acanthosepion esculentum (assembly GCA_964036315.1). Classification (NCBI taxonomy): domain Eukaryota; kingdom Metazoa; phylum Mollusca; class Cephalopoda; order Sepiida; family Sepiidae; genus Acanthosepion; species Acanthosepion esculentum. Next base: position 31,811,933 of record OZ038493.1, on the reverse strand, counting down.
AGAGAAGAGAAAAAAAGAGAAGAGAAAAAAGAAAAGAGAAAAAAGAAAAGAGAAAAAAGAAAAGAGAAAAAAGAAAAGAGAAAAAAGAAAAGAGAAAAAAGAAAAGAGAAAAAAGAAAAGAGAAAAAAGAAAAGAGAAAAAAGAAAAGAGAAAAAAGAAAAGAGAAAAAGAAAAGAGAAAAAAGAAAAGAGAAAAAGTTAGAGTAAAAAAGAAAAAAGAAAAAATGAAAAAGAAAAAGTATAAGAGAAAAAGAAAAGGAAAAAAGGGAAAAGAAAGAGAAAAAAGAAAAAGAGAAAAAAGAAAAAGAGAAAGAGAAAAAAGAAAAAGAGAAAAAGAATAAAAAGAGAAGAATTAAGAGAAAAAGATTAAAAGAGGAAAAAGATGAAAAAGAAAAAGTGAGAAAAAAGAGAAAGAAAGAGAAAAAAGTAAAAAACAAAAAAATGAAAGCAAAAACATTAAGAAAGAAAAACATGAAATTCAGGGAAGAAGAAAGAAAAGAGGATAAGAAGGAAGAAAGTCAAAATATATAATCGAAAGAGAAAGTAAAGTACAAAATCTAAGAAAGACACACAGTAAAGAAAACAAAAAGAGACAAAAAAAATATCCCTAACATCGAGAGACATGAATTGATTGTCTACTTATATTAATGCCGCAAGAAGAAGCTAGATTGACATCTACTTTAGCTACCAAGAAGGGAGGTCTTTGTTTCAATTTTTTTCTTTTTATCCCAGATGCTATTTTTTTTTTCTTTTTTTATAAAGGCAAACTATATGTTTGCCTGTCAGGCTGTACCAAGACGGCAGTCACTGCCGAGACGGGTGGTTGGCACTCCTCATGATGTATTACTGTTTTAAAAAGCTCTACGGCATTCGGCATTTGTAGGAAAAATTAGATTAGCCTTATTGCAGGCATTTGTGTGTGTGTCCGTGTGTGTGTTGGTGGGTGTGTGCATACATTTCCACCAGTTCCATCTTCCTTTTTGTATTGGCAAAAGTACCGCTGAAAGACAGAGAGAAGAAGAACGAAGTAATGCACGCAGAATAGTAATTGAAAAACTAATAACTTCACTGACTTATCCATTACGGCAAGTAGACCTGGTGCATATGATGTAAATGACATTGTTTGAGGGTTTTACTTTTTTTTTTCTAATTACTTTTTTTTTTTGCAGCAATGGGTGGTACGGTGCATCTGTTAAAGATATTTGCTTTTGTTGTTGCCCTGTCGGTTCTATAGATATTACTGGTGAAACTCTGCTGGTAAAGATATTGGTTTTGAAAAAGTTATGGGAATAAACATAGCTGGCTTAAGTTCATTAGCAAATATCTAGAACCAAGGCAGTAATTCCTTTAAGATGATCTCTATTCCATCTGGTCTGTTAATATGCAAATAAAATTCAAAGATTTCATATCTTAGTGATTTTTTTTACCGAAAAACTTTTATTTGTTATAAAATTCTGTTTAAACAGATATAACCAACCGCTAGAGTTTGGTGTGCAGGTAGCTAATGGCTATTGGCATGAAAAATTAAACAGTAAACAGGTCAAATTTCAGTCAAGATTGTTGCATTCATACTGCACTAATATTTTTGAGAATGCAATCCTTCTCTTTTTCCACTTGCTATCAGTAAAATCATAGGGCAAACTGGTTTATCTAGCCTTGATTGATAAACAATCTAAGAGAAGACAACACTGAAGTCAAATCTATAGAGAAACTACTACTTTCTTTTTATGGGCCATGTCCTTTCAGGATGTAGGTGATCATGGCTTTCCAACTCCCTCTATCCCTTGAAGCTCACAGCAAGTTCCTTTCCTCTGCTTCCTCCCCCGGACCATGTTCTGTCATCCACTTGCTTAAGGCTGCCAGGTATGTCATGTGTTGTTTTCCCTTGTCTCTCTTTCCCTCTATTCGACACGAGTATCAGATTCTCCAGGCCCTCCTTCCTCATTATGTGTCCCAGAAACTTCAGCTGCCTCTTCCTGATGTTAAGTATAAGCCTTCCCCTTGTTTGCAACCTCTCTAAGACATCATTGTTGCTCGGTCCATGATATGTTAGCATTCTTCTGTAGAACCATATCTTCGTCACCTCGAGTCACGGCAATGCAGTTTACAGATATTAAGAAAGTTGTGGAGAGTCATCATCACCTATATCCTGAAAGAAAATAGTATTTGAAACTATTTATCCAGAAAGTGAAGGTTGGACATTATCCCTAAAAAGTAGACATTTTGAGTCCAATAAGAGCCACTTTGGAGCACATCTGAATGAGGGTAATGATTAACAAGTTCGTGGAGAACCATGATCGTCCACCTTCTGAAGGGACACAGCACATAGAATATATTTTTTAACATTTTACTGAAGAAAAAACAAACCAAAAAAAAAAAACTTATCTTTAGTATAATGTCTAATGCTTTGATGCCTACTTATTTTAGATGGGCAAGTTACATCATTTTTTTGTTTTGAGATTAAAAAAAAAAAAAACTCTGGACTCCTCTCCATCAACCATTGGGCCATATCTGTAATGATACTTTAATATTCTTGTATATGCTCTTCAGGACATGTGTAATATTATCTTTATACATCTTCCTATCCTTTGTCACTCTTAGAATTGATTGTTTTTTTTTTACTGTCATTCTCTGTTCTGCTATCCATTCACATAATCTCATTAGTAGATAAGATGTTGTTGGTTACATCCTGGCATGCATTTTGAAGTGCTCGGATTTGAATTAGTCCAAAGTAATACCATGTGTAGAATGGTTCCATGGTACTTGTCTGCCACACTGAGAAACCCCAGTCCTTGATAATGACGGAGTTGGTCAAAAGTACATGAACAAACTCTGGACAGTTTATTCACAAGTATTACCAGTTTGTGATTGGTAGGGATAATTCCAAGGAGGATATTAATCCAGAGGGGCTCAATGTAGACTACAAAGCATTATAATAGCAATAATAATAAAGAAAAAAACCTTAAATATTCAAACCGTAAATGAATATTTAAGGTTTTCTTCTTCTTCATTATATATATAAATTCTTAAATAAATAATTTTACCGATTAGGGATGAAAAATACATATAAATAATATACCAGAACCCTGTCTTGTGACAAAGCAGAAACAGTATTTTATTTTACAACTGTTGTTTTTTGGGGTAGCAGGTCACAACAGACTGTTTCATGTGCACCAAAATGTACAACCAAGTGACTAACAAAACCTGTTGCATTGAGGTTCCTTTATAGTCAACAAGGTGAACCCAAAATCTGTACAATCTGCATGCATAGTTACTGAAATCGTTGAGGTGAGTACACAGATGCTTGGATCAAGATGATAAATTCAAGTATTTATGGCCCAGATATTAAAGCACTCCTCCCTTCAGAAATCACAACCAAAACAATAAAAGAAACATATATATATGTGTGTGTATGTGTGTGTGTGTGTGTATGCACAAAGTATTATGAACTCAGTGAACAATCTTCTTATTTAGAACAGCTTTCTAAAGGTCACTATTTACTGGTAGAGTTTTCCTGAACGTTAAACACTTTCATTAGTTTCTGCAATTTGAGTGATGACCTTCAGAAAGCTATCTGAAATTATGACATGAGAATTGTAATTGTAAGAAAAACTTGGCCTGTCAGATTTAATGTTCAAACATTAAATCTGACAGACCATACTACATGAATGTAAAATAGCGCATGCATATATACATCATGACCAACTCTCACTTTTTCAAGCACACCCATCAGCTATGGTGGTTAGCCAATTCCTGACACAGACTCCTGTTCAGGCATATGTGCATATTATCAACACCCACAGACTCTACCTGTGGTTTATACTGTAACTATGCTGAGCAGACCTTAGTTACAGTTTCTGGGAGAAAATGCATAATGTGGCATGATCAGCAGTTTGAACAATTCCAGTATACTCAACTCTTGGCTATAATATCTTGTGATTTCATGCTAGCAGAACGATTGATGACTTCTAAAAAGTTCTATTTAGCCAATTCTGCTCACAATGCTTGGGTCGAACCATGATATGGATTCATGCACTTTCCAAATGCTGGGTTCACCTCCCTAGACTGATAACATCAAGAAATCACTTTCCTGATAAATTGACCATGGTGAGGTTCAAACATTCTAACTGCTCAACCATGCACCCATAAAGACAAAGAGTGAGAGAGAGAGAGAGTAAAAATAAGATTTTATTAATTTTTCTTCCAATAAAAGCAAATCAAATATAAGTCTCATTATGGTATTTAGACAAAAAATGAAACTGATTTTTGTTGTTTCTATTGCTTTTGTGATTCTAATTCAATAAAAACAAAATTGATTTGTCTTTTCGTGTCCACATGAGCATTCAGTCAGATGAAACAAAAAACAAACAACTTTTGTGTTTTTATGAAATATGACAAAGAAAAACGGATGAAAACAAAGATAAAAAAAAAAAAAACTGGTGAAAAATATTCTAGTTGGAAGGATGGTCGACTTCATATCAACAATTACAGCACACCCCTCATCTGAATACGAGAGGGGAGCTGGAAAGTTCTCAGCTTGGCAAAGAAATGATTTCAAAATAAATTCTGATCATTGGTCATTGGATCACACTTTGGGAAGTAGACTATTCTAAGAACATTTCAACACCCACTCATATACCTACATCAGCTCAGACCTGGCATTTCTACTTCAGTCACTTTTAAACCAACATGACATGGCCTCCCTCTATCTTTTCTATATATATTTTCATGGAAATTTCTCTAATTAACTCTCCTTCTTGGTACCTCAACTGCTTGAATTTAAGTGTACTACTAGATTGGCACTTAGGTCTCACCATTTTACTGTTGAAATAACTAGATGTAATCGTAAGTTTTATTCTAATAGTTTCTTTTCTTGCACTTCTTGCCTGTAGAACTCCATTCCATTTTCTTGTTTTCATGTTAACTAGGATCTTCAAAAATTTAAATACAACATCAATCTCCATTTTCTGTCTTCCTGTGTTTTTATTGTCCTTTTTCATCACTAAAATCTTTTTACTCTCAAGTAACCTCTGGTGTCTTAGTGACATTATTGGGGTGAAATGATTAAAATATACACACACATATATATATATATATATATATATATATATATATATATAGTCTTAAAGAGTGCTATATTTATGGGATAAAGTGCTTAATATCAGAGATAGAGCGTGTGTAAATATAAAAGTGAACATAGAAGTCAACACTTAGAGGCGACAGTCTGTTTCATGCTAGTGCAATCGTCAGGCAACTGTATATCTTTCACCTTTCATTCCTATCGGCTCTTACTCCAAATCTTCTGTAACCCCCTTGCCTTGATCGATCCACTATCTTTCTCTACATCCTCTCCTTTACCACTCCTATCTGCTCTTCTTCCAAACCTTCTGTAACCCCTTGCGTGCTAGTGGCTTCCAGCCTTGCTTGGGGTGATAAGCTTAAAATATATATATATATATATATATATTCCTGTAAGAATTTTTTTGTACAAAGTCATGATGTAGTGAGTTTTAGGTGAACTGATCTGCCACGTGACCTTACTAGCCACTTCACTTTTAAAGCTTAACTTTGCTAACTATAAATTGTTGGGTAATCCTTTGGAAAAAAAAAAATAAAACAAAATAACACAATCACACAAGAAAATGATCCAATCAGACTAGCTTCTTAATTATTGCTCTATATCAATTATCATTTTAGCCAAGTCTGGCACAAGGCCACAAATCTCTCCCTGTGAGAAGTTAACTCATGACAGTAGCGAATGATTTAGTGAGAATATTCCAGGCATCAAAAATGTCTGTTACTTCCTTTCAGAAAATGTTATTACTTATTAAGCTGCAGCTGACATTTCAGGAACATGTATAATGAGGAAAGAGGGTTTAGAGAATATGGCACTCAGAGGATATATTGAATGAAAGTAGTGCAGAGGGAAACATTAAGTAACATAAGTTCTCAAATGGATAACCAAACAGGTATTGAGAGATATTAAGTAAACCAGCATTACTGAGAGCTACAAAGGATCGGAAGTTCTGGAAAGCCATTACTGTCCATATCCTGAAGGAATATGGCACATAAAAGGAAGAACTTTAGCTAAATTTAAAATTCATCTCTTACTCATGGATATTTCTTTTTTTAACAAAGAAAACTTATACCATCAAAATTTAAAAATAAGTCATATTTGTTATATGAGGTTGTGTAAAAATGAATAAACAGATGGACAGATAACAATTATGTTTCAGTAAAAGGGGGAAAGATGTGTGAAAAGGAAGAAAGTAAAATAAAAAAGTTGATTGAAAAAAGGAAAATGCAATTGAAGAAAATAGCTAATTACTTTTTGCCATCATTTTTTCTTACCTCTGGAGAATCTGAGCTTTCAGTTTGTTTTATTTTTTTATTTTTTTTAATCTTTTATAGAAGATATTCTAAAATTATCTTTTTTTTTTAAATTCTGCTCACTGTTTTTCATTTAAGAAGCAAAAATAGAAAGACCCAGTAACCCAAATTGAAATATTAGAATTGATAAGGCATCTTACTCCATTTGCTTGAAGCTGCAACAAAATCTCATCATAAATGATTTTAGAGTTAAAGAAAAAGCAAGAGGTGGGAATTTTAATGAACACTGTTAATTTTCTTACTTTAAAGTTCATTTTTTTTTTTAGCACAAGATAGAGGAGAGTTTGTCAAATTTATGCCAATGATTTTTTCATTGCTTTAAACAAAACAAAAAAAGAAAATGATAAAGTTGTTACAGCTGCTGAGTTCTGATATTTTTAAAAGTGGTGGTAAATTTTGCCTCGGATCCCAAATAGTAATTTTATTATCGTCAAGATATATGGCAGAGATCTTGTCAGACTCCACAAGCATATATAAGATAAGATAAAACAGATAACTTCATAAATATTACAATAATTATACTGATAAAATCATTATTAAAAAAAGATAAAAGTCATATTTACTATTTCTGTATCTCAGAAGAACCTTTTAAAGAGTGCCTTTTTATTTTTAACCTTAAAAACACCAATTGTCATAAATTTAAATATTTTGGGCTTGGTTTTATCAAATGCATGATGATTCATAGCTCATAATTCAAAAAATATAAGAAAAAGGTTTATGGGGAATTGAAATGGGCCCCATATAAGATTCCCACGTGGTGGATGCAGACATAATAAAGAAAGAATAGAACACAACTGACCTCTGATTTATACAAGTTGTATTAAATAATATTACAAACTTAAACTTAACTTGCAAACTTAATGGTGCCTGCGACCAAACTTATCTGCTGAAGAAGAGTCAATATTTTCGTCATCTATGGACTCTATGGTGATAACTGTAGAGCCAGCTGGTTCTGCAAGTGTTCATTTTGTAGGCGTACCAAGAGTGAGTATTGTTCAAAAAGAGGTAGAAAACACACCAATCAGCAACTGTAAGCTGATTGGCTAACCTTAAACTGCCAAGGGCAGATAATCATATCTCTCGTAATTTTTATATGCTCTGTTCTTTCAGGATTTGATTGACCATGACTTTCCACAACTTCCTGTCTTTTGTATTGACCTTCATATTTCTTCATTGTCTCTGTTCTGCCATCTATTCAACTGCTGTATTCTCTTGTCTTCAGTATATACTGTGTGTGTTAAATTTTCTGAACCCTCTTTCTTCAATATGGGCTACAGAAATTTGAGCTACTTCTATCTGATTGTAAGTATCAGTTTAATTGTAGTTTCAATTTTATCATCGCATGTTCTGTCCACAGTATTCTATTGATAGAACTAAATCTGTTGCTTCAACTCCAAGTCTAGCATGCAAATGATTCCCTACCTTTCTCAAAGATATTCATCATTATCATCATCCCTCAACATCCTTATCGTTGGGCGGAACTCCATTGACAATCACTTTCCACACTGTTTGGTCATGCATTGCTGTCTCCAGACCCCCAATGTCCAAGCCTGTGTCCCGAGCTATGGGGTCTGGGGAAAGTCAATTTTTGTGAGAAGACACTCCCAGAAGGATGCCATAGGAGTAAGGATGAGACGACCTCCCTGTCCGCTCGGTGGCTGGCAAACTGTATTAAAAGGCATGAACACAAGAAACGATAGGAAATTTGAACACATCTGGTTGATTCTGTTTTCCAGATTGGTACCATGTAACCCAGTTCTACTTATCACAAAATATCTGGAAAAGAGGTGAACACTCCACTTGCCCACTGGGAAGCCAAGTTCAGGATGATAACCTAAAGACCTTTGAGTCAGGGGACCGACCGACCAACCAACTAACCAATTGTACCAATCATAAAATCTATTGATCAGATAAAAAGTAGTTGAACTTATCACCTTCACTCCCTCACACGCATACATACATACATACATACATACATACATACATAAACCTCAGGGCTGCTTTTGAGTTACTGACATTCCAAGCTTTGTACGAACAATTAAAAACTGTTTTTCATGTTGTTAACACAATGTTGGTGGAATAAATGAACCAATTTCATTGGTACATTACCAACTATTTCCTGGCAAGATAAAAGAGAAGAGACAGCATTCCATGTGGAACATAGGGCCACACGCTCACCACGTTAGGTGTTGCTACTGTAGTTTTCATAGCAAGTAAGCTTTTATTAGGGTGGAGTTGCCACTTTTAAATTCAGAGTTACCCTTCTCCTACCCAACCAATGCCAGAGAGACCAGTCTACTCTATTATTTAACTTATAGCTGGAAGGCAAAAAATGGATTTATGCCTTTCCTAAGTGTAGTTGCATGAAAGGGAATGCAATGCTGACATGGTAGAATAATAGATAGCAGCTCGAATTGAGGAATTGGAAATCCAGTCAAGTTTGTTATATTCACTTATGCGCAAATACCCTTGCAAAAGGCATGGATCCATCATTCATGCCCACCCCAGCTTTGGGTAAATAGCAAGACAGACTGGGTCCTATAGTCTTGGGTGGCAACTGGTCTAACAGAAAAACAACGCTCCAAAAAAAAAAAAAAAAAAAAAGCTCCAAAAATTGGCCAGATGTGGCAAGTATGGTTAAACCCCTGAAGACATGGTCAATCAGGGTGGGTTCCTCCAACAGGTGTGAGAAGGCACTGGAATTGATTTGGGATATGGAATGCAATGATCTTACCAGGAATTTGAACCTGGCTTCTTGATTCTATTTTCTGCACTGTTAACCACTATGCTACAAGCACATTTATAAAAGAGACATCATTAGTCAAAAAAACTTTTCTTTTTCCTTATGAAGTCTATGGCTGAAGAATGTATTGACCAAAATGTTGTGTTGATAATATCAGCAACACAAAGAAAGAGTTGAATTATCATATAAAATATTGGAATAGTAAGTATTTTTTATTATTATTACCATATATAATTCTGCTAATTCCTCCATGAGTTAGCACATGCATTACACCCTGTAATAGCTTGCCTGTCAACTGCCCACAAATTATTGGTATAGCAGCAGCAGACAGGGTAAATCTCTAAGCCTTTTGTTTAATTCTGTCTAGATTCATTTGGAGGGTGTAGCCATTAACCCATGCTGAAGTCTTGTGTTAAGTACCTACTTATTTCATGCATTACCATCACCTCAGTTAAATAATGAACCATTCCATTTTAAACTAATAGTAGAAAAAGATATAAAGACAATGTGATTAGTGAAAGATATTTAAAATGTGCTTCAGTGAAGTAGAAAACTTTGTCAATTTTCATTCTTTCTATTTGTATTCTTTAAATAACGACCTTCATTCATACTTATTATTGTTATGGCAATACTTAGTTAAAGTTGTATCTGTGTATACTTCTGAGATGAGGTATTTTAACTATTTACATTGTTCAGACTGTTGTCCCCATCTTTATTGTCATATTCACGAATTTGGGATGCTCCTCAGGTGATATATGTTGGAATTTCAAGCCAAACCCTTTACTTCATCCAGTGGAGAGATATCCAGAAAAGGCATGGCATGTGGAACTAGAACAAGCTACCCCGGTAGATGAAATAAAGGGTTCTGCTCAAAATTCTAATGTATATCACCTAAGGAAGGGTGGAGTGTACAACAGCTGAAACATTGTGAATGTGACAATAAAGATGAGGACAACAATCAGAACAATGTAAATAGTTAAAGTTATTAAACTCAAATATTTAACAATGCAATAGGGGAATTTTCCATGGGTATTTTATAATCATGGAACTTGCAAGATGTTTATTCAATCAGTAAACTAGGAATTATGATTCAAATTTTAAATAGGAAAACTGGAATTTTTATAGGTCTGAAATATTCTTATTTTGGCTGCTGTCTTTATCGTAGATCAACATAACCTGGTGATGTCACCAATATGAACTTTGATGACTTCAATTTAAAAAAACTTATCAAATATATCCCATTGTGCCTCGAGAATGGTGCAGTTCAGTTCTTTAAAAATTCTTTGAGTGTAATTTCTTTGAGCTACTCATCAAACATCTATCACAAGTGTAAAAATAAGAGATAAAGGCTGTCTTAAATGAAAGTGACATTAATATAAAAATTAAAGCAATTAATGCTTAGGAAGAGGTTACTAGGTTTAGTCTTGATAAAAGAGATATATCTCTTAATTCAGATAGTAAGGAGGGAAAGGTATTTTGTAATTATATTTGATAAATTATTGAAGAAACCTCAAAAGAAAGCAATGTTTCACCAAACACACACACATATATATATATGTATATATATATATATATATATATATATATATTTAAAGAATTAATGGATTTATTTTTAATGCAGTATTTTTATTACTTTAAACATTATTGTGGTGGATACTTTATATTTGAAACAGATGCCTCATTTTTATTTATTAAACTGTGTATATTATATCTAACACTATTAAAAAAATAACAAAACATGAACTTTGGACAATTTACTTATATTATTTACGTTACTCAGACTGTTATCCTCATCTTCATTGCTACATTCACAACGTTTTGGCTGTTGTACGCAAAATGAAGGCCAGAGTGTACAACGACCAAAACATTGTGAATATAGCAATGAAGATGAGGATAACAGTCCGAATAAAGTAAGTAATCATAATACCTCATCTCAGAGTTATAGACAGATTTTGGGCAATTTATAGACAATTTTGAACCTGATGTGCAACAAATTATTTGATAATTGGTAAAAAACGGATCTTGTCAGTTGAATTTAATAAAACTTGTTTTATTAAAACATTGAATTTTTGTTGCTTGTTTTGTTTGGCCAAAAAGTTTGCTTGTTTATTAAGTTGAAAATTTACTTTATAAACCTAACAAACTTTTTGCTCAAGTGAATTTTTTTAATCCAGCATTATGTCTTACTACTCTAAACTTTATTTTGAGCGGCTACATATGTTTAAGTTACTATTCGTGTTTTTTATTTTATTTTCTGAAGCAGTGATATTAATAACAGTCTATGTCAGTTGTTATTAATTTCATTATTTAAAAAAATAAAAATAAAAAACATGTATAGCAACTCAAATACATGTCTCCACTAAAAATAAAGTTTATAGTAATAAGACATATATATGCATATGTATGTACATTATTCACACAAGGATACATATAAACACACAAATGAATTGTCAGCAAATTAAATGAAGGATTTTTGAATAGGTAATTAATGCAAGCTTTGTTCTTTTATGTCCTGACAATTTTCATAAATTTGCTTCATTGATTCACACAAAAGATTATCAATTTGTGCTTTCGTGAATATGAATAAAGAATATTAGTGATTGCATATATATCAGTATATTTGTGTATGTGTTTTATATTGTTCAATACACAGATACAACTTATGACAATTTGCAATGACTGGGTTATATGGCTATCATTTGCATAGACTGGCTTATATGGTTTTAATTTGCATAGTCAGGGTTATATGGCTATATTTCGTGTAGTCAGGGTTATATGGCTATATTTTGTGTAGTCAGGGTTATATGGTTATATTTTGCGTAGTCAGGGTTATATGGTTATATTTTGCATAGTCAGGGTTATATGGTTATATTTTGTGTAGTCAGGGTTATATGGCTATATTTTGTGTAGTCAGGGTTATATGGCTATATTTTGTGTAGTCAGGGTTATATGGCTATATTTTGTGTAGTCAGGGTTATATGGCTATATTTTGTGTAGTCAGGGTTATATGGCTATATTTTGTGTAGTCAGGGTTATATGGTTATATTTTGTGTAGTCAGGGTTATATGGCTATATTTTGTGTAGTCAGGGTTATATGGCTATATTTTGTGTAGTCAGGGTTATATGGCTATATTTTGTGTAGTCAGGGTTATATGGCTATATTTTGTGTAGTCAGGGTTATATGGCTATATTTTGTGTAGTCAGGGTTATATGGCTATATTTTGCGTAGTCAGGGTTATATGGTTATATTTTGCGTAGTCAGGGTTATATGGTTATATTTTGCGTAGTCAGGGTTATATGGTTATATTTTGTGTAGTCAGGGTTATATGGCTATATTTTGTGTAGTCAGGGTTATATGGCTATATTTTGTGTAGTCAGGGTTATACGGCTATATTTTGTGTAGTCAGGGTTATATGGCTATATTTTGTGTAGTCAGGGTTATATGGCTATATTTTGTGTAGTCAGGGTTATATGGCTATATTTTGTGTAGTCAGGGTTATATGGCTATATTTTGTGTAGTCAGGGTTATATGGCTATATTTTGTGTAGTCAGGGTTATATGGCTATATTTTGTGTAGTCAGGGTTATATGGCTATATTTTGTGTAGTCAGGGTTATATGGCTATATTTTGTGTAGTCAGGGTTATATGGCTATATTTTGTGTAGTCAGGGTTATATGGCTATATTTTGTGTAGTCAGGGTTATATGGCTATATTTTGTGTAGTCAGGGTTATATGGCTATATTTTGTGTAGTCAGGGTTATATGGCTATATTTTGTGTAGTCAGGGTTATATGGTTATATTTTGTGTAGTCAGGGTTATATGGTTATATTTTGTGTAGTCAGGGTTATATGGCTATATTTTGTGTAGTCAGGGTTATATGGCTATATTTTGTGTAGTCAGGGTTATATGGCTATATTTTGTGTAGTCAGGGTTATATGGCTATATTTTGTGTAGTCAGGGTTATATGGCTATATTTTGTGTAGTCAGGGTTATATGGCTATATTTTGTGTAGTCAGGGTTATATGGCTATATTTTGTGTAGTCAGGGTTATATGGCTATATTTTGTGTAGTCAGGGTTATATGGTTATATTTTGTGTAGTCAGGGTTATATGGCTATATTTTGTGTAGTCAGGGTTATATGGCTATATTTTGTGTAGTCAGGGTTATATGGCTATATTTTGTGTAGTCAGGGTTATATGGCTATATTTTGTGTAGTCAGGGTTATATGGCTATATTTTGTGTAGTCAGGGTTATATGGCTATATTTTGTGTAGTCAGGGTTATATGGCTATATTTTGTGTAGTCAGGGTTATATGGCTATATTTTGTGTAGTCAGGGTTATATGGCTATATTTCGTGTAGTCAGGGTTATATGGCTATATTTCGTGTAGTCAGGGTTATATGGCTATATTTTGTGTAGTCAGGGTTATATGGTTATATTTTGCGTAGTCAGGGTTATATGGTTATATTTTGCATAGTCAGGGTTATATGGTTATATTTTGTGTAGTCAGGGTTATATGGCTATATTTTGTGTAGTCAGGGTTATATGGCTATATTTTGTGTAGTCAGGGTTATATGGCTATATTTTGTGTAGTCAGGGTTATATGGCTATATTTTGTGTAGTCAGGGTTATATGGCTATATTTTGTGTAGTCAGGGTTATATGGCTATATTTTGTGTAGTCAGGGTTATATGGCTATATTTTGTGTAGTCAGGGTTATATGGCTATATTTTGTGTAGTCAGGGTTATATGGCTATATTTTGTGTAGTCAGGGTTATATGGCTATATTTTGTGTAGTCAGGGTTATATGGCTATATTTTGTGTAGTCAGGGTTATATGGCTATATTTTGTGTAGTCAGGGTTATATGGCTATATTTTGTGTAGTCAGGGTTATATGGCTATATTTTGTGTAGTCAGGGTTATATGGCTATATTTTGTGTAGTCAGGGTTATATGGCTATATTTTGTGTAGTCAGGGTTATATGGCTATATTTTGTGTAGTCAGGGTTATATGGCTATATTTTGTGTAGTCAGGGTTATATGGCTATATTTTGTGTAGTCAGGGTTATATGGCTATATTTTGTGTAGTCAGGGTTATATGGTTATATTTTGCGTAGTCAGGGTTATATGGTTATATTTTGCATAGTCAGGGTTATATGGTTATATTTTGTGTAGTCAGGGTTATATGGCTATATTTTGTGTAGTCAGGGTTATATGGCTATATTTTGCGTAGTCAGGGTTATATGGTTATATTTTGCATAGTCAGGGTTATATGGCTATATTTTGCATACTCATGGTTATATGGCTATATTTTGCGTAGACAGGGTCATACGGATATAATTTGCATAGACTGGGTCATACAGCTATCATTTGCATAGACTGGGTCATACAGCTATCATTTGCATAGACTGGGTCATACAGCTATCATTTGCATAGACTGTATTATAATTAACATAGATTGTGTTATATAGTTCAATACACTAATCCAGTCTATGAAAATTTGAATAGACTCGGTTATATAGTTTGGTACACAAATTCAATCTATGACAATTTGTATCAGCATAGAGGCTGTGAGTATATTTATGTGACATTTTACTGGTTATTTTATAATTCTCAGATAATTAACTTGCTGAATATCAGTTTTGATAAAATGTTACAAAACTCCATAGCGACTAATTTCTATTTGTGACAAACAAGTAAGTAGAGTGCTTATCAAATACATGATACCCTCAACATAAATTATTTAAATTTTAAATGGGCAGAAAAAAATGTCAATAGTATGAAAGTTTTTGAAGGGTTTGGGTCATTTTTCTGGGATGGGGGTTAATTTTTTATTTATTTCTGTTATCAAACTGATGCCTTATATGCGTGATATTTTCAGGCTAAATGACAATAAAGTCAAGGGAGATTGGATGGAGGAATGAATGGAGATAGTGGTGCTGAGGAAGAAGAGGAATCAAAACACAGTTGCCTAAACATGGAAAAGGGGGCCTAGACTTGAAACATATAAAACATAAAAGAGAACAATGAGCACTGAAAACTGAATGTTGTTAAAAATAGATAAATAAATAAATAAAAGAAACAAAGACAACTGCATCCCTGCTCCCATTGTCCCTCATTTTTGCTGATGGATGATAATGAGAAAAAAGATAAGAACAGACCAAGTCTTGAAGTGGGTGAAATGAATGTGAATTGGGGGTAAAAAAAAAAAGAAGAAGAATGAAATAAGAAATGAAAAAAAGGAGAGTGGAGTGAGGGAACAAGAAAGAAATGAGGGGAAGAAAGAAAGAAAGCCTGGAAGGTTTGTGTGGGGAGGGGAAAATTTAAGTAGATAGTGAAAGAAAGATGATGGTTAGGAAAGTGTGAAAAGAGGAAGAAGAGGAAGAAGAGAAAGAAGAAAAAGAATCAGTTCATTATTTTTTTAAAATTTTTATTCATTTATTTTGCTCTTTTTTGGATACTTTTTTTATTTCACAAGAGAAGAGAATCAATAGCAAATGAACAAGCGATGGAAAAGCAGAAAACAATGGGGCTAATGAGTGTATGAAGGCAATTCATATAAAGTGTAATGTGGAGGGAGGAGAGAATGATGATGAAAAGGAGTTGGAGGAAGGGAAGTTAGGAGGAGAAAATAGAGGGGGTGCTATGAGAAAAGGATGATAATGAGGAGGAAGACATGAATGGCAATAATGATAATGTTGATAATGATAATATTAAAGACTAAATAATGAATGAAGATGAAGATGATGGAAGCAAAGAAGAGGAGAGAATAGTGATAATGAGGGGGTAATTATAATGAGAGGAAGTGAATGCAGACAATGGAAACAATGACGATAATATGAAAAGGGATAAGGGGAAGTAATGATGGCATGAGAAAGAATAAGGGGAAGTAATGAAGATGGAAACAGAGGATAATATAAAGAAGAATAAAGGGAAGTAACAATGACTGTTGGAAGGAAAATAAGAACAAAGAGTGTGAAAAATATGCGAGAATGAGAAAGTAGTCATTCATGTATTTGAAGGAGAATGAAGAAAGAAAAATTATGAATAAAAAATAACGCATAATCAATGGAGTC
>OZ038493.1:31690728-31790728 GCA_964036315.1 Acanthosepion esculentum | reverse complement strand
GTACTTAATTCTCCTCTTACATGCATACAATACTTTCAGTTAGTAAACCTCTACATTGAGTGGCTCTTAGGCCTAGTACTGGATGAATTTTTATTTAAAAAAAAGAAAGATTTTCACATGGGTTAGCAGGATTAGTGTGGGTGAGCATTACTACTGAGTAGTGAGTTCAATCCACAATGGATGCCCCAGACAAATAATTTCACATTAAATAGCTTAACAAGGATTGCCATGTAAAATTCACAAATAATTTGACATTAAATAACTTAACAAGGATTGACATGTCGTAAAATTCACCAACCCAACAATTCCTACACAGACACAAAATTATGCACATATGATCAGATTTTCTTCTCACATAATACATTTTTGATATCTCTGATTTACTAACCCACAGATGTAAACACGGAAACTTGCCATTAAAAAACAATGTTTGATTATGAATGTTCAAATACATATGAAGCACACACATACAGTTTTCCTAAGTACACTGACACTAAGCATTTAACTTACACAGACACACTGAACAGCATTGAAGTTCAAATCCATGTAGGTATGCACCCTCATCATTTAACAAATCCATCACTGTTCCATATTTGCTGAAAATGTCCGTGAAGCAAGGTCTCTTTGACATGATTCCCCATTTGGCACAGCCGCTTAATTACAGACAAAACCCAAAGAAAATGGACCTCATTGTCGGTCTTTAATTATAATTACAGGAATTTTGTCAGAGGTGCCTCATCCCCCCCCCCCTGCCATGTCAATTATTGGCAATCTTCCCTCTCTTCCCCCTGACAAGCAGACATTCTTGTCTGTCGATTCTGTTAAAAGACTTTGATGGAGGCATTCACTACTCTGAAAAGATTTTTTCTTCTTTATTTTTCTACTTTATTTTTTTTACAGATGGCTGAGAAGAATTTGTTTTGTTGGTTTTGTTTGCATATAGAACATGTATGTAGATGCACATGTGTTGAAACAACTGACTTAGAAAATCATTTCTTCTTTCATTTACTTACATCCTTCAGTCATTAAATACTGGGTTTATAGCAATACACCAATGATAAAAGCCATTCTTTTACTAATTAAATTTAAATAATGATTTTAAATAACAGTTTAATTAATTTTAGATGTTTTGAAGTGCATGCATATATTTACCAGGTTTGTATGTGAGTGCAGATAAACAGAAACAATTAATGAATAGAAATAATTCCGTCTTTTGCTTTAATGATTTTATTTTTGAATTTGATCTGTAACTAATTGCTACAGTTCCAAATTAATGGCCATAAAATCCAAAAGCAAATTGTTAATCTTGCTCTGACTAATAGAAATGTTTAAGATAGGCATTTATTTTTAGGTACAAGCTTTTCCATGTGTGTGTATATATATATATATATATATGGGTGTGATAAAAATATAGTTTTAAGGTATGCTATATTTATGGGTAAAAGTGCTCAATATCAGGGATAGAGCATATGTAAATATAAGCATGGACACTGAAATCAACACCAAGTGGTGACAGTCTGTTTCATTTTTGTATGTAACTGTAAGGCCATGAAGATTTCATTCAAGCATCACATATATATATATATATATATATATATAGTGTAACCCGGATATAAAAGAAACACGTATATAAGAGAGATTTTATCTGGTCCCAAATTAGAGCCATAATTACCTAAACAAAATAGACCCAATCCGTATATAAGAGAAACCCGGATATAAGAGACTTATTATCCGGTCCCGCCAACTCTCTTATATCTGGGTTACACTGTATATAGTCATCCATAGACTGTGTCTTTAGTGTGGCTAGATGTCCGATTGCTTCAAGCCAGGTTTGAAACTCAATCGATTTGGCATCTGTCAGAGATCCTACTCCTAAGCCATTGATGCATGGCAGAAAGAAAGGAAAATTTGAGTGTTTTCTATCCAAAATATGCCAGTGGCTAAGAGAACTCAATTTGTACTTGCAGAGTAAAAGTTCTCAGAATATATCTGTAGAAAAGACAAACTGAATAAAATAGACAATAAAAAAACAGTACTTAGTTTTTGTCAATGTGTTTCGGCATCCAACTTTATTAAGGTAAGGGATGATATACAAAAGTGAAATTTTGTACAGTTAATTCAAAAATTTTAAAAGAAGCTCCTGTGAAAGTCTTTTTTCGGATATTAGTAACTTTTTTCTATTTTTTTTTTTTTGACTGAATGAGCTTTTGTTTTCCATGTCAATGATGTGTGAAAAAAAGTTACTTAAAAAACTTTTCTGCATCTTGTCTATATGACTCTATATGATTTGTTATATTAACTTTCAAGTAAATACACATAGGAAAGGTATAAATCCATCTCTCTAGGTAAACAAATATTGCAGTAAATGCAACTTATATTGTTTTTAAAAACAGTACTCAATATTAAAGTTAGAGCCACTACAGTGTCACGTATTGACTGATAATTAAAATCGTCCATGAAAATGCTTAAAATTCTAACCCCGACAATCTTCCTGGCTTGACTGTCAATTTCACAACTTAGTTTTCTAGCATCAAAATTTGCCAGATAGTTGTGTTATTTTTTTTTTTTTTTTGGGTATTTAAAGATCGAGTTGTCATGAAACTGACAGTTGTGGTAATAAGCTTGCTGGCGCCCCGGTATTTTAAACATTTTCTCAAACAATTTTAGTTGCTGGGTTTATACTTGACACTATAAGATATGCACATGCATACACAGTGATGTCAGAAAGTTTTCAAACACTACTTAAAATCACAGTGATCACACAAAAGCAAAAATGAATGACTGAAACAATGAAGTGAAATATTTATTGTACATAACGCAAAGTACTTTATGTTACAAATTCACTGAAATCATTCATGTATTTAAGCCTGTAGCCATTGTTGCTGTTGATTTAATATAATGTTTGAAAACTTTTTACTTCCACTGTATATTTGTTTTGATACTGTCAGATTCCAGTTATTGTTCTGAACTATGTTACTGAACCATAAAAGCTGCCAAACTATCAGATTTCAGAATAGTGAGGTTCAAAGGGAGAATGTGTGTGTGTGTGTGTATGTTAAAAAGAGTGAGTTATTTATGAAGCATGTTTATAAAATTATAGATTTAAGGAGTGGCTGTGTAAATCTTTGGTAAGTCTTTCATGTCCGATCCATGAGTATCTATTATATTTACAGAATAAAAAATCAGTTCTTTGCAGTCTAAAAATTTTAATAATTTTTGTTTTTAATATTGTTATGGGAACTTACCCATAATAATAATAATAATGGACTATTCCTGACATTATAAATACTGTGCCTCTCAAGAGGGAGGACAGATAATTGTAAGAACATTGGAATAGTGATACTTATCGAGACAACATAGTTCACTCTAACCAAATGTGATAGTCATTACTAATACTTCTACTTCTTTGTATTATATTTCTGTTGTAATATATCTTTGTTATTCCATACCTGTGTTTGAGTTATTTCTTCATTGGTTCTAACGTTGGACCATCACCTGTGGTACAAGGAACTTGGACCATAACAAATATGTTACTGTCTTTCTGATCAGACATTGAAGTAAAAATCCTAAATAAAAAAAATCATTTTTCTTCTCAAGGAAAATAATGGGTAGGTGGGAACAGGATTTTAATTTTTTTTTTTCTTATTTCATTATAAATTTCAGTATATGTGGTTGAAGGGAGAAGTAAAAAAACAAAAAAAAACAGGAAGTATTGATAAGAACAATGAAAGACAGAAAGTTGCAGAAAGCCAATAGCTGAGCACAGGGATTGAGCTCCCAACCTTTAGTCAACCAGCTAGAGTCTTTAGCTGGTGATGTAACCCTTGTTGATCAGAATAAGATCACCCAGTGGAGCTCTATAAAAGCCAACACTTTTTCTCTCACCAGTTTTTTCTTTTTTTGCCTGTTGCCTGGAGAACCTTTGTCACACAACTTTAACCCTACTCAGGATTTTTGCCAGTTGCTCGATTGCTGGGAAAGACAAACAGAGAATGGAAGAGTAGTAAAATGTAGGAAGTCAAAGCAATCAGATTATGATTGATTCAGTTTTTACGGCTTATCAACCCTTTGCAGGTTTTTTAAAGCCAGAAAATATTTATGGATTGTAATATTTTATAGGGGGAGAAGAGATGAATTCATACTTTTCCCAAGGGTATTTGCACTTAAGTGAATACAACAAACTCAACTGGATCTGTCTATATTTCTGAGATGAGGTATTATGTACACTATTTACATTATTTGGACTATTGTCCTCATCTTTGTCGCCATATTTATTACAACGTTTCAGCCGTTGTACGCACCAGCCTTCTTCAGGTGGTTGGAATGTCAAACTGAACCCTTTATTTTGATCACTGGGGTAGACTGTTCTAGTTCCACATGCCATGTTTAATGGATGTCAGTTATCTCCTGTTAATTCCTCCCTCCAAGTTCTCCACTGCCTTAACCAGGTATTGAACTCACACTCTTTGGGTCCTGTCACTGGATCTAACTAACACCTTTA
This sequence comes from Acanthosepion esculentum, assembly GCA_964036315.1. Taxonomy (NCBI): domain Eukaryota; kingdom Metazoa; phylum Mollusca; class Cephalopoda; order Sepiida; family Sepiidae; genus Acanthosepion; species Acanthosepion esculentum. Next base: position 31,786,227 of record OZ038493.1, on the reverse strand, counting down.
TCCAGGTAGTGGAGAACTTGGAGAGGGGAATTAACAGGAGATAACTGACATCCATTAAACAACACTCACACATCCAATCTTACAGCAGCTGGAATTCCCAAGGCGTCATCCATCTAGGAATGTAATGACCTTGCTAGTAATTTGAACCTGGCCTGCTGATTTTACTTTCTGTGATGATAGCCACTATGCTACATGCATGTCCATAAAAGAGGCATCATAAATAAAAGAAACTCTTTAATTAGGAAGACTTGTATCACTAAACTGTTATGGTCTTCCAAGAAAATTCTTACAATCTAAAAATATTTTCTTGTTTTTAATAACCTATTGATAATGTTGATAAGTCATAGAAAATAAATGAATCAATCAATAATTTGAACATTTGCAATGGAAATAGCAACAGAATAGTGATAGCATTGTAACATTGCATCTGTGAGGAAGACACTGCTGAATGAAAAATAAGTTGTTCCCTTACAAAATCAAGTAAACAATTTTGAACTCCATCAAGGCTAGAAAGATAGGATTGAATAGCTGCAACCCAGATATAACTGCAATATTGCATTTTTGGTCAATTTAGTTTCTTGTAAATATAAAAAACATGGCAATCTTTTTCTTTTTTACTATATACTTGTGTAAAATTTCTTTTAAAGATCTGCAGAATTACTTGAGTTATTTGTTTGTTTGAAGGTTGAAACTTCTCTGCTGTATAAGAGATCAATTAGTTGATTCATTAATCAGAGTTGTTAGCTGTGTGAAAGTCTGTGTTCTGAGTTAGTTGGGGTTAACTTCATAAAAAGACTTCTAAAAACCTTTCTAATTTAATTGTATATGTGCTGCTTTGGTCTATGTTCAATACTCTTGCGTTAATCAAATAAAATTGAAACAGTGTTGATTGGATTTTTGTTGCTATTACCCAACAGTTATTGATTGAACAAGATGTTCTGATGTGAGTCTGTTCAAAATCTTGTATGTATTTGACTGAACTGACACAAACTTTTCAGTTTTCAAAAGAGAATCTATATTTTTACCTCTAAAATGGAGAACTGCATTTTTTTTATTTCTTTACATTAGCTATAAAGTTAAAAAAGGCACAAAACAAAGAAATGATAAATTTTTGTTTACATGATGTTCAGCTGTTTGCTAAGACTGAATTTGAAGGGGCGTTTAATTCTTAAAGGTGTTACATTTTTTACAGTCTCATATTCTGAATAGAGAATTTTAAAGAGATTTTCTTGCAACATCATGGACACTTATTTGGTTCTTATCAGAATATGTTTTGCTAAAATGAAATAAGTTATGGTTGACTTTTACTCTCTTTTGTTTAGTTGTTTGTGTGGAAAATATAGAAATATTTGAAATATTAGAAAATTTAAATTCAAAGAACATCCAAAATTTTCTATTTTCCTCTCTTTCTCAATGTCCCATCTCCCTTCTGGGCATTGCAATTATAGATCACCCCAACTTTATTCCATTTTTTTCCACAATACTTATTTCTTTGCAGCACTTTGTTCACTATGTGTTTTGATTAAACTTTTCAAGTAATTTCCCTCTCTCTTTCAATCTTTCATGTCACTTCTTGACATCGGCGATCATGGTTCTCCACGACTTCCTGTCTTTTGTTGCTCTCAGCAATATTCCCTCCTTTATGACTCCCTCTTTGTCATTGGTGTACTTGTTCCTCTATTTGCTTAAAACTGTCAGATAGGTTATTCGCTACTTTCCACAGTTTCTCTTGCTTTCCATGCAGCCTTATGAGTATTAAATTCTATAAGCTGTCTCTCCACTTTATGTGATTTAAAAAATCCAGCTCTTTCTGATTGTTAGCAGCAGCTCCTTTGTATCTCCTCTTCTCCTTAAATCTTCATCTTTTTTCACCTGTACATGTAGAAAATATATGCAAAAGACTCAAATGCTGGTTCACATGAATTTACACAATTTAAAAACAGGGATGTCTACACAAACACATACACACATATATATATATATATTGGTATGTGTTTTTTTTGGTCACATGGTCATGTTTTCATGTTGTAGGCTATATATTCTGTTCTTATATTACCTCTTTAGCCAGTATACCCTGACGATCCACGTAGGTGAAACCTAGGTAGGTTTGTCTGGCTCTTTGGGTTTACTTAGATTCGCTCTACTTAGTGTATTGAGCACTTTGCTTAGTTATTATTACTTTACTTGTGTCAGAGGTTTTTTTCTTTGGACTCTGAACTTGGATTCTAGACGATTGTTTTCGCCTGAAGTACATGTTCTTAGTTCTTTCTTTTTTTTATCCCTTTTTTTCCCTTGTGTATTGGTTTGTCCATTTACAAGCCAAAGCACCTAAGGTTTTTCCGGACGAATATAGCTACTTATATTTATAAGATTATTATTATTATTATATATATATATATATATATATATATAGGATTAATTCAAATATGAAATTTGTCACCTAGCTTATTGCTGTTAGATTCAGCACCCTGATTCCAGAGTTTTGTAGATGCACAGTTTGGCCCACTCGTCAGGAGGTATCAGCAATTGACTACTGATTTTCTTATTTTCATTAGTTTTATATCAATACAAAGCACATAAATTATGTTTTAAAAATATTTTATGTGCTTTTTTATTGATGTTAGGTTGATTTTTTCTTCATTGTGTGTGTATGTCTGCACACACACACACACACACACATTATATATATATATATATATATATATATGGATATCTATCTGTCATGTTTTAAAATTAAGCATTAGTGGAGTTGTCATTTACTAAGTGCAGCTTAGTTTTGCCACCGACCCATAAGTATGGAGCACCCAGTAATGACCTATGCACATAGCTTGCCATTACACCAAGGTGAGTGAACCAAAAATTAGTTGAATAATAACAATAGACACGGTTAAAAGAAAATTCTTCCATTTAATTTGGTTTATAGACGGGATTAAATATCTTCAGATTAAAAGCCAGTGAGATAGAACATAATAAATTACGAAAAGATTATTGGCTGCAAATAATGGTTCAAATCCAAGCAGTCAACCACATAGAATATACTTTACAGTCTGATATGCAGAACGTATTCTAAAAGGTATTGTCTTGGAGATGCAGTAGGAGTGGGTTGAAGAGAGGAAAAGTACAAAGAGTAAGCAGCTTGCATAATCCTGGAATCAGGAGCACCTTTTTGGATCACTTCCGCACCCTCCAAGAACACAATGAGAAACATGTTGACTTGGAATCTCGAATGATGATAGTCAGACTATAAGACTTTTATATATTTTTCATTTTATTTTAGTAAACTTGAAAAGTAAAAGATGAAGGAATAAGTAAATAAAAGAAACAGTAAGTAAAAAGCAAATGAAACAACGACATCATCAATAAAATAAAAAAATAACTAATATCTTTTCCTCTATTTCTAAGCCCTACCTTTACAACCAAAACACGCAGAACAGAAAAATAAATACAAATAAATAGAAATATTAAAAATAATAATCCCCCCCCACCCAAAAAAAAAACATGTTCAGAAACCAATTTGAGTATACCAGCTTATTATTAAATGTCAGTGGGTTGGAAGTAGAAAAATCACTGACATTTTTTTTTCCCTCCGAAGTGTTTGTTGTAGATGTTTGTCATTTCTTTCTTTAATATTTTTTGATTTCTCTTTTTAATTTTTTTTATTGTTCGTCTCTTTCTGTTTGTTTGTATATTTTTTATTCTATTTTTTTTTTTTTTAACTGTTTTTATATTTTTCATTGTTTTTCTTTAAATCTGACATTTTCTTTTACGTTTTTTTTTTTTTTTTCATGTATTTACTTATTTTTTTTCCGTCTTCCATATGTTGTGATTTTAGTTGGTTACTTTTTCTTTTCTTCCCTTCAGTGATGCCACCTTCATTTGACATGACGCCATTTTTACAGCCTCACATAATTGGTTGCAATGATTTTTGTCAATGTCAATGTGTGTGCCAAGCAAAACTCGAAGCCGAGAAAGAAAAGGAAGAAAGAATCAATTTTCTGCACTGATTCAAATTTAGGATCGAAATCTCTTTTGGCAACAGAATTGTGGCGTTTTCCTGCAATGAACGGATCAAATATCCGATTGCATGCAAGCAAATCATTACACGTCTATACGTATATGTACTTACTTTTGCAGAGTCGCATTAATAATAACAACATTTTAGATAAATGTATGGATATGTGCACTGTAATTATACTGCGATATGAGTTTTCAGAATATTTCTTTGACTTCAAAGATATGCCTCTTTCTTTCATAGTTAAAATGCAAAATAAATAAGTATATATATATATATATATATATATTACTTCAAATGTTATTATAGTAGACATATCCTATTTGAAATAGACACCCAGTTTCTATTTATCAAACAGTGTGCATCACAGCTATCTTGAGAAGTCTGAGTAAAGAAACCTTTAAAAAAAAATTGGGAAATAGAGCTTTGCTTACTGTGAGATTCTTTATGGCCAACTGGTAAAGCATGCAAGATCAAACATTCAAAGGGGGATGCAGGTTCAATCCCTGACAGAGAACACATCATTGTTGTTATTTTTTTTTTTTTGATTGTTTGAATGCAAAGAACTGATAAGCATAATACACACTGTTTAATAAATAAAAATTGTATGTCTACTTAACAAACGAGTGTCCACTATAAAAACATTTGAAGTAACATAATAAAAATAAATATATATATATATATATATATATATATATATTTGGATACATGTGTGAACATAAACTAAATAACAAGATATTAACAACTATATGTGCATGTACATATACAGATGAGCAAATAAATATTAACTTAAGGTGTAAACTGCTTAATGCAGTTAAACAGAGCTATAAAATATATATTAACAAATACACATATACCTACATTTGTAGTGCAGCTAAGAGTTTCATGGTTACCCAATTCATCAGGTATAAATGGTAAATGAACTATTTAATATGGTTGTTTTATATTTTTATACATATATATATATATAGTAAATATTATTATTGTTTAATTTTTATATATATATATATATATATATAGTAAATATTATTATTGTTTAATTTATATATATATATATATATATATATAGTAAATATTATTATTGTTTAATTTTTATATATATATATATATATATATAGTAAATATTATTATTGTTTAATTTATATATATATATATATATATAGTAAATATTATTATTGTTTAATTTATATATATATATATATATATACATAGTAAATATTATTATTGTTTAATTTATATATATATATATATATATAGTAATTATTATTGTTTAATTTATATATATATATATATAGTAAATATTATTATTGTTTAATTTATATATATATAGTAAATATTATTATTGTTTAATTTATATATATATAGTAAATATTATTATTGTTTAATTTATATATATATAGTAAATATTATTATTGTTTAATTTATATATATATAGTAAATATTATTATTGTTTAATTTATATATATATAGTAAATATTATTATTGTTTAATTTATATATATATATATATATATAGTAAATATTATTATTGTTTAATTTATATATATATAGTAAATATTATTATTGTTTAATTTATATATATATATATATATATATATATATATATATATATAAATTAAACAATAATAATATTTACTCAGTGCTGCATATTAGCCATTAAACTGCATCACATAGAATCCTTCATAACTTAACTATAGTAAAATTGGAAATTAATTTTTTATAGTTACTAATTAACTAAAAATTTTCTAAAATTTAAAAATGGAAAAGGGGTATTTTGTTTGTCAATTTTGTTCATATTCAATTAATGCATTTTCAACTGTGTATCTTTTAAAGTATACATTAGCTGCACTAATTGAGGGATTCCCATATATATATATATATATATATATATATATATATATATATATATATATATATATGCGTGTGGATGGATATTTATCTCGACTCCCCACTGAGACATGTGACACAAGGTTGAGTTTAATTGTGAGGAACCTGAGCATGTACACCTGGCAAAAATTCCCCAAGCCCTCCATTGGTTGAACTGGCCTTGGTGGTGAGCACAGACCAACCATCTCTAGTGCAATGAGTGGGTACAGGCTTTGGCAGCTGTTCCCCAGGCTCAGGTACCTCGCAGTATTATTTTCATCTTTTGTGCCTTTGTCCTCTGAGGGAGCCACAACTGAGTTGGATTCTGCCTGAAGACGGAGATGCAACTGAGAGTTGAAAAAACTACCCAGTATGTGCCAGGTATGTATGTATGCAGATATAAAATGGACAATTTGTCTATTCGACATAACATAACTAGCAATATATATAACATTATAGAATCTTAGTAACCAAAGAGACTATGAGCTAAAAAAATGAAAAATAATAAAAGTACTCAATGTACAACAGAGAAATTTGAGATCATATTAAAAGGAATTTGGTGACTTATGCACGAGTGCACATTTGCTTATTTCTCCTCAGGCTTGTAAGTACCAGGATTTTAGAATATATATACATTATTATAAGAATAATAATAAGAAATGTGTAAATATTATATAAGTAATGAGTGTAGACATGTGCATGGAAATCGGTAAGAGTAAGTCTTAGTGTCTCAAAGAAAGTTGCTTAAGCGAAAAGTGCTCAATGGAAAACAGAACAGGATAAAAATCTGAACTAAGCCATAAGTCATAATAGGCCACTTACTGACTACTCTGGTTTCACCTATCTGTTTCATCCAGATATAGGTAAGCATTAGGAAATAGTTTTGCATTATAAATTAATCCTCATATTTGCACTATATATATATATATATATATATATATATATATATATATATATATATATGATTAAAACGAAACGAAACATTAAAAATCACTATTTTTAACATGATTTTGTTTTAATCTCATAGAATAAATAATATTAAGCTCTACCCTGTATTGAGCCCTTTTCAAGTAATTAAATGCTACAGACAGTGGAATTATACTCCATTTGTTCTTATCTTATATCTATCATCTATCTATATATATATATATATGCAAATACAGAGATAAATTCAAGTATGAAACAGACTGTTGCCACTTTGTGTTAACCTCAGTGTCCATATAAAACACTAGCATATACAGACAACTGAAGTTTAACTTTTGAGATTGTCATGAAGAAAAAGCTAAAGCTACTTTAATTAACAATAGAGGCTGAATTTGCATATTAACTTTTTCTTATATAAATATATATTTATATTTGCTTCTTATCCAGGGTCAAATCATACTTGCATTTAGACATTATTTCAGTTTAATTATTTAACAGTATATATATATATATATATATATTTAAAGTAATAGGTTTTTTTTTTTTTTAATTTATTTATCAGTCTGACAAATTTTGATTACTTCAAATGTTATTTTTAGTGGATACTCATATTTGAGTAGAAGCTCCGTTTATTTATTAAACAGTATATTTTTTACATTGTTAGTCTTGTAGCAGATTATGCTTCACAGGTCAGAAATAGCTTTGAGTTTCATCTGAAAGGTCATTCATATCTGATATGATTTTGCTGACTTCCTCAAGTGCATAAAGACTTTGCAGAAACAAAAGAGCCTCAATTTTGCAGCTTTTTATGATGAATGAGAAAATTTTATTGAGAAATTTAGCAGAATGAAAAGCTGAAAAACTAGAGGTCTGAAGTTAGAGGTCAGTTTCTTCTGGATGGTTCAGGTGCCACAGAGATAAATGACACAGGGTAACCTTCTCTTTTAGCATCCAAATGATGGTGGCCAAGGGATGGGGGTGGTTGAAGGGAAGAAGAGATATTCAAATCATAGTGTGGTAACGGGGGATATTGGCAAAAGTGAAGTGTAATGCCGAGGAAACGCAAGCTGAATGAAAAATTGAATGAAAAATGATCAAATTTAAGAAAGGAGTGAACGAGGCAAGAAAGAGATTGAAAGAAAGGAGAAAAAAATGCTAAAAAAGAAAAAAGAAAAGAAAGAGGTTACGTTCAGAATGGACAAACCAAAGAATTGTTGAGCTAAGACAATGAAGAATAGTTTTAGTTGACTAAGTTTGACATCAGCTATGGTAAAAAGGTGATGGCAGGACATCTGTCTTTATAATGGGTGTGTGTATCTGTGGGGAGGGAATTTGGTGTTGAGAGAGAAGTCGATGGAGGCAGGAAGTGTCTGACTCCAAGAAACACTGAGAGGATGTTCCACTGTTGGATAAATAAGAGCGCTCATCCATTGAAGCTTCTTCCAAGTTCAAATGAGCAAAAAAAAAAAAAAAAATCCAAAAACGGTAACAAATGGGAAAAGGTGTGTGATCCTAAGAGTGGAATTAAAAAAGTACTTTTCAGATTCTGGTCTGTCATCTATCTTGACAGTCTTGGTAAATAATACTTCTAAACCTTTAATTATTCCCAAGTTCAGTTCAAGATTTAAATCATGTTTTTGTGTGTGTGTGTCTTTAAAGATGATTTGAGATTCTTTCTTAACTATGAGGTTAGTAGTGTGTGTCAATAAATACCAATACTACAGAAATGCAATTGATTTCGAAAAGAAGACAGATGGCCAATGTCAGAAGCCTATAAAATTGAAATTGGTAAGTTGAGAGATTTTAATTTTTCATCCTATATGTAAGTGTGAAGAGTTTAAAAAAGGTAATTTAAAAAAGAAATTAATGTCAGAATTTAATAAGTCCTATAACAAAACTTAATTTCTGCTGGTGAGGAGGATGGTATATCATTCCACAGGAGGGAAAACAAGACTTGTTAAAAGGGTGTATGAGCTTCTCAGGGGAGCCAACAAAATATATATATATATATATATATATATATATATATATATATTGTCATTTGTATGGATATACAAATATGTTTGCTCTATCACTGATACTGAGCACTTTCCAATAAGTACTGCTCATATAAAATTATATATAAGTACTAATATAAAATTATATATATATATATATATATATATATATATATATATCTCTGATCATTTCACCCCAAGCAAAACGAGAATGCCACTAGTATGCAGGGGGTGACAGAAAAGACTGGGTATATGGGGGGAATGGGAAAAAGATAAAAGATGAGTGGGTTTGAAGAAAATAGAAGATGGTGATTGATGTTGCATTTAAATTTTGGAAGATTGTAGTTTTCAGGGAAGCAAGGAAATGGAAGAGAGTTCCACAGGCGGGAAGTGCAAGAAAAGAAACTGTTGGCGTAGAAGTGGCAGTTGCATTTACCTAACTCAAGAGTAACAAACAGGGTGGGACCTACATGCCAATCTAGGAGTATACTTAAACCCATGTAGTCCAAGCACCAGGGAAAAAATCTTGTTAGAGTAGTAGCCATGAAAATATTTGTAAAAAAGACAGCAGAGGGAAGGCATGTGACAATGGTGAGAAAGTGACAGAAGCCGGGATGTCAGGTCAGGATCAGTTACATTGCAGATCCTTCTTTGGATCTTGTCAATAACCTCGAGATGAGTAGCAGGAGCACATCACCAAATATGGCAACATTATTCAATGCACAGATGAATAGTAGATTTGTAAATGTGCAAAATGAACTTTGACAAGAAAAATTTTCTGGAACAACACAGTGACCTAACTATCCTTGCAGTAGATGCAACTAGTGATTCGATGTAGTCATTCCATTTCAAGTCTGTTGAAAATATGAGCGTCTCAGTTGGGTGCTGGAAAGAGTAAAACTTTGCCTGAAATCATTATGACAAATGCTTTGTCAGGCAGAACCTACACTGCTTTGTGTGAAATTATCCACAGCCTGACCTCGACTAAAAAATACTGCTATGTATGTGTGTGTATAGCAGATTTAGATGGTTAGATTATTTTAATATTTCTAATAGCAATGGCCACCAAAGACTTTGACAAAACTGCCAAATGATATAAATTCTTTTTTTTGTACCAATGACTTATATAATATCTTACCTATGGACCAATTTTTAAAATTTTCCCAAATAATTGAAAAAAAACAGTGTCTTGTTTTGTGTGTACAATAAATTAAATCCAGTATATGATATACAAAGAACATGGAATACATTAGACAATTGCTGAGCAATCTAAATACCAAAACGAAGACCTTATTTACATAATTTCCATGTTCTAGCTATATCTGTCTATATTTCTGAGATGAGGTATTATATGCACTATTTACATTATTCGAACTATTGTTCTCATCTTTGTCTCCATATTTATTACAACGTTTCGGCCATTGTACCCTCCAGCCTTCTTCCAGTGGTTGGAATGTCAAACCAAACCCTTTATTTCACTCACTGGCGTAGTCTGTTCTAGTATCATGTGTCATGTCAAATGGATGTTAGTTATCAGTTATCTCCTACTTAATTCCCTCTCCAAGTTCTCTACCGCCTTAACCAGGTATTGAACTCACACTCTTTGGGTCCTGTCATGGCACAGTAGATAAAGGTGTTATTTAGATCCAGGACACATGGCACAGTAGATAAAGGTGTTATTTAGATCCAGTGACAGGACCCAAAGAGTGTGAGTTCAATACCTGGTTAAGGTGGTGGAGAACTTGGAAAGGGGAATTAACAAGAGATAACTGATAACTGACATCCATTAGACATGGCATGTGAAACTAGAACAGTCTACCCCAGTGAGCGAAATAAAGGGTTCAGTTTGACATTCCAACCACCTGAAGAAGGCCAGTGTTTACAATAGCCAATACATTGTAATAAATATGTTGACAAAGATGAGGACAATAGTCCGAGTAATGTAAATAGTGTTCTAGCTATATCTTTCAAGTCAGGTTTCATTTGCTAAAAAATAATATTTGATTTGACTGCAACAATAATAGTTACAACATTATTTATATTTTCTTCAAATATGCACAAAATAAAAACTGATTCAAATTTAGGAACTTTGTCCGATTGGATCAGATATTTACAGGTAATACATGGTTGAAACATCCTCATTCCCTTTGTATTCTGAGTCTGTCTATATTTCTGAGATGAGGTATTATGTACAGTATTTACATTAGTCGGACTATTGTCCTCATCTTTGTTGCCATATTTGTATTCTATTGGTAAAAAGGAAGCCACTACTTTATGGAACAAACTCCTGAGAGAATGCTTCTTGAACACTCCAATCTTAACCTCTTCAAGTCTAGGGAAGGAAGTTCCATTAGGATAGATACTTTCCAAGAGACACTACTTCATGGGAAAATCTCCTGCAAGGATGCTTCCTGAACACTACAATCCTCTTCAAATCTAGAGGTTATCTATTACCTATTGTGCATATTCTCATAATCTACACTTACTTTCTCCTCCTAGATGCATACATCATCATCATTTAATAGCTCTCTACCTTGAGTGGCTCTTGGGCTTTCTATTAGGTGAACGTTTAGTTGAAAAAAAAAAAAAAAAAAAAAAGAAAGAAGCTAACTTCTTATCAAATGTTAATTGGCTGCTTGTAAAATTTCTCAATTTCTTTTACACTTGGTGTCATTTAATATTTATCAAAATGCATAACCTAAGATAATAATGTAGGGATTAATTGTGTAGGAGTTCATTAGAAATATGGTTTTTCAAAATAAAAAATAAAAACTTCCTGGCAGAGTAAGTAAAAGTAGCAGGAACTAGAAGGAAACGTGAAGCAATTATTATGATAAGAGAAATAGATAGAGCCATCAGAGAAACGGGCTAGGAATTGAAATTTAATTTGAAAGTCAATATTCTTACAAATTGACTTAATAACACAAGAACGAAGTGTGGTTTATCATTAATAATTATACACCTTGTAGCATTGTGATAATTTTTACTGGAGGGCATAGAGTACACAAAAACTTATGACATGCATAAATGATTATTTTGTATTGCATTTATTTTGTAATAGGTTGTTGTGCATTATTGGATTTTGGGGAATGGACAAAAAGGCAGGGTTTTCTTGTGGCTTTGTATTTAGTGCTTGTGTGTTTTCTTTTGAAAAGAAGATACTTAACATAAAATAACTTAATTAGTAAAGGTGCACTTTCCTCAAAATATTTTACATATACATAGGCTACAATTTCTCTCTCACACACACACATATATATATATATATATATATATATATATATATATATATATATATATATATATATATATATATATATATATATATATATATATATATATATATTGGGTGCCTCGAGGCAGTGTAATGGTTAGCAAGCTTGTCTCGCTAGAACATTTATGACTGAGTAGTGAGTTCAATCCTCACTGGATGCCCCATATTTTCGCCCTTGTGCCACATCTAAGTTACATTTGGAAAATCACTATATATATATATATATATATATATATATATATATATATATATATAGTGATTTATAGTGATACTATATATATATATATATATATATATATATATATATAGTGATACTATATATATATAGTGATACTATATATATATATAGTGATACTATATATATATATATATATATATATATATATATATATGTATATATAGTGATACTATATATATATATAGTGATACTATATATATATATATATATATATAGTGATACTATATATATATATATATATATATAGTGATACTATATATATATATATATATATATATATATAGATTTATAGTGATACTCTATATATATATATATAAATATATATAGTGATTTATAGTGATACTCTATATATATATATATATATAAATATATATAGTGATTTATAGTGATACTCTATATATATATATATATATATATATATATATATATAGTGATTTATAGTGATACTCTATATATATATATAGTGATTTATAGTGATACTCTATATATATATATAGTGATTTATAGTGATACTCTATATATATATATATATATTTATAGTGATACTCTCTATATATATATATATATATTTATAGTGATACTCTATATATATATATATATATTTATAGTGATACTCTATATATATATATATAGTGATTTATAGTGATACTCTATATATATATATATATATATATATATATAGTGATTTATAGTGATTATATATATATATATATATATATATACAGTGATTTATAGTGATACTATATATATATACATATATATATACAGTGATTTATAGTGATCATATATATATATATATATATATATATATATATATATATATATACAGTGATTTATAGTGATCATATATATATATATATATATATATATATATATAGTGATTTATAGTGATATTCTATATATATATATATATATATATATATATAGTGATTTATAGTGATATTCTATATATATATATATATATATATAGTGATTTATAGTGATATTCTATATATATATATATATAGTGATTTATAGTGATATTCTATATATATATATATATATATATATATATATATATATATATATAGTGATTTATAGTGATATTCTATATATATATATACACACACACACACACACACACATGAGGAGGCATGGTTGAGTAATGGATAGCAGCTCGGATTGTGGAATCGGAGAGTTGAGTTCAAATTCCAGTCAAATCTATTTCATTCAGTTACGTGCTAATACCCTTTGGAAAGGTATGAATCCTCTTCTCTCCCCGGCAGCTATGATTAAATAGCAGGACAGACCAGGTTCTATTGCCTTGGATGGCAACTAGCCCACCACAGAAAGAAATGGCAACCTACTGTGGGAAAAAATCTGCCTCGTCAGTCATGTATCGAAAGAGACATGATCGCCTAAGCATGTATCACGCATGGTACATAACTGACTGAGGCGTAATACACACTGTATAAAACAAAAAAATAATCATCTATTTCAAACATGCTATTTGTAGTGGATACCCATGGTATCTGGGGAGCTGGGAGGAGGAGAAGTGGATTCATACCTTGTGGCTGTATGTACATGCACCTGCCTGCACATATATGCATAAGGAGAAACAAAGACAGTATAGATTAGACTCTGAAGAGCATACAGAGTAAATTTCCTAACAAAATTCAGCTCATAAATGTTTACTCCCCATATATATATATGCATGTGTGTATGTCTTTGTATATACTGATTGTAACAGCAAAATTGTCCAATTGTTAGATTAAGCTTTGAACTGTTGCATCTTAGAAATGATTAAAGATATCTTATCTATCTCTGAGGTTTTTATGCCACTATTCAACTATACTTTGAGCAATAAGAATTACTCTCCAAACTTAACAGAAGAAACATGATGAAACTGACCATGACAAAATTGACATGTTCATCATTAATTAATCATAGCTAAGGATCGGGATCTCATGAAGGATTGAAATAAAATTAAATATATATATATATATATATATATATATATATATATATATATATATATATGTATTATTCCAGGATCATTTTCCAACCTATTCAAGATGATCTTCACCCTTTCTAACCTTCTAACTTTCTGTCCTGTAGTAACAAGGTGCCTCACAGGTTTCACATACAATTTCAGGTCTTTTTTCACTTTAGACTGTCATAGCTGAAACTCTTCTCTTACATGCCAAACATCTTTTGCATTAAGTTGGATCTTTTCTAATTAAGCTATTTAGTTGTAAGTTGAAATGATGATCCCTCTTCCTGTTGTGACCTCCTGATCCAGTTTCCCTCTCCAACGTTTACTCTTTTTTAAACTTATTCATTGTTCTCTTGATGGTTCTTGACTGGACTTAGAGCCGGAGTATGAATGTTGGTACCATTACTGAAGGCCTTAATGATCTTTTTCCTCTCACCATTGCTCAGTTGAGAAGAAAGTGGAGCTGACATAAAATGATTTTAACCTGTTCACTCTTTAGCTGAATAACTCAAAGGGTTTTTCAGTGATTTTTATGACAAATGGCGTCAAGATGGCTAAATGGTTTTTTAGATATTAAACATTTTGTGGGATGGACAATTATGCTGTTACATGATTTGGGCAATTTTACTTATGGTTTCACACTGTAAAGGGTACAGTGCTCCATGCCACACATAGTGACAGAGCTAAATTTTATAAAGTAATTTTCCGGTAAGGAGCAACTGACCACAACTGTCAGTTTCATGCAACTATAAATCTTGCCATCTTGAACTTGCCTTGGTAGATAAAGGTGCCTACTCCCAATCACAGACACTAACTGCCTGAAGATTGCATGCTGCACGTGGAACTGACAGTAGTGGTTAGTTGTTGCTTTACTGAAATACATACATACATTATATATATATATATATATATATATATATATATATATATATATATATATACACACACACACACACACACATACCAACTAACAAAAAAGCACACATCTGTTGAAGAATTCCAATAGCAGAAAACATTGAAAATGGATAGCACATATAACTAAATAATAAAAGAATGATCAAGATGTTCACTTTCCACAATACCTTTAACAAAAAGTTAGGAAGGAAACTCCTATCTGTACTAAAAAGAGTGATAACAGAAATCCCCTTTCCTGAAAGGCTTTTTTAAGGGAAAGATTTTATAAATTTGCACCGAAAATAATGCAAACTGATCAGTTAATGGATGCTGAATATTTCCAGTATAGAAACAGTTAATCTCTCCATTACCATATATATGTATATATATATATATATATATATATATATATGTGTGTGTGTGTGTGTGTGTGTGTTGTACATATATACAGGGGTTGGACAAAATAATTGGAACAGGTGCAAATTCCACTCCTATATTTCAAAGATCTATTATATTAAGAACTTTAACTAAAACTTCGTAATTGCAGGTTATATCTATTGTAAATACGTTTATTTATCTAATTTACTGTCTTTGTCTTATTTATTTTTAGAATTTAGTAAAATTTAAGCTAAATACGTGACCTCTCTGAGTTTGAAAAAGAGCAAATTGTTGGAGCTCGCATGGCAGGAGCCTCGATCACTAAGGTTGCTGAACTGTTTGGTTTTTCAAGAGCTACCATATCAAGAACTATGACGCAATTCAAGAAACAGAGCAAAACCTCTAGCAACCATAGCAATTCGGGCTGGACTTGCAAACTTACTGACAGGGACTGACGTGCATTGAAAAGCAATGTGGCAAAAAAATCATCAGACTACTGCGTACAAAGTGACTGCTGATTTGAATAATCATCTGAATAGTTCAGTTTCTACTAAAACTGTTTGTCGTGAGCTCCATAAGTCTGCATATCATTGAAGGAGCCACCGTACGGAAACCTCTTGTCTCCACTTGCAACATTCAGACGAGGTTGAAGTGGTGCAGAGATCACAATGCCTGGTCTGCAGACCAATGGAAGCAAGTCATATTCTCAGACAAGACCAGTTTTTCTCTTTTCCTAACTTCAGGGCAGCTCAAAGAAGTTTACAACCCTGACTGCCTTCTTCCAAAAGTGAAATATGGAGGTGCATCAGTGATAGTTTGGGCCACCATATCATGGAAATGCCTTGGTCCAATAGTTACTCTGCATGGTAGAATCAACAGCAAAGACTACCTGAACATTTTGGGAAATCATGTTCATCCAATGGCCCAGATTTTATTTCTTGATGGTGACTGCATCTTTCAAGACAATAATGCTCCAATACATACCGCTCGAGTGGTTAATAATTGGTATGAAGAGCATGAAAGTGAGCTAGAATACATGGAGTGGCCTCCCCAATCTCCAAATATCAATATTATTGAACATTTGTGGTGCATTTTGGAGTGACAAGTTAGGAGCCACTATCCTTGACCGTCGTGTCTTAAAGAGCTGGAGCAGGTATTAATGGAAGAATGGTTGAAAATTCCTCTGGATGAAGTCAGGAAGCTGTATGATTCCATTCCTAGACATATTAAAGCTGTATGTGAGGCTAAAGGAGGACCAACTCCATATTAAATAAATTTTCTTTGAATTTAACAAATGTTTCAATTATTTTGTCCAACCTCTATATATATATATATATATATATATATATATATATATATATATATATATTTAATTTGAAGTTTTTAGCTTCTATTTTTCAAACATGGTTATTACTGTTTAGCAAAAAAAACATATTTCAAATCAGTAAATTTATATATATATACATATATATATATGAGAGAGAGAGAGATAACAGACATTTTGTGTCAGTTAATTTTATTGAATAATCCTCCTCAAATAAATGAACTTTGTACAATTTCTAATGGAATTCCCTCCTTATCAAAATTTGGAAAAGTTGATGAATAAAATTAACTGGCACAAAACATCTGTTGGCTTTAATAATATTTGCTGTCTAAATATATATATATATATATATATATATATATATATATATATTATGCTTATTATTTTTTATTGTGTGTGTGTGTATATATATATATATATATATATATATATATATATTATGGTTATTATTATTTTTTATTGTGTGTGTGTATATATATATAATGCTTATTATTATTTTTTATTGTGTGTGTGTGTGTATATATATATATATATATATATATTATGGTTATTATTATTTTTTATTGTGTGTGTGTATATATATATATATATAATGCTTATTATTATTTTTTATTGTGTGTGTGTGTGTATATATATATATATATATATATATATATATATATATATTATGCTTATTATTATTTTTTATTGTGTGTGTATATATATATATATATTATGCTTATTATTATTTTTATTGTGTGTGTATATACACACACACATATGTGTGTGTGTGTGTAAGCGTCACTTTACTGATATATGTATACAGCTCTGTTGCACATTATTTCAAATGATCATTTTTTATCTTTCTGATGTTTTCGAGAAAACACTTTAGAAATAAATAAAAAATAAAATGACTATACAGCCTGGGAATTCATTCTAGCGCAGTTCGTAATACCAAAGATTTGGAACCAAACCAGAGTATTGTATTTAAATGGTTGTGTATGCAAATTGATAAATAATGGTGGTGCCTACTTCAAAGTTGTCCATGATATTATTTTCACTTTGAAAAATTTTCAAACATGGCATCACAGTCTGAAACTAATGAAAGAGCATAACAATCTGAAAACTACAGTTTCATTTTGTTTATTAGAAAATGGTTAGAGTTTGTTATTGTGCAGATAACCTTTAATACGGTGAGTAAATAAATAAATAAATGAATGAATAAATAAATGACCAATAGTTTAAATCAAACATGACTGAAAACACTTGGGACATCTTGCGCCTTGTCTGGCTAACATTTTCCTGTTGACATGAAGTGGAAAGATTATATTGAATCAATCGCTGGGTCTTCTGATCAGAAAGTTGGTTCCATCTTGTGCTAGACAATTTTCCTTGCATATTTATAAGTCTACCAATCATCCATGCTTAGAATATAGCTGACATATCTGCTCTGGTGCTTCTGCTATATATTTAGAGACTCTTGATGAAATCCAAATTATATATATATATATATATATATATATATATATATACACACACACACATATATATTTTAAGACATTTTTAGGTTTATACATTCTTTTTTTATAATTACAAATATTTAAGTAAATGCTCTGTTTATTATAAACAGAGAAGTTACATAAATATTTGTATCTATAAAAAATAATGTATAAACATAAAAATGTCTTAAAATAATTGTCAGACTTTGTCCATATCATAACACACACACACATATTATATATATATATATATATATATATATATATATATATATATATATATATATATATATACACACACACATACATACTTATATATACACACATATATAATATCTGATCACTCCTATTCAAGGATACTTGTCTATTAGGGTGGCTAGCCAATCCCTATTGCAGACGCTCGCTCAGGCACATTTGTGTTTGTTCAGCACCCACAGATCCTGTTTATACTGCAACCATGCTGAGCAGACCTTAGTTACAGTTTCTGGGAGGGACCATGTTATCTAGTGTGATAAACAATCTGAACAAGGCCAGCACACACAAACCATTGGTCACGATGACTTGTGACTTTGTGCTAGGGTTTCATCTAGCCAATTTCACTCACAAGGCTTAGGTCAACCCATGGTATGGTTTTCAGGCAAAGGTGACACATGATGGGATTACCCCATCCAGACTGATAACACCAGGAAACCTACTTCCTAACAAATCAACCATGGTGAGATTCAAATAGAAAGTGAACATTCTAACAACTCGGCCATGCACCCATATATATATATATATATATATATATATATATATATATATATATATATATATATATATACATACATACTCACATATATACACACACACATTATATATATATATATATTACCCAACTATGTGTAAATAGCAGGACAGACTGTGTCCTATAGCCTTGGGTGTCAACTGGTTTAGGAGAAAGACAACTCTGAATTCAAAACCTGCGGAGAGTTGTTTGGGGACCTTTTAAAATACTGTGCACAAGCTCTCTGTATTTGCCATTCCCAAAGTGTGGCTGGTTCTGCACCACTATAATCAAATGATATGTGTGGGGAGTCTGAGCTGCTTGACTCTCATACATTGAAAATGATGGCAATGTCCAGTTTATGTGTGCATAGAGAATCTAGAAAAATGTTCAGCCTGTCCCACTTCCCAAATCCAGTTTTTCAATGAGGAAACATCAGAATTATGATTTGGGGATAGGGTTGGGCTGAGAACTTTTCAGCATTGCCTTGTCTATGTTGAGAAAAATATGCATCCCTCTCTTTCAACTCCTACTATAGATAAAATAGCTAGGAAAATTGACTTGTCTAGCCTTGGGTGTTAGCCAATCTAGGAAAGAACAAGTCTGAATTGAAAATCAGTGAGATGGCAGCAAGAAGACAACAAACCTTCCCAAGAAGTCATGGCATTACACAAATAATAAAAAAAGGAATGTGTGGAGAGTCATTACCTATTTATATTTAGTATTATTTCTACTTCATTCAACTTTTATTCCCATTTTAATACTTATCTGAGTTTTTGAAACTATACACTTCAGTTTCTACATTGTCTGATTATAATTAGATAACAGGTTATAGACCACTGGTCTTGCATTTGTGTCAAGAATTATCTCGGGTTTAAATCCAACACATTAAATAATCTGATCCATGTGGAGTGTGTGTTGAAAATCTGTGCCTATTATGGTTATCTAGTTTTCAGGCTGATTTCTCCTCAGTTGCTGGTTCCTTTCAGCAATTCAAACCAACAATCATTTAGTAATGATCCAGAGCTTTTCAAAATTTCCGTTCTCATAACTGCTTCTTTATGCCATTGTTTGTTTGTTCAATAACACAAAATTTTTTTTTTTTTTGCTTTTCTGTTTTTCTCTTTAAGAGCTCTTCGTTTTGCTTTGGCAATTCTGGTTTTTGTCATCTTGTCATGTTATCACTTAAGCATTCCAATTCTCAGTTTCCAGTGGCTGTTAATAGCAGCAGACTTTGGTTTCATTGTTATTTTAAACACAATTGGAACTAAAACTTCTGTCTCTTCAATGTTTTTGAGATTCAGAAAATTATTTAAAAAATTTAAAACACTAATTCAAAAACAATTGTAAATTCTTTGCTTTATAAGCAAAATTAATCGCAACTTCATTGGATATTGAATATTTTACTAAAATATTACCATGAACATTTCCTAAGATGCCATCCTGCGTAATTCCTTTTTATGGTATATCTCAGAATAATGGGTGTTACTTGGTCGTGCCTATCTTCTCTCAAAGTAGCATCAGACAGATTGTATTAAGTTACATGCTAACAGCAGTGTAAAATGATCTTTGACCTGACATATTGAATGTCCAAGACGTATTGCTTTTACAAATTTAAAGGTAACTAATCGCTCTGCTACTTATCCATAGGGAGAAGTGGATTCATGTTTTTATCACACACCTTTTTCAGGAAATACTCTATCTTGAGTGGCTCTTGAGCTTTGTATCAAGCAAATTTTAGAATTATAAAAAAAAGATAGCATTAGTAATATTTATTTTCATCATTTCCAGTTGAGCCATAGTTTTACAATGATAGAAATTCCTATCCTTTTAAGTCAATGAGTTAGCGATCTGAGTTTTCAGACTTCTCTACACACAAGATGCTAGAGTCCCACTGGGAGACTGCCAATGGCAATGCCAGCATTCCTCTGGTGGCAGCCACCAGTGAGCCTCTAGCGGTCCGTCAGTGGTAACATTGTTGAGACAAATATGTTGACAGTCAAACAGCGGGCCACCAATTTGTAAACACTAGTGGCATGCACCCAGTGGCAGGTTGGTGGCTTGCGTGTAGGATTATGTGAACTCTTTCTCATGTACGACTGAAGTAAAATGAACACTTTTATATCCTTGATCATAGAAATTCTGTCACTGACTCCAAAAGCTATGTTGACCATAACTGACACACAAGTGATTTTTATCCTTTGAAAATGTTTCAGTAAAACTTGTGGGGGGGAGGGGGTTCAATATCAATCACTTCGGGGACCAGTTATGCAGATGTTAATTTAAATTTCACTAATAACCTCCTCAGCATGCTGAAAATGGAAATGCACATCATATTGGAGCTTTTGATTAGGAAAGAACAGATATTAGGATTAAAGCTCCAAAATTCCAAGACCTGAATATCTTAAGGAACATTGGCTTAATGGATAAAAATCTTGGTTGAATATATTGCGTGACTAAGAAGTTGTAAGTTCCATCCTTGGGTTGTATAGTATGCTGGAAAATAAGTGACATCACTAGGAAGAATTAACTGATATGTGATATCCCCTAGCATGGACATTGGAATGAGAAAATGTTTGGCCTGTGGTTCCAGAGAATAGTAAATCTACTGGGTTAGTTTTCATGAAATTTGACATGTAGGTTTTATGTTTGACTGCTATTGCTTCTATAATGAGGAGGAGGTTATTTTACACAAGCAGTTTTTCTATTTTTGGCACATTTCCAAGTGCACTTATTATTACGGACTCTCTCTGAACTGCACATGTTTTATGGCATCTTCAATTCCTGGGTGAGGTCCTTCATACCAGAGCTTTCTGATTTTTATTGCAGGATTTTAAGCAACAAGTCTTCATAGATTTCCAGTTTTCTCCTTGGGTTTCTTTCTGGGAATGTGAAAAACAATGAAATCAACAGTCATGTGTCCGTGACGAAGGTGAGCCTTCAAGTTGGCAGATATTGGCTCTGGTTTGCTTTGGAGAAGGATGGGTTACTCAAAACATGCGATGCATAAATAAATACCTCTAAGGCTTTCAACCCAGATAAGTTGATGGAACTGGTCAGGTATTCAGTTGCAAAGTAACCTCACACGCACATTTGATCATGGAAATGATGATGAAAAACAGTCTGGGAATCAACTTGTACAAGACCACATACATGGGGATCAAATTCATTACCCTATATATATTTTTGTGGGGTGTTCTAGTAAAGCATTGGCCTTGTCTGAATGTAATTTGGGGGTTAAAATGGCATCAGACTACAAACAAGATTATAAAATTACAAACAAAATCATACACAAGATACAATGAAATAAGCATAGACAAAAATGATAAAATTCTTTAGTATACATTTCAGACAAATGATTGTATATTTTAAAGAGCATATATGTAAACAGAAATAAAGTTTGCTTATCTGTTGGTGGCAACATGTTTTATCAGACTACTGTCCAGGAAGTCTGCCTCTTTTGACCATCAAAAAATGAAGAGAAAGAAGGTTTTGATTTTTGTTTCATTTGGTGTTTGTTCTGATACATCATGGGAGTATTCTATATTTATTTAACTATGTTTTTTATAATCAAACTTTTAACTTATTTATTGTTAGTTACCATTCTTTTAACATCAGGAAGAGACAGTTGAAATTTCTGGGGCACATAATGAGAAAGGAAAGCACATAATAAAGGAGAATCTGTATTTTAAACTATTTTTATTGATTAAGTTTTTAATTATTCTTTTATTATTAATTATTTTTGTTCCAAACTACTACATAGTCAAGTAATAAGGGTTGGGGGTTATTTAGTAATTTTTTTTTTTTTTTGCTATCCCTACATATTGATAATCCACTGAGGTGCCATATTCCCAGTGTTTTGGCTGTTGTACACTCCAGCCTTCTTCAGATGATTGGAATTTCAAAGTGAACCCTTTATTTTGTCTACTATGTTAGATGGTTCGACATTAATGCCAGCTTCTGGTGGGACTTTTCTAATTGTCTCCATATATTTGGTATAGCAGATCTGTGCCAATCCTTCAATATCTGTCTATATTTCTGAGATGAGTTATTGTAAATGTTTACACTATTTACATTTTGGCCTGAAACTCCAATCACATGAAGAAGGCTGGAGCGTACAATGGCCGAAACATCATGAATATGACAACAAAGATGTGGATAACAGTGTGAACAATGTAAATAGTCTAAATAGTTATGATACCTCATTTCAGAAATATAGACAGATATCTACTGGGGTAGCTCATAAAACATTATCATATAGAGAAGAAGCCTTATCATATACTATAGTGCACTTGGTAAAGATCAAATTCACTGCACGATAGTAATAGCCGACTAGACTAGTGTTGTGGCCTTGTTAGGGCCAGAAATAAAGACACAAAGAGAGGAATTGAGTTAAACAAATATATTAACAGAAAAAGTATTACAAACATATACAAACGAGAGAGTTACAGTAAGAATGTTTGGTCTGACTGTCAGAGCTGACTGCTGGAAACTTCCCTTTCCAAAAGGCAGTACCTGCTCCTATTTATAGCTAGGAGAGTCCATGCACGCATGGGTAAATTACCATAACAACTAGCTTATTAAGCATTGCCTTATGGCGAAGAACATTTCATTATAATTATAATCATGTAATCACGAATTTCCTTGTTTCCTCATTTAAATTTTAAGCTTTTTTTCTCTTTTAAATTTTATATTAATATTTCATTTTTAAAATTTTAAGAATATAACTCATTTATTATTTGAAGTGTCTCTTCTATTTTTCTCTTTTTTTTTTAGTTTTCTTTTTGCAGCTTTCATTTTCAAATTTTGAAAAAAAATTTTCATTTTTAAAATTTGATTTTCTGTTATTATTTTTACATTTATTATTATTATTTTTATTTTATTTATTTATTTTATTTCATTTTTTGCTAGATCTCAAGTTTTTCGTAACAACCCATCTGAAGATCTCTTGATGCTCAGTACAGGAAGAATTATTTTACTTCAGATGGAAGGAATTAAGTGAAAAGACTTGTCTAGAAGCAAATCTCCAAGAAATAAGAAAGGAAAGAAAAATATGGTAATATATGATTGCCTCAAAACTCAAAGTCAAGTTGGGTTTTTACTTTTTTTTTTCTGAGAAAATGGCTTATAAAGTACTGTCACTTGAATATTTATGCAAATATGCATCATTATATATATATGCACACACATGTACATATGTCTCTATGCATTTGCCTGCTTCTGTATACATTCACAAGTACGTGTAAATATATGCACAGCCAGATACATATATAAAGCAGGGATTACAAGGTATTTACAGATATATCTTCACATTTACCAGCGTTTAGAGATACATAATTCACGCACAGTCTTATTCTATTTCACACTTCTCTCTCTCTCTCTCTCTATATATATATATGAATATGCAAATGGCAAAATGTCTATATATATATATATATATATATATATATATATATATATGCCTAATATTAAATCTGTACATACATGCATATATAGAATTATAAACACATGCTCAAATACACACACATATAATATGCATATGTGCAGACACACACATATACAGACATATACATGCATATACATATATATACACACACACACACACACACATATATATGTGTGTGTATGTATGTATATATATTTATAGTATGTGTGAGAGATTTATATGTCCTCTTGAATATCAAAAGAGTGTTAAGTTCTTGAGCAGTTTAAAATATTGAGAAGAATCTCTTTTCTATTTGAGAATAATTTCGAAAAAAACCTTCAAGGAGGTAAATTTATTAAATTTATGCCTTATTAAGGAATTGCTAAATTTCACTTCATCTGCCATCATCTTGACAGGAAAACATTAAAATAAAACAAAAATTAATATGCTGTTTTAATTTGTTAAAGCACCAAATAATTATTCTGTGAATTATCTAGACTGAGAAAAATGGGAAAAAGCTTCATGCATAAAATGGCAATTCAAGCTAGCATGGCTTTCTTTACTTAACAATGAAAAGATAGATATACAAATTCAAGGATAAAATATGGAATTACCTATCTTGCACAAGATGGAGAACCATGATAATGGGTTGGTCCAGTCAGCATTTCATTTTTAAAACCTTTTTTCCCTTAGATTTATTTGGTTATTGTTAAATCAAGAATTTGAAGGTTTTTCGACACGAGTATAGTTACCTATATATATATAGGTAACTATACTCGTGTCGAAAAACCTTTTCACTTCATTTTTAAAATTTGATTTTCTGTTATTATTTTTACATTTATTATTATTATTTTTTATTATTTTATATATATATATATATATATATATATATATATATATATAAATATAGGTAACTATACTCGTGTCGAAAAACCTTCGAATTCTTGATTTAACAATAACCAAATAAATCTCGAAGGGAAAAAAAGGTTTTAAAAAAGAAAGAGCTAGGAACATGAAAGTCAGTTGAAAATAATCGCACAGATACAGGTTCAAGGCCCAAAGAAAAAACCCCAATACGAATAAACAACTAACTAAAGAGCTTGATATAAACATAGAGCAAACCTAGTCAAACCTAATGAGCCAGACAAACCTACCAAGGTTTCACTTAGGCAGACGATCTGCCTAAGTGAAACCTTGGTAGGTTTGTTTGGCTCATTAGGTTTGACTATATATATATATATATATATATATATATATATATATATATATCTCAATGGA
Source organism: Acanthosepion esculentum (assembly GCA_964036315.1). NCBI lineage: Eukaryota > Metazoa > Mollusca > Cephalopoda > Sepiida > Sepiidae > Acanthosepion > Acanthosepion esculentum. Next base: position 31,760,399 of record OZ038493.1, on the reverse strand, counting down.
TCCTTGAGTAGTAAGGTAACTAGAGACAAGAGAGTGTGTATGAACAAGTGTATTAATTATGGTAATTATAAGAATTATACAAAGTGGTAGAAAGCAATTTCAAGGTATGTTCTTAATTCAAATCAAAATCTGATTAAATGATTTAAGAAACGGCACAGGTGATTTGTACTATTTCTTGTGCTTATAATAGCTGTACGCGCCAAAAGCAGAAATTTAATTAACAAGATGGCATTAATGCATGAGTCTGGTTATATTCAGCAGTTTGTGGCAAGATACAATCAGTCTGACCCCAGCAATTTCATCTTGTTAATTGATTAACTGCCTAATCTTGTTCTCCAATTAAGATGTCCTTGTGGTTCATTTTTATACACAGCCATGATGTGAAGTAAATATTTGAATATTAGAAATATTGCAACTCTTGCTTTCTCTCATTTGAGCAATTAAAATGACTCCCAAGAATGGTCAAGGGAAAAATCCTGTACTATCACACACACACATATATATATATATATATATATATATATATATATATATATATATATATATATATATATAATTATTTATTCGAGAATTATAACATAAATATGTTATAAAATCACTACAAAAATAGCCATTTTGTTTCAACACCTCGTGTCTTATCAAGTGATGGTGTTCTACATTCAACACCATCACTTGGTAAGATATATATATATATATATATATATATATATATATATATATATATACTATTTTTGGATAAAACTAGTTGGTTTAAAATGGCCTTTACTATATTGCTCGCATAGAACCTGGTTCTCTAAAGTAATGAAAAAAAAAAAATCACATTTTTACTATATGTGATTTGCCCAGGTCATCATTTTTGGTTGCATATTTTGTTAAGTCCTAGGTTTTCTCATATATATATATATATATATATATATATATATATATATATATATTTATTATAATTTTATCATATAGACAAAACCATTTTACTCACAACAAAGATGCAACTTGGTTTCAGTGCATTTTTGTTGTGAGTAAAATAGTTTTGTGTATATGATAAAATTATAATAAATAAATAATTATCGCTCTACTACATGTATTGAGCTCTTTTTTGAATGAATGCTGCGAACGTTAGAATTTATACATTTTATATAATACTTTCGTTCCCACTGCATCGGATATATATATATATATATATATATATATATATATATATATATATATACTGAGACATGTTTCATTGAATAATTTAGACAAGTTTTGTCTACTTATTTTCAATTTGATCCTTTAGTATTTTTGGTGTCACTATCAAAGGAAGTTAGAAAATTACCATGTTGATACATATTGTTTTATTTTGAGTACTTTCTCTGAGTATGTGTGTGTATGTATATATATATATATATATATATATATATGTATTTCTGATTATTATATTACTATCTAGTAATTTAGTAGGAGATCAATTTATTACTTAATAACAATAATATATGGGCTCCTCACTTTATGTTCAGTATTTGATCCTAGTTTAATCATACTATCAAGGCTTATGCCCACATCATGTTGAAACACTGATTCTCATATCATCATCAAAATTAAACAATGTCAAACTTGGTCAGTACTTCGATGGGTGATATACCAGCAAATATAACAGAAAATCAAATTTTTATGAGTCTTTACTATTATTAGAAGTCTTGAACCTGTAAGTATATATATATATATATATTTTAACAATTATTATACAGCTGTCTTCAGCTTTATCTTGTATCCAAGAATTTAATTTCTTCTTTTCTGATCGCTTCCTTTATGATAATGGTGTTGATGACTAAGAAGACCGATTCTTGCCTGGAAGAGCCGATGGCATTGACTGTATAGTAATGTTGGTGGAGGACGAGGTTGATTTTGTTGAGTCTTTCTCTTTTGTCATTTGACCTTTTCCTTTTCTCTTCTGGAGGCTTTGAAGTTTTTGGTTCTCATGGTGATGTCTTTGGTTTAGTCTTTGGCTTGTGTTTCAAATGATTTAAGCTCAAGTCCAGTGTAGTTCAGTATAGTTTTTGTATCTTTGAAGATGGCAACCCCATGAAGTGAGCTCCCAGAATAAGACTTGCCATGGAAGCCTGGACTCTTCCATTCTTGCTACATGTCCTGACCATCGAAGATGGTGTTTAATGATCAGCGATTCGATGCTTTGACGGTTGGCTCTCTCCAGGAATTTTAGTGTTGGTCACATAGTAATACCATTTGATGTTCAAGACTGAAAAAAGCTTTTGCTGGTGAAAGTGTTTTAATTTTTGGATGTTGTGATGATTCAGCTTTGTTTAATCCTTCCATCAAACATAGCAACAAATTTTAAGTCTTTATTATTATTATTATTAGGTGTTGAATGTGAAAAGTATTTTCAATCTATTTATCCTCTTCATGAGGGTTACAAATTCTGAGTGATCACATTCAGAATTTGTAGCTGTCAGTATTTACATGAAGAAGAAAAATACATTGTAAATACTTTTAAGCTCTTCCAGTACCCAAATTATTTCATATTATTAGATGTTCACATATAAATCTTCAAATAATAGGAGTAGACAGATTCACCTATTGCCCGGTTTACACACCTCCCCTGTCTTTTGAACAGGAGTAGAGGTTTATTCTTGGTTTGCAGTTCCTTCTAAATTATTCTCTCTCTTTCACTCCTTGTAACCCCTTGTGTTTGAACTGCATTATCACTTTGCTTGGGATAAAATGATTAAAAAAAAAATGTGGATATATTTACCAATGATTATAACAAACCACAACACTTGAAGACTTTCAACAGCAGCAAAAACTAAAATGGATAGCACATGTAACTCAAAGAGAAAATGAGGACATAATCAAAATGTCGACATTCCAGACTACTTTAAATAAAAGGTTAGGAAGGAAGCCCCCATCAATATGGGAAAGAGTGATGACAGATACCAGACTCGAGAAAAATTGTTTTAACTGAAAGATTTTATAAATTTCAACTGAATGAATGCTTAATGTTTCCTTGTAAAGAAATGGCTAATATTACCATTACTATATTTAATAATTCAGAGGGGTTCAGTTTATTGCTTAACAATAATAAAAACCGGTCCCTCACTTTATGTTCAGAAGAATTTTATCTTAACACTAGTTCACCCATGTTACCATTTTGATAGACTATTTTGAGTTCTTACTGTAATTAGGTTTTGCCAAAGACCAGTGTAGTACTTGCGTGCTCTGCCTCAGATCAAAATATTGCTCCCCTGCCCACTACTTATAATCTGTGTAGTATCTGTGCACACTGTGTAACTTAATTTTTTAAAGTTAATTTTACAGTGTTGCTCAACTAAAAGGATGTTGACATAATGGATATATCCAGAGCTGGTATATACTACCTCCTGACCAAGCCTGATTGTGGGTCCTAGGTAGTGCCTTGTATCCTTGCTATCTTATCATTTGCTTTTTTCTGCCTACGTTTATTTATGTCACAGATTAAACTAAACACAACTGACTATTAAAGGGTGACCATTTTTTTTCAGATTTTGATGTCATTCTGAGATCTTTTTTTTGTTGAATTTGTTTTGTTCATGCTAAGCCTTGAAAAAACACCATATAAAATTTTGACTTGAAAAAACACCATATAAAATTTTGACTTGAAAAAACACCATATAAAAGTTTGACTTGAAAAAACACCATATAAAATTTTGACTTGAAAAAACACCATATAAAATTTTGCCTTGAAAAAACACCATATAAAATTTTGCCTTGAAAAAACACCATATAAAATTTTGCCTTGAAAAAACACGGAATATAAAATTCACTATTTTTTTATCCATAATGTTTGGATGTATTAAAATTATTTAAATTTTTTAACAAGAAAAATCTCAAGCAAAAATAGCAGGAAGAAAATGAATCCCAAAAATTAATAATGAAAACACTTTACATTTCCAAAACCAAATAACTTAATACATAATCATTGTCCTCATCACCAATCCCATGATTGGGTGTGGTCACAGAGTTGATGCACAGCTGAGCACTAGTTCCCTCCACATATCTGGGTTGAAAACTGAAGAGGTTTTCATTCATGAGTAGTATGTCTTGGGCAGGTAGACCTGGCAGGGTCCAGCCCTCTCCAAGTCAAACCACAACCAGTGTTCCAACTTGAAAGCTCACTTTGCACTGATGTCTTTGAATCCATCTGTTTTTTCACCCAGCTATGGTTAAAATAGTAGGGTAGACTAGGTTCTCTTGCCTTAGGAGGCAACCATTCCTTAAAAAAAAACAATTCTGAATTCAAAACTGTAGAAAAGACAACGGGAAACCACATCACTATCTTTCCTAAGAACAGTCATGGCAATTAGCAGATATTAAAGAAAAGGAAATTGTGGAGAGCCATGATCGCTTATGTTTCATTCAGATGTCTATTTAGGGAAATGATTATTTCAAATCTTTACTCATGAGTCTAATCCTTAAAATCTGTTCAGAGATGGCTTTATATCAGACTTTGCTGTAATAAAGTCTAAACATGTCTCCTTATTTCACATTATATAGAAATGAAATATTCCTAATGATGAAGGTATTTTCTTTTTTCTTTTTAGTAATGTCCATCACTAACCTGGTACAAAACGGTAAGCCTCTTTAAAATACTGTAACAACCGAACTCTTCCTGTTAGTTCAAAGCCAAGTAATGCTGTCAAAAGTTTCCAATAAAGTGTGTTTCCATCATGATACATCATTTAAAAATAAAATAAAATACTGGAAATTGAGTAGGTGAGAATTAGATGAAATAATGCTTTAGTCAGCGTGGTGTGTGTGGGTGAGTGAAAATGCAAGTGCCAGGACAAGGGGGAATGGATAATTTGGGGTTAAGGTAGAGGAGATGTCATTTGCTGGAGAAGAATGAAGCAGGCAGTGAGTGGATTCAAATGGGTAAAGTAATTCCACTGGAGAGAGGAGGAAAAGAAAAAGGAAAAAAAAAAGTCACAATTTAAGGGGGTAAATTCCCCTCATGATCCTCACCCCTTCTAACACTTTGCACCCCCCCAACCCCCACATTAATGCAATTTAGATGAAGGCTCATGCAGAAAAGATCGTTAGGAGATAAAAAACAAAACAAAAAAACTACTGGCAGTTGTAGCAAAGTATAGCAGATGCTGGTATACTAAAGAGGCTCAGGGTAATGGTAGCAGTTAAGATGGTGGTGGAAGAGAGCAGTTACAGAATGGAAAGGAAGATTTCTCAGAAATCATATATTTATCCATAGCCATAATATATACTATATAAATGTTATCATATCAAGCATGCCTTGAAAATATCTTTCAGAAAATGAACTCTGAAAGAATGCAAGAACGAAGTATATTTAAACCACATATAATTTGATGATGACATTTTACTAACGTCAGTAAGTCTGTACCTGTAGTCCAGCTAAAAGTAAATATTTCCCAAAAGTCTATACTGATAATCCTGGAGCCACATTGGCTTTGATCTCTGCTTTGGATGCAATGTTGTCTACTACAGTTGCCCTTACAATGTATCAATCTTGGCAAGCATCTGTACCATGTAGCTGTCCAGAATTTGGTCTATTGTAGGAATTTATGTCCTAAAATGGGGTAAGCAATAACCGAGTAGTACTAAATAAGAACTAGATGAGATATCTCCAGACATGGTTAGCAGAATGAGAATAATCTATAATTGTGGATTAAATAAAGTGTTCAGTTTGAAATTCTCTAAAGGCTACCTAGATCAGCAAACACCTAATGAAGGCCAGGTGGCCCAATAGCTGAAATGGTTTTGTCAAAACAGAATCTTGCTCAATAAACTGAGTAACAGCACTTCACCTGACAAAAAAGAAAAATGTTCACTGAGGAGAAATTTAAATAAACTTAAATAATGCCTGAAAGTTTAAACCACAGGAAGGGAGACAAGCTTCTGCTACAGCTTAGAACACATCCATTAAAAACCAAGGGGTAAAAGTCTAATATCTTCAGAAATTTGTTAGCCAAAGATAGTGAGTTCAATCCTAGGTAGGACAACAAGAGTCAGCATGGTTAACAGTTTTGATAATAACAACAAAGATGAGAACATTAGTCCAAGAGTAAAAAAGATTTGTGAATGAACCAATACCTGCATCCAACATGTACAGCAATTCTTTAGAATGACTACACAACTTGGAGGCCCAAAACTCAACTTCTCTCAAACTAATCTAATTGAACAAAGAAAGCAACTGTTATCTATCCTACATATTCTCATAATATGCACTTCTTACCTGGGGTAGGAAGCAGAGGGAAGGAACTTGTTGAGAGCTGCAAGGGATAGACTGAGATAGAGAGCCATGATCACCTACGTCCTGAAAGGACATGGCACATAAAAAGAAAAAAAGAACCCTCCACCTTGAGTAACTCTTTTGCATTTTATTGGGTGAACATATATATATAAATATATATGTGTGTGTGTGTGTGTGTGTGTGTGTGTGTGTGTGTGTGTGTGTGTGTGTGTGTGTGTGTGAAATTTCAGACAGAGTATATCTGTAAAAGGAAATATGAAAACTTATCTTATCTGACAAGTTTTGTCCTCTGAGGGACTTTATCAAGGCTAATGTAAGGATTTTATTTTATGACATGAATTTATATACAAGAGCAAAACTGTTATTGGTTTTTCAAAATTTTTGGTATATGAGTGCTCATGAATATTCATCAGGTTAGCGAAAAAGTCAGGCAAGTTCATGGATGTGAGGTGATACAGTTCAATACCACACACACACACATGTCTGTGTGTGTGCACAAACAAAGTGTTTAGGGTCTTATTATTTAGTATTAACAAAAGCAACTTAATTCAATTCAAAGTCTTCCTCTTGAAGCCTTGCACACTCATCCCAGTTATTGGTCTACTTTTGAAAACATGCTTCAAAGTCATTTTTCAGGCTTCCCATCAGCTGCCGTGTTGTATTCTTCTACCTGCGACATCTAATTTGACCTCAGTCGAGATCATAGACTCAACAACTGCGGTTGATTCTGATCTCAATGGCGGTATAGATGCATCTTGCTTTTTGAATTCAAAATTTTCCATCTCCAAGACAGGTTGCCAACCATGGTTCAAGATCCCTGTCCACCTTGCTATTTAACTAATAGCTGGAGAAGAAGGAATGGATTCATACCATTTCCAAGTGTATTTGCACAAAACCAAATATAGCAAATACTTCTGAACCATTAACCATCACATTACCCACACATCCTAATCTAATTAGCTTCTGCTGCAGGCATCAGCGTGTATTCTTTACCATGTTGCATTTGCTCAATGCAAAGGTGCTATCTGGGTGACAGGTCTCCAGCATGTTTTTTTATTTATATCCTTTTTGCCAGAAAATGTAACATAGTTGTTTTTTTTTAATTTTACTGGTTAGTATATCAGGACTGTGATACTGCAAATATGGCTGCCACTAAGTTAATGGCAAAGATATTAAGATGTTATCAATAAAGATGAAAATTATATTATAATTACATTGATGATGACAAGGATACGAGCTAGTGACAATGACAATGTTGGTGGCAGGGGTAGTGTCAGTTTTATTATGATGATGATAATGGCATGAAACTCTCTTTGAGGTTGAAAATAATTCCAGGCTGATTGGAATAGCTTCATACTTGTGGATATTACTGACCTTTATAATGATAATTTCACTTTTATAATTATGTATTGATGATCTTGATGAAATAATGGGAGCAGAAATTATTGTGAAGAAAATCAGATTTGCTCTAAGGGCACTAAGATAAGATTTCTCCCATTACTTTTTACTATCTCTCCTTGCCAACTGCAGCAGCAATGGCCCACCTGTCTTACATGATTACCTTATCACAGATTACAAGATTAAAATATCATGGAACCTTAACTTTTTATTTATTTATTTTATTCCATTTGTGCTGTTTCTGACAGAAAATGTTTCCACCTCTGTGAGACATGTTCAAATTGAGGTCATTTTCCTTGGTGAAAAGCAGTTATCACTTATTGAGGATTCTCATAGCCTTAAAAATTGGTCTTCCATTTCCTGAGAGCTGTCTTGCTTTGTAGATGTATCTCTCAGCTGACTCCTCTCTTTTCTTTTCCTATTTTTCCCCCTCTTAATAAAACAGCAGGTCTTGCTAGAGTTGAAAACCCTTATAGATATTTATTTTGCTGTGATTTTTATTTTCTTTAGTGAGATTATACAATAATATTATGCATTCACAAACATATGCTTACACACACACAAAAAAAAAAAATAATATGCACACATTTAGATACATCCATAAGTACTGAACCTAATAATAAAAGATGCTTATATTTTACATGCTCTGTCAGTCTTGCCTTCATTACGTTCTGTGAGTTTCAAATTCTCCAAGCCTTTCTTCCTACTTAAATTATAAGGATGAAACATACACTTAATGATGGTTGGAGAAACAACCAGCCAAGATATTTGTGCTGAAAGCAACAAAAATGATAATAGAAACCTGTGGAAATGTTTTAAGATGTTTGTTGATTGGATGGTTTCAAACAGAAAATGTTAATTCGGCCATCATCATCAAAAGATTAAAAGATTAAGTCAATAGTTTTGTCTTCTGTAATCCTTGTTCATTTCACTGGCATTGAGCAACAGTAAAGATTTTGTTTTTATATACAGGTGAACAATACAGTAAAGTAATTTTTTGGTGATAAAAAGAAAAAATTAAAACCTCTAAAAAGACTTAAAAGAAAAGCATCTAATACAAAGAATAACTAAAAAAATCGAATTTGCTCATTAAGGAAGTTGTAAATGGTCAAAAAACATCAAAAACTATCACAGTAGTTAAACTCTGACCCAATCAATCATTGGTAGACAAATAGTTCAAACACTATTGGAAAAATTGATCTTAATTTTAAAGCTAATGAAAAGAAATGAAAATGATCAAATTCATTAGTCTTATTACCACACATTGACAGCACCGTCATCAAAACTGTCTTTTTCTGACTTGGTTTAGAGATGAGATAGTCATGTATTTTTACTTGCCACTAGTTTTAGAACTTGGTATAAAAGGCACTGATTTTCAAGACAGACGTTGTATAAGCTTTCTAACAATATCAACAATGGTTGCTCCAAAAATACTACCTTCTATTTTATTATATTGGCATATAACATCAGAGGTGGATGATGGGTGTGTGGCAGTAGAGATTGAACCAATAACCCATTTTTGCATTGTTACAGATAACAGTCTGGTAAAAATGTGTCTGACATGAAAGTGAATATGAAGCAGGGGTCTTATTTCCATATTTGTATTCTTTGTTTTTATTATAATGTTTACCACACTTGTAACCACTCAGCCTCCATTAGGTGATTGTCAATCCAGGTAACCTTTAGGAAATTTCAAACGGGACCCTTTATTTAATCTACTGGCAGCGATTGTTGCATAATATATATTATATTTTCTATACAAAACAACACATTAAATGCATTAGTTGCTCACTATAATGAAACTGACCAAATTTTGATTTTTAAAAAATGCTACTTTAATTAAAAAAAGAAAACAATTTATTAAGATGAACATGTCTAGAAAGTGCTTTAAATGTTAGATCATCCACAATAAATTTATGTTCAAGTTCTTACAACGTTTCATAATTCTTGGCAGATCTTCGATTATCATATTATGGGAGATTTAGTAACAAAAGTGATGGAATAATAAACAAAAAGAAAAAGAATCTAAATTAAATTGGCTTGATTATAGACCCAAAACACATTAAAAAAAAAAAAATTAATTAAAAATATCCCAGTGTCTCTCATTCATGCATGAGCATAGTCATATTGTAAACAAACCTAGTTTGATGAAATCCTAAAGAACAAAACACATTACAGAAAAATTTTTTTCACTTTGTCATACTTCTTTCTCCTAAAATTGTTTTTGTTTTATAAAAAGATTATATATCATTATCCCATTAAATATTCTATATATTTAAGCCAGCAGACTTTGAGAAATTCCCACATATTTAAAAATATATTCTTTACAAAGTGCCATAATCCAAAATATTTGAGTAAATAACTCAACTTCTAGTTCAGAGAAAGACAATCAGGTGTGCTCCAACCCACCTGGTACATCCAGCACCATTATTCTTCTTCATCTATATACCATGTCTCTTCAGGATATTGTCGATCATGGCTCTCTACAAATTCCTGTCCTTTGTAGCTCTTAATAGCTTTTTATTTTTGCCTCCTCCCAATCCCTACTCTGCTAACCATTCACTCAAGCTCACCAGGTATGATGTGTGTTCTTTCCTCTGACCCACTTACCTTCAATCTGTCCTGTGTGTATCAAATTTTCCAAGCATTCTTTCCTCATTATGTGCCCCAGAATTTTCTACTGTCTCTTCCTGATGCATAAGTATCCTTTTCACTGCCATTGTCTCTAGAACTTCATTGTGTTTGGTTCATGGTATTCTCAGCATCCTTCTGTAGAGCCATATTTCTGTTACTTTAAGTCTCTTCTTCATCTTTGAGGAGATTGATTCACTGCCATATAGGAGGACTGATACTACATAACAGTTCAGTACTCTTTTCTTTGTTTCTAATATTTTTCTTTTTTTTAATACTTTACTCAACTTTAAGGAGGCATCTTTCGCTATTGCAATGTGCCTTTGGATTTCCATGTGGCTCTTTCTGTCCTTTGTTCATATGCTTCCCAGATATTTTATTTACATCTCCAATCTGTAATTTGCATAGTGGGCTGTCCCTTTTGCTAACAGCCATAGAATATCACTAACATATATCCACTATTGTACTTATCCTCTGCATTAAAATAAATATCAAGTTAAATGTGATAATTTCAATCAAATCTATTAACATGGCTGCTGTCATCATCCTCATCATCTAGATAATTATTTGGATTGTATGGATAACCATTATGATTTTCTGCAATAGGATCAGAGTGTAGTAACCGTTTTATTACCTGGCACTTCTGAACTGGAATCAATTATGCTTTCTGACCAAGAATCTATATAATTCTGTTTTTTTTTTGTTATACCATTGATTCTATTATTTGCATGATTCACAGGTAGACCATTTCTACTGCAGAGTCCCATTGACACCTTACCACAAAAACAAATACTTCTGGCATGACACTGCTACCATCCTAACTCTCTACAGACATCATCATCAACTTTCTTAGTTTTCCCTTTATCCCAATCAGTTGCAGTAGCCCTAACATCATCATGATCTTAAAATCGCCTCACTGTGATGACAACCTTCCTAGTATTCTATAAGTCTCTCTTCAATTTTATCTCCTGACGTAAGATGCAGTCTTGACTTCTGAGAGAAGGTCATGTGACTGAGTCAACTAATCACATTATTGTTACATTTCAACCATACGCAATGCACATCAGACATAAAAACTTGCTTTGAATTCCTTGAAATTGCAACCGACTATCATTATTACTTTGCTCCTGGACTTAACGCGGCGACCATTACTGCAAATAGGAACCAAACCAATGTCAACTCACATACATCACTCATTTCCGTCTTTAAGCTGTGACACATTAGTTGGAAATTTAGACTCCTTTGATTCATCGACCAAATAGTTGCGTCTTTTCTTCTCTATAAAAGGCAGACGTTTGTTTCTAGAGTAACGCCACTTTATCTACCGACATTCACTGGGTCGAACACCATAAAAATTATTGAACCATAACCAACAACTTAGGATTGGAAATGCTTTACTATCAGGTTTTGACGTTGTATACTTTGATGAGGAAATAAATTACTTTTTTTAATGGCAGTTCTTTTTCTGAATCAAATTGTTATTCAAAGACATATCTGCAAAATTTGCTGTAAAAACAAGCCAATTCTACTTCTTGAAAAATAATAGCCAGCTGACTTGTTTCTGAGCATGCCTGTCTGGTAGACCATCCAATCCCTGTTGCAGACACCTGCTCGGGCAAATTTGTGTTTATTCACCCACAGAGCCCACCTGTGGTTTATAGTGCAACTATGCTGAGCAGACCTTAATTAGAGTTTCTGGGAGAGAGCAACATAATCTGATGTGATCGACAGTCTGAACAAGGCCAGTATGCTCAAGTGCTTGGTCACGATGACTTGTGAATTTGTGTGAGTACAACCATCAATGACCTCTGAGATCTGTCTACCTAATTTCACTTACAAGGCTTAGGTTAACCCATGGTATGGTTTTCAGTTACTTTCCAAAGGTACTGTACACCATCTCAAAAATTGATAACTTCAAGAATATACCTTCCAAACAAATCAAAACAAGGTGAGTGTCAAACCCAGGTCTCATCGTCAGAAAGCAAATATTTTAACCACTCTGCTATATGTCAATATTCTTGAAAAATAAAAACGTTCTGAACTACACAGATGTTCTAAAATCTTTATGACTTGTAGATGTAAGGTTTAATTTTTGCGATATGTGAGAACTGAATAAGTTTATTTGATTCAATTATAATAAATTATTGCAATAATAATTCAATATCTAAGCAGGAGATTTGTATTGTACTGACATATGAACAATTCATTGTGATAGTGTGAATGAATGACAATATCATTTCTTTTGGCTGTTAAAACATTTCTTTTCATTGGTGGATGAAGACACTGCTTTTATTTGATTGGATAATTCTAGATATCTCAAGTGTTTTTCATTTGTACTTGTGAATGTGTTGTTCCATGTTTGAATCTACCTGTTCGCCCTTTTGTCAGAGATAGAACAAATTTTTTTTCAGTTCTCTTATGTGAAGATGTTCTTAAGTAGGCGTTAAAAGAACTTGACTAATACACATATGCATACTCACACAGATCGCTTGGAAGAACTAATAAGAGAACAAGCCAAGAACACATTACTTGTATATATATATATATATATATATATATATTTCTTTTTTTTTCAAGCAAGTCTTTATTCCCACAAACAAAACATAGTCTTTGTTTTATACTTATTCAAAGCCTCCAAGAAAATCAGTGACACCAATACACCTTATATTTATCTATTCTTATTTCAAATTTTTAAATGTCATCAAAGTACCTGAAAACATCTTTTGTATTTTATAAGCAGACAAGATTTTGTTGAGCAAAAGCAAACATTGTGCATTTTCTTATGGAAAAATGTATTGGTTTAAAAAAGAATCAATGTTCTATATTTTAAAAGTAAATTTTTTTTCTTTTACCTAAAATTCAGGTTTTTACAATATTTTACAATAATTTTTAGGAATTAGAACAACACCCATATATATATATGTATATATATATATATATATATATGTATATATGTATATATATATATATGTATATATATATATATATGTATGTATATATGTATGTATGTATATATACATATATAATTATTTATTCAAAAATTATAACATAAATATTTCATAAAATCACTACAAAAATAGCCATTTTGTTTCAACACCTCTGGTGTCTTATCAAGTCACTTGATAAGACACCAGAAGTGTTGAAACAAAATAGCCATTTTTGTTGTGATCTTATAACATATTTATGTTATAATTTTCGAATAAATAATTGTATTTGCTCTACTCTGTATTGAGCACTCTTTTAAGAATAGTATTTGTTGGTTATTGGAATTTATTCCGTATACACCAATCCTATACTTGGATATATATATATATAGGCTGGATAAAGAAAAGAAGTAATTAACTCCTCACCAATACATTTAAAATACACTTGCTTTTCTTCTTTTCTCTCTTTTTCCTTCTTCACATCTCCCTCCTCCTCTTCTATTACACCCCACATCATGCATTTGATTATTCATTTTTGAAAATAATATGGTAGTGTTTTTTTTACTTTTGAATAATCTATTAGCCATTATCAAGGATATTTTGTTTGTCTTAATATATAGATTGTTATAATTATAAAATAAAATAAAAATTCTCGTAAGCATACAAGAAAAATATAATAAAACACTTAATCACACTGTTTTGTTAGTTATCTCCAGTTAAACCTGTATAAAAGAGGTACTGCTGCTCAAATACACAATTATATATATATATATATTTCGGAATCTGTGAGTGTGTGTGTGTGTGTGTGTATATATATATATATATATATATATATATATATATATATATATATATACACACTCACTCAGATTCCGAAAGAGAAATGAAAGAAAACAAATAATGATAACAAGACAAGAAAATTATGAAAAGAAGATATAACCATGACATCCTTTCACATATACACACACATGGATATAATATAAAAATAACAAAAATGAGAAAATCATGGAAAATTGCTGATACCTCCTGACAAGTAGACAGAACAATTATAAAAAGTTTTGTCTACAAAACCCTGGAGTAGAAGTACTTCATATAACATCAACCAACTAACTGATAAATTTTACATTTGTATTAAATATACATTATATATATATATATATATATATATATATATATGTAGAGAGAGAGAGAGATGTAGATAATTTCCTCAGAAATCTGATCTTGATGACAGCTTATGTGCAATTTGTATGTAATAAAATCCTTGGACAGACCTTGTCAATTAGCTTCAATAAAATGTTTGAATATGAGAGAGAGTTATATGTGTGAGATAAAGTCTCTCTAAAATATATATGAATATATATTTGTAAAAAGTTTACATCCTAACTGAGGTATAAAATATATTTTTTTGTAAAAGTAGAAATGAGGTAATAATATGAAAAGTTTGTATGAAAAAATAATGCAGAAGAATTAAATTTTTGTGAGAAAAAATAATTTGCAGCACACTTTTTTTGACAAAATTATTGTTTACAAAGAAAGAATTTTAAAAGAAATAAATTTTAGATGAAGATTTAAAAAAACAAAATTGAGTAAATGCAATTGCTGGGGGAAAAAGTGTAAGTGAAAAATAAAATTTGAGAGAAAAATTTCTAAAAGTAAAAAAATGTCTTGACAAAATATTCTTGAAAAATGTCTGCTACATTAGTTTTTTTTTATCAGTCTTTTTTCTTGGTGATTTTTTTTTTATTTTGCTTGTTTTTTGTTTTCTAATAATTTAAAATCTATTTGGCATATTTTGTTGCATTATGGCAGGAATATTCCTCCATGTCTGAAAAGCTTAAGGAAAGTTATGACTATTTTAATGTTATTTTCGTATATGTCAATTTCTTAATTCTTCAGTAGCGTATACAGCAGACATTTTCCAATGCATAACATGAACTTGGTGATAAATACTGAAGATATATGCTTATTGAGTCATCCAATGGTTAGGGAATTTACATGGAAGGAGGAAGACATGAGGAATAATTTTCAGGTCATTTCTAAGGAAGTGGAAAATGTAAGGGAAGGAATCAGGAAAAGAAAAAATAGAAGAAAGGGAATGAAGGAGAAGGAAGACAAGGAGAAAGATGGCAAGAGAAAAGAAGCAAAAAGAGAAAAAAAAAACCTAAAGAAAATGAAAGCTAAATCAAAGAATTTAGAAAATCAAGAATGAGAAAGAAAATACAGAAATGAAAAAGATTAAGTTTATGGAAAGTAAAAAGAAAAGAGAAATGACTGGAAGAGAGTGGGAAAATAAATGAAGAGAAATGATTGGTAGAGAGTGGGGAAAAGAAAGGAAAAGAAATGATTGGTAGAGAGTGGGGGAAAAGAAAGCAAGAAAAATGATTAGTAGAGAGTGGGGAAATGACTGAAAGTGAGTGGGGGGAAAGAAAGGAAGAGAAATGACTGAAAGAGTGGGGAAAGGAAGAGGAGAAACAATTGGTAGGGAGTGAGGAAAAAAAGGAAGAGAAATGATTGGAAGAGAGTAGAGAAAAGAAAGGAAAAGAAATGATTGGTAGAGAGTGGGAAAAAAAGAAAGCAAGAAAAAGGATTAGTAGAGAGTGGGGAAATGACTGAAAGTGAGTGGGGAGAAAGAAAGGCAGAGAAATGACTGAAAGAGTGGGGAAAGGAAGAGGAGAAACAATTGGTAGGGAGTGAGGAAAAAAAGGAAGAGAAATGATTGGAAGAGAGTCGGGAAATGATTAAAAGTGAGTCGGGGGGAAAAGGAAGAGAAATGATTGGGAGAGAGTGGGGAAATGATTAAAAGTGAGTGGGGGGAAAAGGAAGAGAAATGATTGGTAGAGAGAATGGGGAAAAGAAATTAAATATAAAGTATAAAAATTAAAAAATAATATAAAGAAAGAGTGAAAGAGAAGAAGAAAAAGTTGATTGAAAGTAGTAAATACTATGAGATAAAATAAAATAAAATGAAAGGAGAAGGAATGTGGCATCTAAAGAATTGCAGTAAAAGAAGAAATAGGAATGAAAGAAAATGAAAGAAAAAGAGAATGGAGGATATGATGAACAAAAAAAGAAGAAATAGAAATCGAAGAAAAAAAAAGGAGATGATGATGAATGAAGAAAAAAAGAACTGGAATAAAAAGAGAGGTTGAAAGAAAAAAGCAAAGAAATAGAAGGAAAAGATAATGAATGAAAAAAGAAATAGAATAAAAAAATAAAAGACAAAATATGAATGAAATGAACAAAGATAAAATTATAAGTGAAAATGGATTTTGGTTAGTCCAAAGTAAATGCTGATAAAAACAAAATGTAATTCTTTTCTAAATAACCAGAAACTGGAATATAAAAGAATAAGAAATTAATAGACAAATGGATGAATAAGGTGAATAAGAATAAAGAGAATATGTAAAGAGAAATTAAAAATGTGCACACAGACATGAAAGAAAAAGCAAGTAAAAAAGAAAATGGAGGGAAAGAAGAAAAAAGATAGGGAAAAAGAAAATAGAAAAGATTGGAAAGAAAAAGATCAGAAAAAAAAGAATAAAACAGATTGGAAAAAAAGAAAAACATTGGAAAGAAAAAGAAGAAAAAATTTGGAAATAATCAGAAAGATAAAGATGAAAAAGTAAAATGAAAGAAAAAAGATGAAAAAGTAAAATGAAAAAAAAAAGATGAAAACGTAAAATGAAAGAAAAGAGATGAAAACGTAAAATGAAAGAAAAAAGATGAAAACGTAAAATGAAAGAAAAAAGATGAAAACGTAAAATGAAAGAAAAAAGATGAAAACGTAAAATGAAAGAAAAAAGATGAAAACGTAAAATGAAAGAAAAAAGATGAAAAAGTAAAATGAAAGACAAAAGATCAAAAAGAAAAATGAAGAAAAAGAATAAAAAGAAAAATGAAGAAAAAGAATAAAAAGAAAAATGAAGAAAAAGAATAAAAAGAAAAATGAAGAAAAAGATTAAAAAGAAAAATGAAGAAAAAGATTAAAAAGAAAAATGAAGAAAAAGATTAAAAAAATGAAGAAAAAGATTTAAATAAAATGAAGAAAAAAAGATTAAAAAGAAAAATGTAGAATCCAAAATGGAGGAAATAAAAAAAACTCAATACATGTTTTAAAAAAAATGTTCATGACAAAAAGAGAAAGAGAAGGTGTAGAAGGAGATGAAGATAAATGGACAAAGACAAGAAGCAAAAAGATGGAGGAAATAGAAACTGAAGATAGAAGGAAATCAGAAAATTAAAAAGAAAAATGATAGAGGGTGGGAAATAATAACAAAATGAAAGAGAGGTATGAAAGAGGGGGGAAATAATAATAAGATGAAAGAAAGGTACAAATAGGAGCTGAATGAAAATAATAAAAAGTGGAAGAAGGTGAAAAAAAAAAATCAATATATGCTTGTATAGTTCGCTTAGAATTTTTGTGTTGTGTTAGCTGACTGACCTTTGTATAGAACATGTCTTTGCTTCCAGACAACAAAAGTCTGTTCGGAGGACAACAAAAAGGACCACTAAAATGGAGCTTCTCTTAAGCGTTCTGACAAAAAACATTTTGCTAAACACTCCAGACAGTCAGACATTGAAGAAAAAGTGGATGCCAAAGAATGCGCACATTATATATATATATATATATATATATATATATATATATATATATATATATATATATATATATAGAGAGAGAGAGAGAGAGAGAGAGAGTGATAGATAGATGCAGATATTATAGACAGACAAAATGACATAATATAGATATGAGTAGACAGAGAAACATGCAAGACAGACAGACATACATGCACTGAACCAGACATGCGAATTTACAGACAGACTTAGATAGCCTAAACATAGACAAGGCAAGGGAAGCTCATTTACAACTACACAGATAAGATGCACACTCATATGCACGAAGTGAACGCCCTCACAGAAATGCATTCAGAGTTGCATAGAAATATGAACACACAGCATGAAACGCTATGAGAAATAAATTTAGACACAGATACATATAATGTGTATACCACTCATGCATAGAGACTGAGAGAAATACAAATGCACATACTGAGAATTAAATAACACCTTTTATATACTACCATTATCATCATTATCTTTAGTGTATGAAATGGGTATAGAAATGTAGCATTTAATACAAGAGAGATTTATAGTAATATATTGCATGTATCCCATAATTGTTGTTATAAATGCAATAAATATTATGGGATAGAGATAGAACAAAAATAACATATAAAACAACAAATAAATAGAACAATTATAGCATAAGAGTCCATATCCTTAAATGTATATAAAAAAAATAACACATCACACCTCTCTTAGATCACATTCACTTACATCTTTTTCTATGAGTTTAGATCCATAAATGTGCCCCACAAGCTTTATCACATACTTCTAATGGCTTAATTTAAAATATAGTATTGTAAAACCATTTCAAAATTTCACTAAACTCACCAATTGTCTCTACCTATCCTGATGAAGTCAGAAAGCTTGGACTATATTTCCTGTACATTTCTTCTGAAATGAACTTGGGACAATTTCTGACAGAATTTCCTCATCTGAAAAGGATCATATGTAACTTGGAAAACGTGATCATTAAAATTAATTGGAACAAAATGCCTGTCATTTTAAAAAGAATTTGCCTTAAGGAACATTTGCTACCTAAATACACAGAATATATATATATATATGTATGTACACTTTTAAGGATTGCAACATTTATTGGTAAATGTGCTCAATAAGAGGAATACAGCTTATGTAAACATAAAGTATACACTGAGGTCAACACTGAGCAGCAAGTCTATCTCATTTTTGAATGCAATCTTCATGGCCTGAAGATTGCATTCAACAATGAAACAGACAGTCACCACTCGATAAAAAACAACTCCTTATCACTGCTTATACATATATATATATAAGGGAAAAGTTCTCAGCCTTACCAAGGAATCTTCACTGTAAAATTACAAATTCTTTGGGATATTCCAAGAGATTCCCAAATTCTCGCTTGACGAGGAAGCATGACCAGACACCTTAATTCAACTTAATTTCAAAAATTATATTAGGGGTCTCGGCTCCCGCTTTTGAAACCTGAGAACTCTTATGTAGCGAAGGAATCATATTTTAAAAAAAAATATTATAATATAAGCTCTGCTTCTGTATGGAACACTGTCTTTTTAAAAATAAAAGCAAAAATACTAAGGAACTCCGGATTATTTACCTAACGTGTTCTTTCTTATTTTTCTGCATACCTGCACACACACACACATATATATATATATATATATATATATATATATATATATATATATATATATATATGTATAAATATAAAAGTGAACACAAGAGTCCACACTTAGAGGCGACAGTCTGTTTCATGCTAGATGCAATCGTCAGGCCACCCGATTGCATCTAGCCTCTAAGTGTTGACTTCTATGTTCACTTTTATATTTACACACGCTCTATCTCTGATATTGAGCACTTTATCCCATAAATATAGCACATTTTAAGACTATATTTCTCTCTCTCTCTCTCTAAATATATATATATATATATAATTTTCATTTATTATAATTATCTTTTAAAAAAATATAATTCCATCGTGACAGAAATTACTGTTTTGAAACTGACTACAGTCATAAACTTTAATGTCAATATTAAACTTGAAATTTGCAGCACAGTTTCATTCTCAAGTGATGTTTAGAATAACTAACTGAAAAAATGTTTTACTCATAGGTTGGAAATGGAGGTGTAATCTGGGTTTTTTTCTTTCGTTATCAGGGGGTCTCTACTCTGATAAAAGTATGAATGTTTATTCTGTAATGAGCACTGTTTTTATAAAAATAAAATATTGATACTAAAGAACTTTGGATCATTAATCAAACTGTTCTTTCCTATTACATCAATATATACACACGTGCGTGCGTGTGTGTTGGTGTGTGTGCATGTAAGACAGATATGAAACAAACCTTTTGAGATACATGAATAAACACTTTAGACATAAGTGGTATGTGGCTATATTTATATTACACAGACATACACACTGAGAAGCATTTGAATACACAAATCTCTTAATGCTCAGCAACATAAATATATACACAAAAATACAGGCTAATACTGAAATGTAGAAAATGAGAGAGAATCACTTAGACAAGCATATATACATTAATTAATGCTTTTTTGCAGGGACAGAGATTTAACATTCACAGATGGTCCACTTGGACAGATGTCTATAAATAGGCCTTTAAATGTCTTACCCCTGAGGCCATCTACACTGCTGTTCAGTTCACTTGGCATTATTTATAGGGATGTGTCTTTTTTTGAATGCCATCAATGGACACTGATGGAAAACAAGACGCTTACTGAATCTTAATAAATTCTCTTATCTACTCCAAGTTGTCAATAATAAAATTTAGATAAAATATTTCTTCCATATATGGTGTGATGGATAAATTGTTCTCTAAATTATGCAAAAATTGAAAATAACACTGACATCTCATTTTAACATTTTCAAAATTGCACAAAAATATCTTGAAATACTACAGAGTAAATTTATTTAATAAAATCAGCATTAACTTCAACCATGGCCTCCAGATGACTTCAGATTCTCTTGCATCTCTTCTGGACAGTCTACTTGTTTAAGGTGGTGAATGGCTGCCATAATCTCTACCTTCAGTTCATTTTTGGTTTTACACAGAGTTTTGTTGGTCTTGCTCAACTGCACCCAACACATAATAATCAATGTGGTTGCTATGTTAGGTAGCCAGGTGTAAGGGATGATATAGCCGCAGAAATTGTGTGACAGCCATGACTGGGTTCTCCTGCATGTATGGCATGGTGAAGAGTCTTGTGGTCGAACATAGGGTCTTCCAAGAACCACCTTCTTGGCACAGGGCATGGATAGTGGACCAGTCCATTTACTTTTGAGAAATAATAAATAAATTTGTAAAAAATGAATACAAAAAAAAATGAATTAAAATAGAGAATGAGAATATATATATATATGATGGCTGGCCACTTACATCTGAGGAAGCCTGTCTACTAGGGTGGCTAGCTAATCCCCATTGCAGACGCCTGCTCAGGCACATTTGTGTTTCAACACCCACAGACTCTACCTTCACTTTATACTCCAACTATGCTGAGCAGACCTTAGTTACAGTTTCTGAGATAAAGCACATTATCTAGTGTGATCAACAGTCCAAACAAGGCCTGCATGCTCAAGCCCTTGGTCACGATGACTTGTGACTTCATGCTAAAACAACCATTGACGCCCCCCCCCCACCAAGGGTTCCATCTACCCAATTTCACTCACAAGGCTTGGGTCAGCACGTAGTATGGTTTTCAGCCACTTTCCAGATCAGTAACATCAGGAAGTCTCCTTCCTGACAAATGGTTAGAAAGCGAATGTTCTAACCACTCAGCCATATATATATATATATATATATATAAGTGTTCACTTTTATATTTACACACGTTCTATCTCTGATATTGAGCACTTTATCCCATAAATATAGCACACTTTAAGACTATATTTCTTCATATATATATATATATATATATATATATACACACACACACACACTTGGTTGACTCTCCCATCGTATTTGATGTATGAGAGTCAGCAACTCAGTTCCTAGGAACTGACAGCCAGAAACCAGCACATATGATTTGATTATAGTGGTGAAGGCTTTGTGCAGAACCATCCAAACTTTTTGGAGGGCTAAATACAGAGACTTGGTACACTATGTGCCACAAGGTCCCCAAATAACCTTCCACAGGTTTTGAATTCAGAGCTGTCCTTCTCCTAGACCAGTTGTCATCCAAGGATATAGAACCCGGTCTCTCCTGCTATTACCCATAGCCGGAGGGAGAAGAGGATGATTCATACCCTTTCCCAAGGGTATTAGCAAATAAGTGAATGTAATAGATTCGACTGGAATTTGAACTTGCCTCCTGAGCCCTCAGTCTGAGCCACTACCCATTACTCCACCACTCCTCCACTTATACATGTATAAAATAAATAATTTGTGTGTGCAAAAATAAAACAGAATATGAACATGATACCTAAGAACACATTTTGAAAATAAAATACACAATATTATTATATTCTGTGAAACAATTATATTTACATATTAATGAGGCATATTGATAAGCAAAATAAAGCATAAATATAAACTTTTTAAAAGTTATGTAATATTTAAAAAAAATATAGAATATGCATATTTATTTTTAAAATAAGTTACATGGTAAAAATAAATATTTGTAAAAAATCAATATTAATATATGTGTTTGTTATTCTATACTTAGAAACATTGGAGAATAAATGCAGATATTATATATGTATATGTAAGTACATATTTCTGAGAAAATCATTTATACAATTTTCAAATAGAAATAATAAAACTTCAAAGAACACACAAGTCAGTCGTTATTATTTGATCAACAAACAAAAATGTTTAGCTTCAAAATCAATCAAAATTTCTTATTCATTGAAACTTGATGACCTATAATTATTTTTTTCAACAATAACTTCAAACCTTACAGGTAATGTAGTGTGTGTATATATATATATATATATAAATGCATACACATATATACACACACACACATTATATATATATATATATATATATATATATATATATATTGCTGTACAAATAGACTATATATATATATATATATATATATATATATTGCTGTACAAATAGACTATATATATATATATATATATTGCTGTACAAATAGACTATATATATATATATATTGCTGTACAAATAGACTATATATATATTGCTGTACAAATAGACTATATATATATATATATATATATATATATATAGGTACTGCAATTAAGCTTTTTATTTAATTTTTCTTGTGATCAAACAAGTGTTTTCTTTTCTGGACACAGAGTGTGTAGAAACCGTACAAATATTCTGTAATTCCAAGTGCTTTCTGCTACACTTTTAGCCATCATCAAGGACGATTTTATTTTTGCTTTTTAACTGGATGTATGGGTTGTGTGCATGCAATTTCTGGTCTCAGATGAGATTGAAAGTACTTGAGAAAATTAAAATTATTTGAAAGAAAATTTTGGAATTTTTCTTAAATTTTCTACAGCCACCAAGAAATGCATAACTTTATTTTGTCCACAGAAATTAGAATGTTCTAATTACAAACCTTGGCACATGACATTAGGACACTCGAGCCCCCCCCCCCCACCATGGACTAAATAAAAGTTCAGTCCAAAATTCAAATAAATATCACCTGAGGAAGGCCAGAGCATATAACTCCTGAAACATTATGAATATGCCAATAAAGATGAGGAAAACATTCCAAACAATGTAAATAGTCTAAATAGTTACAATACTTCATCTCAGAAATATATATATATATATATATATATATATATAAAATAATATTTTGTATTGATCATGCATACATAAAACATTACATGCACAAGTCTATAAACATAAAATCTATAAGTTGTGCGTGTGTGTTATGTATTCATGAACATTGCAGAATAGGATTATTACAATTTTCAATAAATAATATAAATGTTCACACACACATACACACACACACACACACACATACATATATATATATAGACCTTGTGTGTGCATGTAAAACACTTGAATTTTTAGAAAACAAATACTTAGCATAGATAAATTATTCATTGAAGTTAAGTATGATAAGTTTTTCGAAGCCTGCAGGGGATAAAAATCAATAGAAATCTGACAAAAACAACTTCATCGTTAGCCAAAACAAATTAATAAATTAATCTATTTGTGTCTTCCTTAAAACAATAACAACTTTTTTCCTTCCATATTTGTTTATTTTCACATCAGACATTTTCTAATTTCTACCCACCCCCCAACCCCATACAGACATGCATATTCAGAAAAAAAAAATAAATAAAAACAGAAATTATGATACCAAACTACAATGAAGAAAAGAAAAATATCCCACTATTTTGTGTCCACCAACCCAGCTACTTCCAGTGTGAAAAGAGACTTGCATATAATCATGGTTTCTGAAAGTATCCCAGTAGCAAAAAACCAGCATTTTTCATGTAAATTCTATTATCTGAGAAATCCTGAACAAAACTATTTGAAAAGGATTAAAAATAACCCAATAACAACAGAAAAAAAATGTATATAAAATAAAATAAATTGAATAAGATATAAAATCCAATAAAAATCATGGGTGGGGAATGAAAGAACGAAAGAAGAAATAAATGAATGAAGCAAGCTGCACAATTTGCCATCCAGAGAATGCACAACTGCACAATACATTTGAGTTGCATTTCCGCAGAACAGCAAATTTATAGCAAAATCATTGTTCAGGTTAGATAAAGCCAAAAACAATGGTACAAGACGGCCTTCTCTTTCAGTAAAAACTCACTTCAAAACTTGATTACAAAAATAAAATAAAACAGAGAAAATAAAAATAAAAAAGACAATATTTCTCCTAAGAATAATGAATTAAAAAGTAACAATTAAATGAACTATGTTTTGTGTACAGTAAAAAGGGGGTGGGTAGTGTTATTTATTTATTTATTTTTTTACTTTGTTTTTAAATTTGGATATTTTGTTAAATTTAGATGACACTGTTATCAGGAACAGTGTCAATACTCTCAGATTTGTATCAGTGTAGTTTACTTCATAATTATAGATATCAGTTTCACTTTAATTCATACTTCCTGCATGCTCATCAGGGAAATGTTTGTTACAGATCTGCCTCATGGCAGAAGTAGTTGCATATCTTCCATGGGTGCTAGTGGTTGCTATTTGAGCCCAGATTTTAAAATAAATACTTTGAATATTGATTTTCAAGCCAAAATGGCAGACCTTCCTGACTTCAAAGATTCTAACAATATAATCTTTCTATAAATATTTCCAGCCATTTAACCATTATGGTCAGTAAATATAGCTTTCCAGTCATCTTTGATCTTCAGGGATTTGGGTGCAATGTTAGTCATTATCTTCTGCCTTTTTGATTTTTCTTCTTTTGTTTTTCTCTCTTCTTAATGGTGTTTTTAGGAGTAGAGGTTAATCTTTTGATCCCTGTTTAGGGTTGGGTTTCTGGTTTCCTCTAAAGTCTTCTTCTCTTTCGCTTGCATCTTCTTGTCATTATCACCTTGCTTGGGGAGGTACCTCTTACTCTGTAAACCTCTACCATAAGTGGCTCTTGAGTCTTGTGCAGGGAGAACATCATAAAAAAATCCTTGTGTCTTAGTAGCTTTATTGCCTTGTTTTGGGTAAAATGATTAATAAAAAAAATCAGTGTCAAAGGTCAACTTTTTCTGTGTGGTAATAGCAGGATATTGGTTTTCTGTTGTAATGGAGTGTCCCACACTCTCTATTGCCTATGTGGACTGACTATATCAGTAGCTATATATAGTGAGCACAGGATATACCTGCAAGCTTGCCTCAGGAATTACTAACCTGCCACCTGATTCCCTGTCTTTCAGTAGTGTATTCTCTTTTACAATAAACCTCTCTTCTTTCATTTACGCGCATGTTGCTGTTCCTTCACTCAAGTACCACTTTTGTCTGTTTGTAACCTCTTTAAGGATACAACACTAACCCAGGTAAAAAAGCAAGATTTCCTAAATGTTTTGTTTCAAGGGAAGTAATTCAATTGGATTACTGGTACAACATAATTTTTCTTCCATTATCTATTCCCATTTGGTCATTAGATGAGTCTGGCATTGGACAGATACTCCACTCTAATTTTCAGTAGACAAATAAACCAAATAATAAGAGAATACATTATGAATAATTAATTATATCCCACCACTGAAATCTTTGTTATGTAAACAATAAAATTAAATCATTATATAGTATTATGAAAATTATATTACATTCATTTCAAACTAAAAATCTTACTCTCATAGTATATTAGTAGAAAAATATAAAATTTTGACTGTTTTTAAAGTATGTATTATATTATTTTAAAATAATTTAAAAATGTAGGATTTTGACTTTTTTTAAAAATTTAACAACTCTCATCTGCAAAAGGAAAATGCAGGTTACCCTTGGTTATGACAGTTCTGACCTAAGATGATTTGTGGTTACAATGCAATCTACCGTAATTTTATTTCCTGGTTGCATGCGATATTGGATTGTTGTGAATTCACTCTTTTTCATTTGTGCTGTGTTTTTGGAAACTTATAGCCCTTCATTATGGCTCCCAAGTGTAGTGTAACCTCTTCTGATGGTGGTACTTTGAAGAAAAGGAAAGCCATCACCATGGAAGTGAAATTACTGGTATGTTCTGAATTACACAGGAAATTGCGTTATAACAAATTGTAGGAATGAAACTATCATGCCGAGGACCCTCTGTATATCATTTTGACACGGTTGTAAGATAAAAATTGTTTGAACTTTGAGGCTTTTCAATATCTTGATACTATCTGACTAAAAAGTGTTGTCCTTAAGTGCAAAATACATTTCAGCATTAAAGAAAGGCTTGTTTTTGAAAAGTCATTGAATTTTTATATCACAATGGATATCCAGGTAATGATGAAAATGTCACTGAGTAAACAATGAATTTCTTAGAGAAAACATTTTTATTATTAATTTAATTCTCTTTACTGCTGCATTTTTATTCCAATATGGAAGTCATTTTGTATTCTAGGAAATGCATGTATGAATCCTAAGCAAACTAGTTTGATAAGTCATTGCTTGTGAGGACCATCCTCATTGGTGACTCTATATTAGTAACCTTGAACCAAAAGTGTCCTATTCAAATATCCAGTGAAGTTGATCTCTATCCAGTTCAACTTCCCCCAATTCTGTATCCATAACGTGCTGACTGTAAATGATTCTTTTTGTTGTGATACCTGACAGTTATTAATTCATTTTTCACCATTTTCTTTACAACCGATTTTCTTGTAATTTGATAAGCAACCACTGAAAATTTTATCATCGTATTTTCCCCCTGAAACAATTCCTCCAATTTTCTCCAAATTTTCTTTTACTTTATAAGCAACCCGCCCCCCCACCAAATCCAACTCTTCTTGTCCATCAGTGTGGTATTCTTTCTCCTGTTCTTTTTGTTTCTTCACCTGTAGAAAATTCTTTAAACATGTTTAAATATTGTCGACAATGAAGTTTACAGAAGAAAAGAATACGAAATCAAAGATTTGATTGTGAAATCACTGTTAATTACATCAATTCTTTTTCTTCTTTCTTAAATTAATTATTTTTCAGGGTAAAAGTTTACATAATCAAAGTAATCAAAAATCAAATTGTCCTCTTCATTTAAAAAACAAACTAAAACAAAAAAAATGGTTCCTTCATTCTACCCCCACCTGTTTTTCTTCACTCATATCTCGTCTCTCCTTTACAGTTTCAGATGTGCATGTCTACTGAGAAGAGATTTTAGGTGAACTCTTCATAAAATCATTGGTATAAACTGTGATTTCAATTTTCAGTGGGGAATGACTGAAAAACACTTTCTCCTCCCCTTTTATAGGCAGAAGCACACAAATGCATGCTGGGATGTTTTTTCTTAGCCAATAAAATAAGCTGGTTTGCATTTTCACCCGACTCAGACCCAATCTGTCTCGTCTTGAAGTTAGAACACTACATTCTGAACTTGCTTTTGTGTGTCAATACCAATTCTTAGTTTTTGAACTTGTTGCCTTATTACTGTTGATTTGCCTTATTACTGTTGATTTGTCTTGCATATATTGTTTGCTTGCATTATATTATTTTTGCAGTGTTCCTTTTTCTTCTTTCTCTTGTTATTGCTTATTGCAAACTTTAGCAATTCTGCTTGTTGGACAGTTCTGTTCCTTATTTTGCATTTAACCATGGCTACTCACTCCACATGAACATTTGGGAAGCCAACTTTGAGAAGTTGATTATTTGACTCTTACACTTTTGGTGCTATTTTGTATACCATTCCAGGGAAATGAGTCTTACACTAGATTGCTAGGTTATTTTTCACCATTGTGGCCACTCCTCCCCTCCATCTCATAATTGTGGTTCATGATGACATTCAAAATAGAATAGTACAATGCCTTGCTTGTTCCTTTTGCACCAGGGATGTTGAGGTTACTCCATCCCTCATCTCAGAAGTTAAAGAAGCAAAACCTCCAAAACCAGTGATGTGCAGAAGTTTGATGATGTTTGGGGATATCCAGGGCCAACTCCTTGATTGCATGCCCCAAAAACTCAAGTAAGGGCCTATAGAGCCTAGTATTGAGAAATGTGAGAAAGGAAGACATTTTTAAATATATAAAAACAGATGAAACATGAAATAAACACTTTATTCAAATTAAATATAAATCACATTTTTATTTTACTGTTTGATTTGATGCCCTTCCAATATGGATGCCCGGGGGTGTTGCACCGACTGTGCCCCACTTCTGCATGCTACTGCAGCAAGTGGTTTGAATTTAGAGTTTTCCTTCTTCTAGACTTGCGATGATATAAGGAGGTTATTGCCCAAACTACATGTGCCCCTCTCAGCTATATCAACAAAATCCAAAGGAATACAGGGTGTTACCTTTGGGAATGGCTTGGGTGCAAGAATTGCAAGAAAATTGTCAGCGTTGACAACCAAACACTTTCAGCACTCCACTCCAGGTTTTCTGTCTGGATTTACTTTCACAGCCTTTCCCGGGTTTGAATGGATATGACTGCAAGGCAGCAGAGATTTAAAATCGGGGTTTTCTTCCTGGGTTGTTGAGCATCTACCCAATGTAGCTGGTTATGTGAAGCCAATTTTCTACCTTAACCTATTCTCTGGCTTGGAGCTGGACATAGTTGTCAGAAGCATTTTGTAGAGAGTGGGAGCTTTTCCTCACTATCACCCCCCCCAACAGATATGACAACCTTTGGAACATAATGTACGTATATAAATAATTATGTGTTTTAGAAGCTTAAAAAAAAAAAAAAAAAAAAAAAAAAAAGAAAAATAACAATATACTGCAATAAAAATTATTTGATGGACAGAATATTTATTCGAATTAGATTGTCTTTCTTTCAACTTTTCTTGTAAAGGAAGCATTTTTTTGGTTATCATCTGAATAGTGATCATCACCATTTATACTTTAGAACTATTATTAAGTAAAACTTTGGATTTTTAAAAATTTCTAGACGTCATTACAAATCACTGAAACTACCGAAAACAAAACTGTTGCAAGTGTGGAACACTATACTTACCAACATTGTTTTAAGATTCTTATTTCAACATTGATCGGTTTATACACCTATTTTCAATTTTACTATCCATATAGCCTCTCTGTTACAAACTCAGAAAACAATATAATTTACCAAAAATGAAATATTAAGTTATAAATACTGTAAGCATTAGCCAAATGTCATCTACGAAGAGCCACTACTTAGATGTAATGAATAAAGTTAATAATAGAATATGCAAATGGTATGAGGACACAAAAAGAAGAAGACCTGTTCTTTGAAAAATAACAGGTGTTTCTTGCCTCGAGGTCCAGACTTGGTATTAATAAATTTTGCTATTATTATTTTGGCCACTGGTCTTTTAATTTCAAACTGGAAGAGTTTCAGATAGATAGAGACTTTATTCAAAAACATTTTTTGGACTGAGCACAATAATGTTTGGCTGGAAAACAATATTCGCCTTGGTTTGCTGCAGGGAAATAATTGTACAGAAGATAAAACATTGAAGTTGGGAATTAGTTCAATCCTCAACCTCTACCCCCCCATCAAAAAAAAAAAAAAAAAAAAAGTTCAGTTTTTGTTTTTTGTACTGAAAGCCTTAAATTCTAGATTTAAAATTGAAGATTTGGGTTTTTTTTTTTTTTTAATTTGATCATGAAAAGATATGTTTTCATTTTTTTTTTCAGTCAGTCCTTGACATATCAATCTCACTTTCGATGGATAAAATTTTCTTTTATTATTTCTGTACTAAATCTTTCTGTCTCCAGTTATTTAGTTACAAATTTTGTCAATATATTAATATTTGCTGAATGAAATCCCATTTCTTGAACACTCAGATAATATCAAATGTACTCTCAATGGCTTAAGAGACTGGAGAAAGTATCACATTAACCACCTATTATCATATAGATATTTAAGTTAACCAAATCAGATACGAAGCCATATTTATTGAACTAGTGCTTGATGAGGATTAAGATTACAGTAAATGACTTTTGAAACCAAATCTCCATGTTAGCATTTTATCTGTTTTTGTTATACTTTAGTTGAAATAAATACCTTTGATATCTGCTGCATGCTGACTTTGATTTCTTTCAGATAACTTTAAAATTCTTGTTTATATCCTTAATTAAGATGGTTTCTAGCACTGAACTCAAGATTTATTATTTTTTTTATGGAGTCTCTCCAAATACCCATAGCACTTCAAAAGAGAAAACGTCTTCTATATGCCATGTCCCATCTGGCCTTGGGTGATTTTGGCTTTCCACAACTTCCTATCCTTTGCAGCACTTATTAAGGCTTGTTTTAAAGTATCTGCTGTATACAAATGCTTTCTAAGATCAATGGTTAAAAATGGCTTTGAGCAAGTAAAGCCTGTGGGTCTTAGCAAAAACTACTCTCCTTCGAACCTTGTGGACTGGTGCTACAGAATCACAAACAAAGAACTGTACCAAATTAAAGAAACCATATCACTTGAGGGCTAGCAACAGCAGCAACAGCTAAAATGGATATCATATCTAACTTGAAGAGAAAATAAGATGCTGACATTCTACAACATTTCAAATAAAAGAGGAAAGAAACTTCCATCAATAATGGAAAGAGTGATAACAGCTACTGGACTCGAACCTATTTTCCTTAAAAATTGTTTTAAGAGAAAAAAATTATAAATTTCAACTGTAAATAGTGCAAGCTTCTCAGTCAATGAATGCCATATGTTTCCTTATAAGGAAACAGCTGATATAACCATGACACTCTCCTTCTGATTCTTTGTTCTGCCATCCCTTTAGACAAGATTGTTAGGTAGGATGCTTGTTATTTCCCTCTGTCTTTCTTGCTTTTAAGATATCCAGTGAGTGTCAAATTCTCCAAGACCTCTTTTCTCATTATGTGTGCTAGAATATCTTTTTCACAGATATCAAATATTGTTAACCATGGGTTTTTTAGACAGTTTAAACCAAGATGTGAGCCCCTACTATTAAAGTTGATCATGTTAAACTGTAAACTGAAATTTCTACTAACTTCTGCAAATAAAAGAAAAAATCTTTATACTTTGAGAAACCTTTTGTTGAGAAACCTTTCAACAACAAAAAATTAATTTAAGTAGACCCTTCTCTTTTCCAAATCTGAGTAGTAAATTTGATTCTCACTGGGTGCCACATTCTTATGGCCTTGTGCCAGAGTAAGTTAAACTTAGTACATCATACCATGAAGAATCACAGTATGGATTAATGGTTAATCAATTAGTCTGGTTGACTTATTTTGGAGCTGTGAGTTTGTGCCAAACTAGGTGAAGTAAATAATAATCACTACTATCTTAAAAAACCCCAGAGATTTTGCTTGCAATAATATTCTAGTTGGGCTGACAACTTTGCAAAGAATGAATGGAAATTGAAAAGACAATGTATTTCTATTTTGAAGTTTATCTGTTTGGTAGTTAAAGGCATCATTAAATTTATGTTTTCCTCCTGAAAATATTTTGGTCAGAACAGAAAAAAAGGATATTTAATTAATATCTTTTGTTTTATCAATATCTTACATCAGTTTTACATATATTTTGTATGCAAATCTAAAAAGGATAAAATATAAGCTTTCTAAAACATGTATATATATTATTTGTATATTCCTTATATATATATATATATATATATATATATATATATATATATATATATATTACACATGATGTCACTTATACAATATACTTATATCTGAATCATATTGTTAAAAAAAAAAAATGACAGATATAGCCAAAAGAATCTTGTCTATACTGACAACATCCAATTCCTGATAATGACTGAAACAGATAAAAGTAACAAAACATGAACATTGGAAAGTTTATCCACAATTTTGATTTTTGGATGTAAAATGTATAATTCAAATAGATAGATGGCATTTGTTGAATTTAGCATAAGTTGTTTAAATGAATTTTTAATGCTTGAAATCTTTCATATATAAATGTGGATATAAACCAAATAACTAAATATTAGCTAGATAAATATATTATCCAAATATCACATGTAATTTCTCATATTTTAGATTACATATTGATTATCCCCTTTTAATCATTTTAATGTCTATTATTACTTAACAAGTTATCTGGTGTTCCTCTTTTAAATTTTAAATTTGCATCCTTTCTTTTTTTTTCTTTTACAATGGCCCTCTACCTACACTCTACATTTTGTATTTACACCCCAATAATATATTAAGTTTATATTAACTTTGACCTTTGAATCTGTGCTTAATTTAGCATTCATCCCATGAGACTCAGCATTTTAAAAAAAAAATAATTTGTGACTGATGAGTTGGTAGAACCACGAAACTTTATGCTGCACTTTGAACTTTTATATATATATATATATATATATATATATATATATATATATATATATAAAATGCACTATCCAGACGGGCTTAATCACAAATTTAACAATATAGATAGTATTAATATATAACCCCACAAACCTACCCACATTTCTCACCCACACAAGACAGACATGCTTACTGAGGTGTTAAGGCCTCACACTTATACACACACACACACACAAATATACACACTTATACACATCATACTCACTCACTTTTTAATGAGCCAAATGATAACACACATCCATAGTAATATACATACTTACACACATTATACTCACTCACTCCCTAAGAACCAAATAACACACATATACACTTAACAGAGACACATCCCCTTTCCAGGAACCAATAAAACTGTCAAAATGACCAAGGGAATTCAGAGCAGCATGAATCCATCCAGCTCTTATCTTAACTAACAACTCGAAAGAGACTGTTTGACCAAGACAAGGACTGACCAAAATTCATGTTAAAAAATAAAATAATAACTTTTTGTTGTATTAGAGTGATTTCCTTTAAACTGGCAATGCCACATTAGCAGTGTCTTTACTATGACAATACCACACTATTCAAAAATAGTTGCTGAAACTGGAAGGTGAAAAGGCCGACTATGTGGAAAAGCAAAGTATAAAAGCAATAAAAGGGAAAATATATTCAAAGACACATGTGTGAAAATCCAATGATATTTAAAGACAACAAAATATACTACAATTTTTGACAGCATGAGTAAACTGGTGAATGTAAGAATATGTGTGTGTGCTTGCTATATATGCAAACGCACACACACAAACATATCTATACTAGGTATAAATATTCACAAAAGAGTTTGTGAATGTGAAGGATTTTTCACCTAACTTACCACCTTGAGAATCATCTTCTCAAAGGAAAACACTAACAAGAAAAAAATAAAGAAAAAGGAGCTTTCGTATTGAAGACATCAACAAATAAACAAATAGAAACCTGCAAACTAATTTACATTTATAACAGAGCTCTTACTTGTCAGAAGTGCAAAAAGGTGGCTAGTCACTTTCCATAAAGCAAAAGAGGGAGAGGTGGAGGAAATGAGAAGTCTTACATCATTTGAATGCTGCTCTATACCATTTATCGGAATTGCTTTGCAAAAGAATGAAATCATGTCTCCTCTGAAATGCTGTGAGAGGGAAGCAAGTTAATGTCAAAGATAACAAGCTCAACGTATTTTTGCTTTTATCTGGCAAATGATTTTAAAAATGAAATAAGGAAAAAGAGAAACAAGAAAGACTGAAAAATAATATTGGCTTTAAAAATATGTGCATGAAAGCAGTTCCTTTAACAATATTATAAAATGTTATCTTTGATGGGAAAATCCCAAAATAGTGAAAGCAAATAATTATTCATATAATTGACTGTATTGCATTGCATTACAATACTTTTTAATCATTTCTTTATTTTTTTGACAACATGCAATTTTTGTTTTAACTTGAAAGATGACCTGGTATTGCCTGGAATCAAAATGGTTGACATAAGCTACCAGTAAAATTTAAACTATAAAACCATGAAAATCATAAATGTGCTATTATAAAAAAAAAAAAGATATAAAAATAACCTGATACATTGTCAAAATTTAGATTAAGTATTTATCGATAACTTGCATTTTTCTACCTCTGATAATCTGTTTGACCTAAAGTCTTTGTAAGCTAGTAGCAAACTGATGTGATGATATTCAGCAGGAAGGAATTGGGAAAAGGAAGTGGGGAGTATGAAGTGTAGAGTAATGAAATGTGGAATGAGAAAAAGTACGAGGTAAGAAAGAAAAACAAAAAAAAATATTAGGTGATCAGAAAATGGTAATGGTAATTAGCTGTTTCCTTATAAGGAAAGATTCAGCATTCATTGACCGAGCTACTCAAGTTAAACTTTTTTTTTTTACTCCCTGACTATTGGGAAGGGATCAAAGTGTAGTATCTGTTCTCCTTATCTCTAATAGTAAGGATAATATTAGCCATTTCCTTGTAAGGATATATTGGCATTCATAGACCAATTAGCCAGTACTACTTTCAGTTGAAATTTGTTGGTTTCAATCTTGTAGTTAATGACTGTGAAACACTTGCCCCTCCACATTTTATAGACAGAAGCATACAAAT
The DNA here is from genome assembly GCA_964036315.1 of Acanthosepion esculentum. NCBI lineage: Eukaryota > Metazoa > Mollusca > Cephalopoda > Sepiida > Sepiidae > Acanthosepion > Acanthosepion esculentum. Next base: position 31,725,559 of record OZ038493.1, on the reverse strand, counting down.
GCATGCTGGGATTTCTTCCTAGCCAATAAAATAGGCCAGTTTTCAGTTTCATCTGACTCAATCCCATTCTGTCTTGTCTTGAAGTCAGAACAATATGTTTGTCCGAACTTGCTTTTGTGTGTCAACACCAATTCTTAGTTTGTGAACTTTTTGCTATATTACTGTTGATTTGCTTTGCATATATTGTTTGCTTGGTTTATATTATCTTTTTGCATGGTTCTTCTCCTTGTTATTGCTTATTGCAAACAATGGACAATTCTATTAATTATTTTGCATTTGACCATGGAAACTCATTCCACAAAATTTATAAAATCTTTCTTTTCAAACAATTTTTCAGGAAAATAGCTTTCTTAATTCTAGTAGCTGTTAATGCTCTTTTAAACTGTTAATATAACATACTTTTCTGTTTGATGTGACCGTATTATATTTCTGTATATTAATAAACTATAAAAAGAATAAAAAGAATATTGTCTTTCATTAAGAATGAAGAGAGAAAACAAGAAAAAATATACAAGAGAACTTTATCTTGTGAGCAAAATTGAGCATATTTGCAATCTTTCAAACTTTGAAGCTGAGTAAAAATTTCTGAAAACATGGTTGTGTATAATGCAAGCCCTCCATTTTTACCTTTAATTTTCATCTAAGATTTCTCGTTATGCACATGAAAATACAGTAAATGAGAGTGTATGCAAAGATACAGGTAAAGAGTGGGAAAAAGATAGACATACATAATCATAGTTGTCAAAACCTGCTGAGTTGACATGATTATTTATTTATGATTTATTATTATTACTAATACTACTACTACTATTACTAACATTATTGACAAAAAGTAGAATATGATAGGAAAAAAATTGCAACATCCAGAATGCATTTCAATTTACTTAAGGTTAAACATACAGATAATGCCTCGATCTTGGTAGGTACCTCAGCATAGTGTTAATGTTTAGCAGTGCTAGGCTGGTTTATGGCTCTTACTAAATAGAGAGTTCAATTCTCATTGGCTGTGATATAAAAATAAATTGATTGACTAATTCATTTTCTATGGCTTATCAACTCATTGCAAATTATTTAAAGCCAGAAAATATTTTTAGATTGTAAGGATTTTAAAAAAAAAAATAATGGTATTGGTGATATAAGTTTTACTAATTACTTACTAATTAACCCATAGCTGAGGGGAAAAGAGGTGCATTAATACATTTCCCAAGGGTATTTGTGCTTAAGAGAATATAACAAACCTAATGGGAATTGGAACTCAGCTCACTGATAAACAATTCTGAAACATTATCCATCGCACCATCCAAGCTTAAATCACCTGGTATTCCCAATAAAAAGAAAAAAAAAGACATTAAAGAACCCAACAAGAGTTGATATATCATAAATCAACAAAAATACAAATCGATTTTCATGAACGTCTCTATGATGACACAGTCTAGAACCTGGTCTAAAGGTGTAGAATTGTTTGTTTCATCATTGCTACTATCATAAAAGCACCTTTGATGAGTTGTATCTAACATTTACAGTATTTCTCTGGAATAAACACATACCTTATTAAATGCATACAATCTGATGCCTTTGAAACAGATGCAAAGGAACAGAAGGTGCATATATGTATCTTCAAGCCATGACACCTGCTTACACTAAACCTTTACAGCACACTTTTTTATAACAGCTCAGATACATATTGTGGATTTGTATCCATGTTATTAAATCCCAAGATAGCTGAAAACGTTGAAAATTTTATTGGAATATCTACTAATATCTAGTATGCATATACTTTCATTTTCCGTGTGCGTGTGTGTGTGTGTGTGTGTGTGCGGCAATTTTCTACCTTTCTAGAAAAGTCCATAACCTAAAGGTAGGTGAACTGCTAATCTGTTTTGTGGGCTCACCATGGCTGATTTGTCAAGGAGCTAACATTTTGATGATAATCAGCATCTCAGTGTGCAATGCCATTAAGAAATGTTGAAAATCACACCATGGGATGACCCAAGCCTTGTGAGTGAAATTGGGTAAACAGAACTGTTCAAGAGCTGTTGATGGTTGTGCTAGCATAAAGTTACAAGTCATTGGGATCAAAGGTTTGAACTTAATGGATTTGTCCAGTATAGTTGCATATAAGCCACAGGTTGACTTTGTGGGTGTTGACAAAACACAAACATTTCTGAGAGAGTATTTGCAACAGGGATTACCTCATCACCTGAACATATAGGCATGGTAATTAAGTGATTCCTCATGAGGAAACATTCAGCATTCATTGACCAAACTACTCAAGTTTGGTTTTTCACCACTCAGTAGCTATCGAGGTGGGATCAAACTGTAGTATCTTCCAGCCGTATATATTATATATTAATATTTTATTTAATATTTTTATTTATTAATCCACCTGTTCATTATGAAAAATTAAAACACTTTACATATGTTACTAAAACTGCTATGATACTTTTCCATGTAGTCAACATCAAAATTGAGGCATCTGTCTTGTCTGTACATAAGCACATATATATTCAATTTGAAGAATGAGAGTCAAGTAACTGGAGTCATCATGCACCTTGACAATATATGTCATCTCTGTGGAATTGCTTCCTGGATGAATACTGTTTCAGAGTTCCAAACTGCTGATAATCTGAAGGAACAATGTCAGAACAATGCATTGTGTATGGTAAAACATGTCAACCATTTCCTTGCTCATGAATGCAAACATTCCGGTCCCTTTCAACTTACAGTTTCTTTCAAGTTTGTCCAATAACTATTAACAGTCTGACCATGTTGTATGAATTCCGCGGGTAGCATACCATTTCCATCCAAGAACACAATTGCCATTGATCTTTTTGCTAACTGCTTTTTTATTTCCAAATAGGGGAGCGCAGTGATGATAGATGCTTCCAGGTCATGGAATTAACCTTTATCTCCAGAGTAATGTTATGATCCCAGGTCTCATCACCTGTGATTATGTGTTCAAGGAAGTTCCCATCAGCTATGTTGTTCCAAAATGTTGAAAAGAAATGTCCACTTGCTCGAAAATGTGTTCTTCAGTCAATTTCTTTGAGACCCAAAGTTGGATTTTCACACATGGTATGCAAAAAATTTTATTGCACCTTGCATCTTTTGCCCCTATTTTATGTTGGCAATCAACTTTGTTGTGATGTTACATAAGCAGGTAATTAAGGCTGTTCCAGCTCTTTCACAATGTTTTAATTCCAGTTGCTTTATCCCTATCTGTATCTTAATTCTTTTGATATCTTTCATATATTTTACATAATGTACACAGTAAGCAACTCTTAAACCAACTACCAAAGCATACTGGAGAAAAAGTGCTCAATGCTATGTTTAATAGCAAGTATTAATATAACATATAAATAACCTCCTGGTGAACAATGGCTGGCCACAATGAAAATTTCATATAATTTAAATAATGTAAAAAGTAAGCAATGCCTAAGGGTGTGCGCTGCCAAGGCATACTGGAGGAAAACACTCAATGTTATATTTAATAGTAGAGTATTATTTACATACATTACAATATTGAAAATAAGTAGTGATCAATATATAACATTATAGTTCTAAGTATATTATTTAAAATGTAAAGATGCATAATTGTTGATAATATATAAAGTGCCTTATTTATAATGGTATAATGGTATCTCAATATAAATTTATATGATCAAAATTGTTATTTAGAATAAATGTACATATTAATCTGGAAACTATGAAATATGCATGTTGTCAAATAGAAGTTCTTTTTTTTTAATCGATTCACCCCAATCAAGGCAATAATGCCAAGAGACACGAGGAAGTGAAAGAGAATGAAAAATCTTTAGAAGGAAATGGAAACTCAATAATAATAAAACTTTCAGAGTTTAAGCAGAGATGTTCGAAGTGTAGAGCTGAAATAGAATAGGAACTGGAAACTCTATCGTAAGCAGGAAACCAGGGATAAACCTCTACTCCTGTTCAAAAGACCAAGGAGGAGAGTGAACTGGATGATAGTTCACATGTTTTATATGAAGTTAAAGAAAATACTTACATATTACATTGTGCAACACCTTAAGATCATCAGAAAATGGGTAAATACATACCTGAAAGAAAGGAAAGAGAAATCACTTAGATAAATAAATTCATATACGTACTTATTCATTTTCATATAAATTTGTGTACTACATACGAGATAGTATTGGAAAGTTCCTGGACTGTAAATGCTGTGATTGTAATGTTTAACAGAAGTACATGCACATCTAAACAAGGCCAGGAGCCCCCCTCCTCCACTCTACTATAACTCAATTTTCATAAGGTAGCATTCATATAAAATACAAATTTTTTTTCATCATTAATAACCATATGATTCCTTTGATATGAGGATTTAAAAAAAAAATGCATGATGACTTATTTATAACCAAAAGGAAACCAGTGCAACATTAGTCAAATTATGCAACATATATCACATTATTTTGTTAAGTTAGAATTGTACACAATTAAAAAATATAAGTTAAAAAATGTTATACTTCCATAATTACAATTTTGAACAGTATATTTCATTTCTGCAATGATACAGAGTCTGGTTTCGGTAATTTTTTTTTTTTAATGAACTTTTAGTCATCAGACCAGAGTTGCCAGACTGGATTACTGCATTTTGAAGTTCATGACCTGCGTCATTTTAGGCTACTTTTAAGTTGGCATAACTTAGAGGCTGGTAATGGTAAGAAAATAGAGGCATCCCTTGATTAATGTGTTTTTGATTAGTGCACTAAAATTTTTATATACCAAAATATGATTTAGTGCATACATAATACTTGATTAGTGCGGTAAAACACTCTTCAGTTTAACCATAGCAATTGACAACTGATTTTTTATACAGTGTTTACATTAGTCGGACTATTGTCCTCATCTTTGTCGCCATATTTGTCACAATGTTTCGGCCGTTGTACGCTCCGGCCTTCTTCAGGGGGTTGGAATTTTGAACTGAACCCTTTATTTTGATCACTGGGGTAGACTGTTCTAGTTCCACGAGCAATGTTTGATGGATGTCAGTTATCAGTTATCTCCTGCTAATTTTCCCTCTGAAAGTTCTCCACTGCCTTAACTGGGTATTGAACTCACACTCTTTGGGTCTGTCACTGGATCTAACCAACGCCTTTATATAAAGGGTTCAGTTCGAAATTCCAACCACCTGAAGAAGGCCGGAGCGTACAACGGGCGAAACATTGTGACAAATATGGCGACAAAGATGAGGACAATAGTCCAACTAATGTAAATACTGTACATAATACCTCATCTCAGAAATATAGACAGACTCTGATTTTTTATAGTTAACAATGTACACATTAGCCGAACTAATTGAGGGATTCCTGTATATTTAAAATTTAATAGATATGAATTTTCAAATGCAGCAAATTTTGTTACTTGTGACTTTAATCTAATGAAGTTGTTCAAAATTGTTTTACTGACAAGACTTTGTTTCGTTCATATTTTTGTTTTTATTTTTAAATTAATTTTTTAAAGCGGATATTTCATTTCTTGGTAGACGGTTACCTAGTAACCTGTTTATCATCTCAAATTATTTGGATTAATAAAAAAGTTAAAAATCTATAATTGTACATCGATTTATTTTATGAAAAAATATAATTTATTTTTAATTCAACATTTTTAATTTCATTAAAAATGCAAGAGAAATTTACCAACAGGGCTTATTCACTGAACAGAATTTTTAGAACATTAATGTTTTAATTTTTTTTTTTATTTCGATTTAAAAGTTTAATTTAGAGAATCAGAGTGAAAATTTACAGGAAAATATACATACCAAAAGCAAAAAAGATTACAAGACAAACTGTTAATTTTTCAGCACCCACTGTCCACTTATTTAGTGAAAAACTGACAAATGCTAGAAATTGTTCTTAATTTTTCTATTTTTTTTTTTAATTTCTTTTAAGCAAAATCAACAAGTTAAAAAATTCTGAGCAATGGATGGCAAAAGAAAAAGTGGATTTGAAGTAATTAGTCTGCATAAAATGTAAAAACATTGTTTTATAAAGTCTAAAAAAAACCCCAGAAAACCAAAAAACAAAAGAACTGCTTTAAGTACAAAAAAGTATTTTTTTCAACTTTTATGCTATTTTCTTGCAATTAAAACTTCAAAGATACTTAAATTATTGAAATACGTTTTGTCGTTTGCTTTTAGACCGTCAGTAGCTCCTCCTCGTTTCAATAGTCGAAGATAAAAAATAAAATTATTTTTCAGAAATTTCATTAAGTTTTTTTTCTTTAAATGGTCAATGAATAAGACAAATGACATTTTTAATTAATGATAAATTAACGAACTAATTGAATTAGAGGAAAAAATTGCTTTTTGATAAACATCTATTGGTAAAAACTCCTGGCAATGAAACATCAATTCTAACAAGCTTGTCAACAAAAAAGTCTATTACAAAAAACGTCTGTCGACAAACCAATAATTAAAAAAAAAAAAAGAAACAATTATTGTCGACAAAATGTCCATCAGCAAAAAGTCCGAGTGCTGAGAGAGCTAGTCAATTTATTTTCTACTTTGATGGAATCCATTAGAAAAGCTGAGTGTGAGAGTAATAGATTCTATAATAACTTTTTTTCAACTTTTATGTACATAAATTAAACTGTCCAAATGATCTGTATCCGAGCACTTAGCCATTATCAAGGATGTTTTTTGTTTAACTGAATATGTAGATTTTTTTTATTTGTATAAAGATAATGTTTTTTTCATTTCTGAACACGGTCAGCACATTGTGGCAGTGTTTATAAGTGATATTATTGAGAGTTGGCATCTTTTTTATGGAAGTATTAATAATAAAAAAAGAAGTCAATATAATAACAATAAAGATTGTATTTTGTCAAAAAGAAAATGAAAATAAAGTAATTCTGGGAGATAATGTCTTTAAGGTGAGCAGGATATCAAGAAATGGAGCATTAATAATAAAGAACAAAACTTTTTTTAATTGTTTTATAAATGTTAAGACTCTGAGTTTTGTGTATATATATATATATATATATATATATATATATATATATAATTAAGTAATTCATTGAGTCTGAAAGAAACCTCAACAGAATGCAGAAAACACTGGACGGCCGTTTCGTCCTATATTTGGGATTCATCAGCAGTGCGCATCCACTACCGAGAATTGAAACCCTGACAGTTAGGTTGTCAAGCAAACACCATACCAACTGTTCCAACGGGCCTTGGTGAAGAATAGATAGCAAATCAGACTCAATATAGCGCAGCTCGCTCACATATTCCGTGGTGGAACTCAACTGAAGTTCTCTGTAACCATAGGACTGTGCCCCCCGGAGCCACGACTACTATCACCAAGCCGCTCAAACTGAAGCATTAGAAGCCGGATCAAGCAATGATATAAATCATATGATAGAAATTGTAAGGAGGATTTGATAATTATAATTAAGTAATTCATTGAGTCTGAAAAAAACCTCAACAGAATGCAGAAAGCATATATATATATATGTTGGTGCAATAGTAATGTCCAATTTCAGGTCTATATCAAAAATGAAAAAGCCCATGATTATGAAAATATTTATTTGTTAACATAACCTCCTTTGCTTTCTAGAACATCATTCCATCTGTCAACAAGCTTATAAATGACACACCTGTAAAATTCCTTAGGTTTTGAAGCAAAATATGAATCCAGCTCATTTTCTCTTGATATCAAGCTAAGACCATCAAAATGATTCTGTAGTCTTTAAAACAAGTGACAATCAGGAACAGCAAGGTCAGGAGAATATGATGAATGAATAAATATATCCCAATCAAACCCTTCCAAAAAATTTTTAGTCAGCTGAGCTATGTGAGGATGAGCATTATCGGGATGGATGATGACACCGTTTCTGTTCACTAAGGAAGGTCGCTTATGATTCAAAGGTGTTTTCAAACGACAAAGTTGATCACAGTACAGATTAGTTGCAATTGATGCTCATAATGGATAATTCCTTCAATATCACACCATACAGTCACCATGATCTTCTTTGGATGAAGTCCTCCTTCTGGGTGTTGAACTGATGTTCCGCGACTGAACCATGATCAGTGGTGTAAAAGATCCTCTTCTCATCACCTGTAACAAGCCTACCTAAAAATGGTGCCTGAAGGTGTCATGAAAACAATGATTCACAAGAAGCAACATGTTGCGCTGGAGACAATTTGTGTGGGGCCCATTTCCCGACCACTGAAACCTTTCTGATGCTTTTTAATTGGCGTATGGTTGTACGGTCTACGTTAAATTGTTCTGCAAGTTCCCTAAAGGTAATGGCGGGATTGTCTGTGACAACAGCTTCCAATTCTTCAGATTCAAGTTTTTTTTTGTTTTTGTTTTTTGGACAATCCTCTTTTTGCTCATCTCTCAAACTGAAATCCCCACTTCATAAATGGGAAAACCACGTCCTGCAACTTCTTTTCATTCACTGTATCTTCACCATAAACGTTCTGAATAGACTTTGCTGTTGCACTTGCATTGACCCCTTTATGAAACTCATACAGTAAGTTATGGAGAATGTGAGCTTTAGATGGGACAAACATGGATGTGAATATTGCGGAAGATCATGAAAAAATATTTTTATAGTCTGAAAGAGAAAGGTATAAATTACTTGTGATATTCCTTAACTATAACGAGAAGCACTAATTTCATAAATATTTTCTAAAACTTTCTGTTCAAAATTCAGACATTACTTTAGCACCAAAATATATTGCGTATATTTTGACAGCATGTTTTCATTGAGACATGTTCCACTGAATAATTTAGACACGTTTTATGTACTTATTTTCAATTAGATCATTTAATATTCACGGACAAGCTTTTTGGTATCATTATTAAAGAAAAAGAGAAAATCACCATGTTGTTACATATTATTTTATTCTGAGTACTTTCGACATAGGACAATGTCATCATCAAGGTGTTGTTTATTTTGAGACAAATATTGTAGTATTCATCATTGCTGAAAAATTGTGTTCATTTGAAAGTTAAATTTTAAAAAATCTTTTCTCTTGTTCTTTACTGTTCTCTCTTCTTAATAGTGTTTATTTTTCTTGTATTCTCTAACACTCAGTAAACCCTTGCATTTTAGTAGCTTTATTGCCTTGCCTGGGGGTAAAATTATTAAAAAAATAATAATAGCAGTGAATGCTGGACAATCTCATCACAGATGAAGAAAAAACTGGATGCAACCATAATGTGATTCTACAGAAGGATACTGAGAATACTATGGGCGGAGTACATATGCAACAAAGAAGTCATAAGGAAAATGGAAATGCTCAGAATCAGAAAGAACAGCTGAAATTTCTTGGAAATATAATGAGAAAGAAGATAGAAAGGTATAGGAAGTTATGGAGAGAGATGATCAGCAACAACCTGAAGTGACAGGGAACAATAAGTGAATAATAGCCTTGTGCCATATTTATTGCGAATCAATGAATAAGTGAGAAAAAGTCGAAAACTATCAAAAAAAGCAAAAGAGTAGAGTCAAACATTTAAAGTAATACATTTTTAATTAAAGACTTTCAATCATTTTGTCTTTTACTGCCAGGAAAGCTTAAATTATGCATGCCTCACAGCACCCCTCCAGACAACTTTGGCCTCAAAAACACACACTATATATATATATATATATATATATATATATATATATATATATATATATATATATAAAATCACTAATTTAGTCTAACTTTGGGGAGATATGAGAAACATTTCAATTTGTATGAATATATGACCGCATATATAATCTTTTCATTCTTCAGACACAGACAGACGCATCAATATATACATTTGTGTGTTTATATATATGCATAAATACTGAATAGTTCTTGGTCTAACTAAGAAATGCTAGTAATACCTCATATCTCGCTATCTAGTTAGTTACATATATTGACAAAATATTTATACACATATACATATGTGACATATATACAATTACATTATATATATATATAAAATACAACATAACAGTCAGCAGCATTAATCAGCAGGCAGGTTTAAGGCTCCAAGTTCATCAGAGTAAATTATAGAATGAGAACGGAAAACAGTATTCAAACAAAGAAGAGTTCTGGGAAGTGATAAAAATGGCTGTAAGTAATATTAAAATTGAAACAATTTAACAAAATCAATATTTGAAAGATTGATGAAGGATATAGAATGTTAAGGAGCCCATAGCAACATGTAAATTAGTAATTTATTCAGGTGTACAGGACATTGTTTTAATAAAATATATATTTTTCTGGCTTATATCTCTTGGCTTTACTTATAAATAAAAAAAAGATTATATTGCAGTTTTTTAATAATAAATCTTAACACCTCCAAACAAATTATTATAATATTATTATATTATAAATATAAGTGTTTTTATTCTTTTCTTTTTTTTAACCATTTAGTCTTAAGCATGGTGATAAAACGACTATGAAGCAAGGAGTTACTGAGAATGAATGAAAATGAGACAAAGTTAGTGAAAAGAAAGGAGTATATGCAGGAAAACTTACCAATATCTATTTTACTGTTAAAACATTGACAGAGTGTAGATGCCACCAGGTAGGGACATAGCCATTAGGCCAAAATTCTGCTTGAACAATATTATAAAAATCTATCTTACATATCTATAAGTTTACCATTCATCCATGTTTAGAATGTTGCTACCACATATGGTCCGGTGCTCCAGCCATATACCTAGAGATCATTGATAAAATCCAAAGAAGAATCAGCAATATTATTGGTTCCGATCTGGCATCTCAGCTTCAGTCACTGTCCCACTGCTGTAAAGTTGCCTCTGTCTTTTCTATAGATATTTTACTGGTAATTGTTCAGCTGAGCTCTTCACTGTGATTTTACGAATTTAAGTGCATTACTAGAATGGTGATGAGGAATCATCAATTTACAGTTGAGTTGGCTAGATGTAGCCATAGGTTTTATGCTAACAACTTATTTTCTCACACTTCTTGCTTGTGGAACTCTCTTCCAGCTCCATACTTTCCACTGAACGTGCATCTTCAAAAGTTTAAATGCAATGGCAATCACTATCCAATATCCTCCTGATTACTCTTCTATTGTTCTCCTTAGTAATGTTTCTGTTTTCTAATAATTCTCACCCAGTAACTCCTTGTATCATAGTGACTTTACTATCTTGCTTGGTGGAAATACAATTAAAAGAACAAAAAAAAAAAATATATATAAAAAGGTTAGTATGCATAGGTTGCATAGTGGAGTGGTTAGTACATTAGTTTTCAAGCTATAAGACTCGGGTCCAAATGGTGACCTCTTGATAATATCTACCGAACCCAAGTCTTGTGAGTAAAATTAGGTAGGCGGAATTGTTCATCTTTCAAAATCATAAGTTATCATGACCAAGAGTTCTAATCTACTAAGATGCATGGATGGTGTAGTAGCAGCATGGACTGAGAAATCAGAAAATCAAGTTTGAATTTCAGTCATGTTCTTACATTCAGTTACATGCAAATAATCTTGAGAAAGGTATGAATCCATCTCCTCTGAGCTATGGGTTAAATACTAGAACTTGTATCTGGAAAAATCATTGTTATTCTAAAAAAAATGCAATACTCACTCGCATAAAAATTACTCATATATTCCACAATATTTTCAACTTTAAACAACCCACAAAGGGTTTATAAGCCATAAAAAAAACTAAATCTAGCTTACTAACCTTGTTCATCTACTGATCACACCAGATTATGCATTCTCTCCCAGAAAAAGTAACTATTGTCTGCTCGGTATAGTTTCAGCATAAAACCACAGGCTAACTTAGTAGGTGCTGAAGAAACACGAATGTGCCTGATGGTGAGTCAGCAAAGGGGATTAGCTAGCTAGCTATCTTAGCAAAGCAGTATGCAGTGATAGACAAAAAGTTATCTCCCCTTGACCCAAACAAAATTAGCAATAAAAATAATTATAAATATTCGCAAGAATTAAAATGTAATCAGTCTCTTTAGTTCCAGTGAGTAAAAGTACGAGAACGCATGCATTCGTACTCGTGACAAACCAAGCAGATAAGTACAAAACTTTATATTGTTTTGGGGCACATAGTCCTTTGAAAGTAGACACATCCTAACTTTGTATAAGGAATTTCATATATATATATATATATATATATATATATATATATATATATATATATATATATATAGTGTGTGTGTGTGTTTATACTAAAACTTTAGTTTTGTTTTACTCTAACTTTTTCATATATTTATGTCGTTGTATGCTCATTTGTTTTGTAAATGAGGTCGATGTTTCATATTCGCGCATAAAAGGCATATTCGGAAAACGATAATATAGCGATCATTATTAGAAAGATTCTGGCGTGTGTGCTAATCCATAATAAATAATCTCTTTTTTTTTACAAGCATTAATTATACATATATTTAAAATCTCGTGTGGAAAGTAAAACAGTAAATAAAAGACACTGAAAATCTTCACCAAGATTTCTCATTTAGTGTCACATGCTTTTTAAACAAAAAGATAAAAGCATTGCAATAATTTAAAGATCCTCTTTGAAGTTTTAAATTTTGTTTTAATTGCAGGAAAATAGCAAAAATGCTGTAAAAAAAATTGTGTAATTAAAACTGTTTTTACTGTTTGTTAAATATTTACATTTCTGTAAACACGTCCATCCATCTTGCCATAATTGATTGATGTCTGTTAACAGAAGAATTAAACTTTTCAAAAACTTCGAAAAAAATAAAAAGCATTCATGAAAATATCATTTGAAGATAAACTGTTGCTGTAATGACTAATTAACTTTAGTTTTTTTTAAATATTACTAGTGTTTTGCGTGCAATTCTTAACAGTGGGAGTGGTGGTGGGGGGTTCTGTCTATCTTTCAAATATCTCCAACAAAAAATATATATTACCGGAAACTGTTAATAACGCAATATGACAATTAAAAACAGCTAAACTGGTTTATCAGTGCAAAAATCGAGGATAGAAAAATATGTGCACAGTGATTAAAAAATGTACAACACCAGACTAATGTTATATACGAACAAAAAAATTAACATTAAAGGCTAATTATTACCATTACCCCACCAAACATTTCTGTTTATAGAGAAATGGTTGTCAGGACTTAATGTATACTGATTCCAAAAACTTCTGGTAATTATTGGTATTTTAGTCTTGCTCAACACTGAGAACATGTCCAAGCTATAAAACCGAGTCGACTTCTAATTGTTAAATATATGTTCAGATATCGATGAAGTGAACGTGACATTTGTGGAGTGAAGATGGAAATAAACACCAAATGAAAAAAAAATGGTTTCTGAGTCGGTGAACTGCGAAAAATGGCCCAACGTCATTTTTAACCATTGATCTGAGAAAGTGGTTGTAGATGATAGGAAGCTGTAGAGAGCTATGAGCGGCGACGTCCTGAACAAATATGGTACATCAAAGAAGTGTTCATCCTCTCTACACTTCTAAGATTAAGTGGGCGTTAAAAAAAAATCTAAGATGAAATAAACTGATGTTAGAAAATAATAAAATAATTTGACCCTGTTGCAGGAGTATGTATGTTGTGTGTTTAAGTTGGGAAACACGTGTCTCCTGGAATGTTTATCCCACAACAAAAATGGCGGACACAGTATGTGAGTCCAGGTAATAAAATAGAAAGAAACATCTAAAACATATATATATATATATATATATATATATATATATGTATGTATGTATGTATATATTAGTTGTATATTTAGGCAACAATCCTTCTTTTATGCAAGTTTCATTAAAAACGACAGACAAGGTACTACTAAGTTTTTTTATTTAATTTTTCTTGTGTACGAACAAGAGCTTTCTTTGCTGGACAAAGGGTGTGTAAGAACTGTCCAAATGTTTTATTTTCCCGGGCGCTTTCGGCTATACCTTTAGCCATTATCAAGGATGATTTGATTTTTCAGCTTAATTGAGTGTGTGCATTATGTGTATGTCTTAGTGTGTAGTAGGGGTGTTTTAATTTCCAAATACGGTTAGATATGTATATATTAAACGATAATGTATTAACAAGACAAAAAGTTACATTGTTGCGAGCAACAAAGACAATGGTATTGTATGTATGTGACAATACAAGGAAATACATGAAAACATTTTTAAAGACAAGTGAATTTTTTGTGTATGTAGAAAATGAAGTTGCGTACGTGCATGCATTTCCTAATATGGGAAACGCGTTTTCACGATAGACTTAATCCTAGCGTGTCTAAGAAAAATAGGAAAAAGAGAATGATAGAAAATATTACAGTGTATTTATAGGTTCAGAAAGCATCCCCTAGTGGAGTTTTTTTAGGAAAGTAAGTGGAGTAACACCACAACCCTTATAGATTTCCACGCAAGTAGGTGATAGGGTTAACTGACGCATACAATTTTATTCTTTGTTTTAATATAGTTTTTACTTTTTTATTATATATGGAAGGAAAAATCGATATTAAAAAACTTAAGGCAATATTAAAATGAATAAAGTAAAACAAACGAAAAACACTGGTTTTTAAACTTAATTTATTCTTTTAATTTTTGAAAAAAAAAAATAAAAAAATAAAAAAATAATAAAAAAAACACTTTCGTGTCATTGATACCAGTTAACTTGCCAAACCTTTGAACAGTCAAAGACAGTAATCTGAAATACGATCTTTAAACATAGGAAAAATAAAATATTCTTCTTTATTGCTGTTATTATTTTTTAAAAAAATTCTTTCGACTTTTGGAACGTTCTGGATTAAAAGCATGTAAAGTTAAAAAGGACGACTGATTTTGTCATTTTGCGTATTTATTTTTTTTCGTTTATTCGTTTTCTGAACCATTTTTTTTTCTCTGGATACAGCAATGAGTGGAGGTTGATTAAGTTTTATTGGTGTCATTTTGTGCTCTACTCTCAGAAACGTCAGTCTGGCAGAAGCATTTAGAAAGTGTCCCATTCCCCAATCACCACCACCGTCTTTTAAATTTCTTTCGCTTTTCTTAATTTTCTTTTTCTCGTCAATATTTCGGTACCATTTGTATCTTTTTTATTTTTATTTTCCTTTCTGGGTAAGGTGATGTGTCAACACCAGGCACATGCCATCCGTTTGGTTCTGCCTGATTAGACCCTTCCTCATCGACAACACAAGAGCTTTCATCAGAGCAGTTCGTCTGCCAACTGCCTCAGGCTAAAGGCGGAAAGAACAAAGAAGAAAACAGAGAGAGAGAGAGAGAGGGGGGGTATATACAAGACAAACATACAAATAATGTCGAAAGAGGGAAAATAAAATAACAGGTGTAAGGATAAAAAAGATGTAAAAAAGTGGGTGATAGTAAAGGAAAAATAACAAGTTAAAAAGAAACATAAAAGTGAGAGAGAAAGAGTAAGTCTTGGAAAGAGACGAAGATGTAGCTATGGAGAGAAAAAGCAAGAGAAATTCAAAGAGTGAGAGAGAGAGAGAGTATGTGTGTAAGGATGGAAGAGAGAGACAGAGAAATACAAAGAGAAAATGAGAGGATAGAAAGAAGAGAGAGACAGAGAAATAGGCGCAAAACAATGAGAGAAAGAGATACAAAGATAGATAGATAGAGAAAGAGAGAGCATTGGGATAGGGTGAAGAAAGAGATGGAGAAGTTGGTACAGAAATGCGAGAGAAATAGAAATAAGAAGTGTGTGTGTGTGAGGATAGAATAAAGAAAGCGAGAGAGAGTGTTAGGATAGAATGAAGAGAGAGATGGAGAAGTGGGTACAAAAAAAAAAAAAAAAATCCGAGAGAAAGAAAATGATTGGGTTTGATGAAGTGAATCAAAATCGTAGAGATGAAGAAAGTAGATTGGTGGGGGTGAGAGGATGGAAATGCGTACAGAGTCAGCTGTTAGTTTTATTGTTCTACAGACAGATGCCTTTTAAACTACTTTCTCCACTCCTCTACTCTTCATCTGCAACCTCACACCCACATTTTCCCCCCATTGATTTGTACTTAACTCTTTCCCTTCCATCTTCCAATGCCATTTTTTTTTATGTAGCAGGGAAAATCAATGCAAACAACTTTAGTGATCAGCTTTGTCTTTGGTTGTCACTCTCCACAGCCAACTGGATGGACTGAAGAACGAAAAAGTCTGAATTTTTGCAGGGAGGGTTTTTTTTTTATCTTCGCGTTTTTATTTTTCTTGTATTTATCTGTCTTCACTTTCAAGTAATGAGTGTTGTGTATTAAAAAAATTAAAAAAAAACGAAAAAAACAAATTTACTCACATTACTTACAAATGATAAAACTAACACGAAAGATATAAAAAGAACGAAAGAAATGCTAAGACCAAAACAAATCCTGTTCTAATACTGACAGTATTTTTTCAGTATAAAAATGTAGTTCGCTGCCATGGTATACAGGATGTACCATATCTATTCAGGACATTGCCGCTCATAGCTCTCCACACTTTCCTATCATCTACAACCACTTTCTTAGATCAATGCTTAAAAATGACTGAGTCATTTTCGCAATCTATTGATTCAGTAACCATTTTTTTGTCATTTGGTATTTGACTGTCTTGGTGTTTATTTCCGTCTTTGCTCTACATAACTGAACATATGTTTAACAACTGTCTTTCCTGCTTTCATTTTTGCCTGAAACTGTTCATAATTTAAGTTCCTACATTGCTAAACATTATAAATCTTCAACTTCTGCATCTTAGTGGCTTTATTCCATGGCCTGGTGTGAAATGATTAAACAAAAAATTCCCATTCTTCTTGTGCTTATTAATATTAGGAATAGTATTTGAAATAGTTCCACGTTTGAAAAATACTCTAAGATTTCATTTTGATAGATTGGTTCTTTTTCTATGACTTATCAATGCTCTGTAGATTATTTAAAGCCAGAATTTTTTTTAAAAAATAATAATGGTTTAGTGATACAAGTTTTAGTAGCTGGAGGGAGAAGAGGTGTTTTCATACCTTTCCAAAAGGTATTTGCTTGTAAGTGAATATAATGAACCCAACAGGAATTGAAATTCGGCTCTCCGCTTAACAACTGAGCCATTATCCATTACACCACCCACACATCCAAGCTTACTGTACCTGGTATTCTGAAGTGGTCAAGATTTTGTATTCCACATTTTACCAAAAAAATTATTTTCCATATAATTTAAAACTGTTAAGGCCCTATGAAAGATGAAGAACATCAGCTTGGAAGCAGACGTTTGTGATAACACAAACCTTTCGTCTGAACACCGATATAAAAAAACAACAGTTTGCTTACACTCAAAAGAAGCATTTATTTACAAAGGCCATGACAAGAATTGTACACAAGATATAAGTCTATACAAGTATAAAACGGGATAAGAAATATTCCTCAAAAGAGGGATAACAAAATTCTCATTTTTAGGATGGGTGTTTGAGTAACTGGTCCTTGAAAGAGAAGTTTAGTGGAAGCAGTAGTCATGTCTTCATGATTTGAAGTCTGGTGTGGAGAGAAAACTTACACATCTGTTAAATGTAACAGCCAAAGAGGGAAGAGGAAGATTTATCCTTGTTCATTGTTAAAGAGTTACTACAAACAGTTGATTATACACTTCCTTCTGTCAAGGGCAGATAAGTAGTACTAGTACAGAACCATAGCACATTTGTAACTGAACACTCAAAACAATAATGTGTCAGAACTTCGAAAGGTTCTTAATTATACCAGAATAGTGTTTTGATATGTGAATTGTCGTAAGACAGTAAAATATTGGATTAAATCCATACTGAGAAATATATTAAAATAGAATACCTAAATTTCTTAATCCTTAAAGGAGTCCATTGAGAATTGATGATGACCCAACCTAGTGCAGCTAGATGCCTTGCTCAGGTTGGTATGGTTGCAACGGTTTACAGTGAGCCACAGCAGCCCTTTCTTTCTACTCCTACAATCACAGGGCACACAAGTGTGTGACGTCAGGGGAGAGAAAGCAGGTCGAAGGAGATGCCAGATAATACCAGATAGTACTGAGTTACTAACTGCCTTCAGGTCCATCCCTCCAGATTTTCCAGGCTGGTTTGAATTTAGAGTTTTCCTTTCCCTAGACCGGTTGCTACCCAAGGCTATAGAACCCAGTTTGTCCTGTTATTTTACCTATGGCTGGGGATATCTAAATTAAGAAGGATGCTAACAACATGTGGAATAGAGTTAGTGAACAGAGTACAAACTCTGGTTGGAGCATTTGGAAAGGGATGGATCCAGTTGCACTATTTCTGCTATGACAGGGTGAAGGAGACCGTAACAACTTGAGGACTTTCAACAGCAGCAACAACTAAAATGGATATCACATGTAACTCAAAGAGAAAAGAATGACAATGAAGATGTTGATGTTCCACACTACTTCAAATGAAAGGTTAGAAAGGAAACACCTGTCAATACTGAAAAGAACAATAGCAGCTACTGGATTTGAAAAAAACTTATTTTTCTGAAAAAATGTTTAAAGAGAAACATTTAATAAATTTCAACTGAAAGCAGTACTGACTGCTCAGTCAATGAACGCCAAAGGTTTCCTTATAAGGAAATCACTAATATTACCATTAAGCTTTGAAAAGCAGTACCATTTTGACTGTTTCATAATATGTTTAGTCAGAGCTTGTTCTTTGTGGGTGGTATGATATAAAACAACTCAATATTTCCAAGTAATCTCTATAAAGAGAAACTATTCAGTATGTTTCGACAAAATGTCATGGTCCATAGGAAAATATACAGGACTAAAATTTAAGAACTTAATTCCGTCATCATTTAATAAATGTTTTAGCTCGATGATAAAACTTATTGTTTTTGTTAGTAGTAGTAGTAGTAGTAGTAGTAATTTCATTTTTGGTAATGTGGGAGTTGTCACCTCAAAACAGGCTTCTGGAGGAACAGGAGGTGTGAGTTTGAGTCTCACTGAAGAGCTTTTCTTTATTTCTGCTTACAATGACTAAACAGAATGACAGTTTGAGAGTTATGATAAGAAGCAATTGGATTTAAAATGAAAGAAATAAAAGTTGAATTGACAATGCTTTATATAATAAATAAAAACAAAAAAGATTATTACAAACACTACTAGTACATGTAAATAAAGATGGCAACACATCAAGCGGTTGGACAAGATAAACAATGGTTATTTGCCTATATTTGAATGACTCTGTGGAAAGCAGCTGTCACAATGCACAATGGATGCAAATTCAGATCTGATCAGTATTGAATACCAAAGGATAAAAAGGAAGTGAAATAAAAATGAAATAAATATTCTCTCTCTCTCTCTCTCTCTATATATATATATATATAAAAGTGAACATAGAAGTCAGCACTTAGAGACGACAGTCTGTTTCATGCTAGTGCAATTGTCAGTTTGTTGCCTGTTGATTGCAATTGCATGAAACAGACTGTCGCCTCTAAGTGCTGACTTCTATGTTCACTTTTATATTTACTCACGCTCTATCTCTGATATTGAGCACTTTATCCCATAAATATAGCACACTTTAAGACTATATATATATATATATATATATATATATATATATATATATATATATATATATGTGTGGTACTTATTGGAAAGAGCTCAATATCAGTGATAGAGCTAATATATTTTGTTGTATGGATATGAGTTTGTAACCCTGGGTTTCATGTAGGCACGAAAACCAAGGTGACAAATTCATATCCATACAACTATATATATATATATATATATTACAGATAATAATCCATTGGTATATAATCCAAGTGGATCCTAATAATATAAAATATTAAAACTGATCCACAAAAAGAGCTCAATGTATTTATTTTAACACAGCATATAAATTTTGCCTGCCATAATTTAAATTTTTCCTACCATAATTTGATTTCCATTTGTTTTTTCATAACCCCAACTTGGGGTGGTGGAATTAAAATCTGGGTCAAGTTTGTGTTAACTCTTTCTATTTAAACCAGACAATATCTGCCTCTGCCTTACCACGATACGGGTTTTGTTTGGTTAACTCAATATCTTATTGTCAACACGTGTGTTGTCTTTCTTTTTTTTAAATATTTAATTTTTAAGTTTCTAACTTTGTATCAGCACACCATTTGCGTTAGATAATACTAGTGTATTAATGCTAGTTGAAATAGCTATTCTCCTGTGGTAATTTTGGATTTCTCTATTTTGTAATATATATAGAGAGAGAGAAAGAGAGAGAGAGAGTAGATTGATTTGCCTATCATCCGGCTTACACATCTCTCCAGTCTTTTGAACAGAAGTAGAAGTTTATCCCTTGTTTCCTTTTTTAGGATTTGGTCTCTGCTTCCTTCTAAAGTCTTTTCTTTCTCTTTCACTCTCAGTAGCCACTTGTATCTTAGTGGCATTATCAACTTGCATAGGGTGAATTGATTTAAAAACAAAAAAAAAAACATAGATAATCAATATTAAATTTTCCAAAAAGTGTATAGACACTATTTTGAAAAAAGATAAATGTACAAATAGTGTTTTGCTGTTCAATTATAAACTGAAAAGGACTGTTATTGATAGGAGTGTTTTTCCTTTATGCAAGTTTGGTTAAAAACCAATTAAAGTTTTTTTCTTAGGGATTTATTTATTCATTTTTCTATATTTTGGATTACATTTCTGGCTTCCATGACATATTACAATATAAATTACTATACTCAAACATTAGACAATTTGTATTTAAATATGTATCAGAAACCAGAATTATTAATAAATCTCAATTTTAGATTCATCCAGATCCTAGTATTTTATTATAAATATGATCAATTCTTGTTCACTAAGTAGTCTTTCAGTGAACTTTTGACCAGGGTGTTTATTCGATCATTTGTCACACAAACAAAACTGAAATTCTCACAATTAGTCATATCTTTTGCATATTTATTTGAGTATGCAACATGACAAAAATATGACTTTGTGATAGTTTACATGCTGCAACAGTTGCAACTAACTTTCTGCATTTATTTTATGTGGTTTACTACTGGAATTCATAGACAGTGAAAATAATGAGGACCTGTCGCATACATCTGCACATGTAGATGCATTTTTCATTAATCATATATTAATGCAATTCATTCAGTTGTGCTGCAAAAAAAAAAAATACACAAAACATTTTATGTAAAGTAGTTTGCAAAGAATCTTTGTAATTCATTTCTTTCAATTTGAAAGAAAAATGGTACTCAAATAAATAAAATTATTAAAATTTGTAGATCCGTGTTTGAAGATTCTTAATTCTTCATTTCTATACATGCATATTCTGCTATGTAAATATTTTATAAATATATATATATATATATAAGATAATGAAAAAATAGGAAATTTATCAATCTAACATGTTTCACTTTAATAAAAGCTTCATCAGATAATAAAATTTAATAAAAGTGAAACATGTTCGATTGATAAACATTTCCTATTTGTTCTTTATCTTATTCTGTCGGATTCTGATCCATATTTGATCCCAGCTCATATATATATATATATATGTGTGTGTGTGTGTGTGTGTGTGTGTGTGTGTGTGTGTGTGTGTGTGTGTGTGTGTGTGTGTGTGTGTGTGTGTATAATGACAATGATAAAGATATTGAAATTAAGAGATAATAAAGGCAACATTTTTTAATAATATCATAAGAATTCATTGAAAAAGAAAGTATGCAAAAGGTATGCCTAAATCTGGCACAAGGCTATATATGTAGAGAGAGTGGGTAGGGAGAATGATAGAGAAGCTTTTAATGATCAAATGTAAAGAGCAGTATATTTGTCAATGCATCAGAAGAGATGACCTTACAAAAATACGAAAGGAAAACCTATCATTGCCACAAAAAGACAAAAAAAGAAATGTAAAAACTCTTTTTTGATATTTATGTTGACACATGACTTGTCCAAGAAGCAAGATAAACAGCAGGGGACTAAAATCGACCATCCAAGATCGTAGAAATACTTCCTGGTTTCAGTGTTTGATTAATAGTGTAAGGAAAGCAAGTATATATATATATATATATATATATATATATATATATAGAGCTCTTGAGGATCCTTTGATCTCAAAGAGCATCTTGCATCAATCCGTGGTTTGGATGAAAGTGGTTTGTTTTCACAAAGCAAGAAGAATTGTAAGTCTGTAGACACTAGGAAGAATTGTCTGAGGCAGCTGTTCCAACATGGTTCCATTGAAAATTAAGACAATTTATTGTCATAAGAAGCATTAAATAGAAGGAAAGAGAAATGAATAACATGAAAGCCTTAAGGATGCCATCATAGAAAAGGGAATATTTAAAAAAAAAAATTAAGCTCTGACAAAAATAAGTAAATTGTAAAATTGGGAAGGATAAAATTTTGAGTCTTTATTTTGAAAGAGGTAAAAAACAGATTCTTTCTGATAAGCAAAAAGAGTGTATATATATATATATATATATATATATGAAAAGAAAAAACAGTAAGATATATAATCCGGTGTTCTTATAGATATTTTCATTTTTACAAAACAGTGCTCAATGTAAATTTACAGAGCATAAATATTATAAATTAACTGATTTAAAATATGTTTTTTTTTTCACTACACAGTAATAATCATGTTTCAAAAATTGAAGCTAAAAACTTCAAATTTAATTATATAAATAAATTAAAAGCCTTAGTTCTGTTTCATCTTCAAGTGAATTTTGGAATAACTTATTTTTAAATTTACTGAGTTTTAAACGCACATATAAATTCATAATATATATATATATATATATATATATATATATATATATATATATATATATATATGTATGTATTGTTAAATATGACAGACAAGGAAAATTTTATTAATTTTTTATTTAGATTTTCCAGCGTTCTTACATTTGTCCATTTGAATGGAGTAAGGGAATGTAAAAATTGCCCATTCTCCCATGTGCATTACTAAATACACATATACCTATGATTGTAGTGCTACATATATATATATATATACGTATATATATATATATATACATATACATATATACATATATATATATACATATATATATAGCACCGTGAGTAATGGATAACGGCTTGGATTGAGGAATCGGAGAGCCGAGTTCGAATTCCAGTCGAATCCATTACATTCACTTACGTGCTAACACCCTTGGGAAAGGTGTAAATCCTCTTCTCCCTCCAACTATGGGTAAATAGCAGGACAGACTGGGTTCTATAGCCTTGGATGGCAACTGGTCTAGGAGAAGGACAACTCTGAATTCAAAACCTGCGGAGGGTCGTTTGGGGACCTTGTGGCATTCGTTGCACCAGGTCCCTGTATTCGTCCCTCCAAAAAGTGTGGATGGCCCTGCACAAAGCCTTCACCACTATAATTAAATCCTGTGTGGGTGTCGGGCTTTCAGTTTCTGGGAACTGATCTGTCTGGCCCTCATACGTCGAGTTCGACGGGAGAGTCCATCATATATATATATATATATATATATATATATATATATATATAGCACTACAATCATAGGTATATGTGTATATATTACTAAATACACATATACCTATGATTGTAGTGCTATATATATATATATATATATATATATATATAAGTGTGTCGTGGATGTGCAAGTCGTGCAATGGATTATGGGTCAAAATAAGAAATCAGAGAGCCAGGTTCAAATTCCAATTGAGTTCATTGCATTCATTTATGCACAAATACCCTTGGGAAAGGTATGAATCCACAGCTTCATCTCCCAGCTATGGATTAAATAGTACAGACGACTGGGTTCTTCAACCAAGTTTCACAGCCATTCTAGGAGAAGCAAAATTCTGAATTCAAAACACATAAAATTCAACTAAAGAAAGGATTGTGGAATTCACTATGATCCTGACTATGGCCAGCAGCCTTCTTAATTTGAAACAAGGAAAAAACTATGTAGGCTATTGGGGCAAATTTTTAACTTCTATTGCTATATTACCAACATCTACCTTTGATGTCATGGGCCAACTTAAATAAAACAAGAAGCATTATTTTCAGAGCAACCCACATATATGGGTTTATATATTGGGTTTTATATGCTAACTTTATTCTTATATATTTTTATACATAGTATGTCTATATTTGTTAATTTTGCTTCATGGCATATCAACATGTATGGTTTATTTAATGCTGAAATCTAAACATTTTGAATGCAATTTTATGGTTTCAACTGAATAATGTAAATAAATATTTATTTAAAAATATTTATTGTACATAATTTCACATAATTTTAGACTTTTCAAGTAAAGGTATGTTTTTTTTTTTAAATATATAGTTTCTAGATCATAAAATGTATTGTCGGTAATTTTACTATAAAAATGTATTTTTATAATTTTTTAGTGTTGTATGGATTACCATTTTGCTATAAAAAATGTATTGTTGCTCATTTTATTATAAAAATGTACTGATTTTTGTTAGGGCTTTTTCTTTTGTTGATGATCATGCTTTCTGCCTTCTTCCCATCAATGGTTAATCCTTTTCTTCTTAATTTTTTCTATCACACTGGAGGTCCTGTAGTTTCTTTTCTGAGTCAGCCATCAATACAGATAAACATAATGCAAGAAATCACAGTGTAAACACACCCTTTCTTTCACCAGCTATTTTAAATAATGGACATATTTCTCTGTGGCTTTAATGTTTTTTCCCGGGTTAGTGTTTTACCATTATTGGTTTTCCTTTCACTTATGTCCCTTTCTTCTGTAGCTTCATGTATCTACTCTTTTGTTAAACTTTGTTTACCTAATCTGTCTATTTCTGAGATGAGGTATTGTAATTATCTACATTGTTTGGACTGTTGCCCCCTCATCTTTGTTGTCATATTCCCGATGTTTCAGCTGTTGTATGCTTCAGTCTTCTTCAGGTGATTGGACACATGGCTCAGTGGATAAAAGCATTGTTTGAATCCAGTGACTTGACCCAAAGAGTTGTGAGTTCAATATCTGGCTACAGTTGAGGTGAACAAAAATTTGGAGAGTTGAATTAAAGGGAGATAACTGATACTGAGACATCCGGAACAGGCATGGCACATGGAACTAGAACAATCTACCCCAGTGGTTGAAATAAAGGGTTCAGTTCAAAATTCCAATCACCTGAAGAAGGCCAAAGCATACAATGGCTGAAACGTTGTGAATATGGCAAGAAAGATGAATATAAGTCTGAACAATGTAAATAGTGTAAATAATTTGTTTACCTTCTCTTTTATGATCCTGACTCACAAAAGACATTTATAACAGGACCCCCTTTTTTAATTACTTATCTCTTTCCTCTGCTTTCTCCATGAACACTTGCTTTAAACAGGACTCGTCTTTATCATATGACAGCATTGGCCAGAAATAACACTAGTGTTCTTTCTATCCATGCCAAGTAACAATCTAGCTTAGTAAAAGACACCCACCCATACACCAGTCACTCTTTTGTTTTTTGTATGATAGACATAATTCTCTGATGCCTTAATGTTGTTTCCCCAGAGTAGTATTTTACCAGTATTTCCTTTCAGTTACGTCCCTTTGTTCTCTAGTTTCCAGTTGGTTAATGGCGGAAGCGCACTGAAGCATATTCCTTTTTAATCATTTTGTCCTAAACAAGATAATAAAGCCATTAAGATGCAAAGATTAATGAGTGTTAGAGAATATGAAAAAAAAAAAAACCTATTAAGGACGGAGAACAATAAAAAAAAAAAGATAAATTTAGAAGGAATTTAGGCATCATAGAGGAAAATCCATCAGAACAAATCTCATGAAAATATTTATAGAAAAGGCACAGATAAGCTATGTTACGGTGGTTGGGAAATAACTGAATCCAAGATGTCAGGTCAGGACCAATAACATTGCAGATTCTTCTTTGGATTTTATCAAGAATCTCTAAATATATATAACAGGAGCACCAAACCAGATATGGCAGTGATATTCAAAGCAAGGGTGAATATGTTATAAATATTATAAACATATAAACATTGATTTCTGAGGAAAGACCTAGGTGGTCTGAAATATTAAATAATTAAATATATACAAAAACACAGAAATAAATACTTTCATAAAAAAAACACCCAATTTTGTTTCATTTATTTTATCCAGATATTATAAACATGTAAGATATTTATATGTAATACATCAGCTGGCACTGATAAATATTGCCAGTATTTTGCTATTTTAACTCCTTTTACAATATCAATAATAATAACAATAATTATTATGATAACAATACCATATTAGTAATTAATTTTATCATGGTGCCATGCTAATTAGATTTCAGTCAGTCAGTTATGTGCCGTGCGTGATACATGCTTAGGTGATCATGTATCTTCAAATAGGAGAATAAATCTTTCTTCCATAGCTCTCTCCGATTACAATATGAACCAGTCATAACCTAGAAAGGCTTACTGAATGAGAAATAACCAAAATGGCAGCTGAAAATGAAATCGTAATCTTTATAACATCAACAAAATAAAATACCCACCAGCAGCGTGAAGTAGGTAAACCACTGCTAGTGTTGTACTACTTAGGCAGTATATTACCCCCACTTACAATAGTGTTCAATGTCTTTATGAGGATTGGGACATACCCATTAGTGGTCATAGGTAGGGTATATAACAGAACCACAGAAACAAACAATAAGTCTCATAGAGATAAGTGTGCCTCAGTGTTAGCTAACAAAATAATCTGGTTGAAAATTACTAGTTTGTAATGAATTCAACACTCACTGGTTGCTCCATTTTTGTGGCCTTGTGCCAGAATTAAGTTATGTTTAGTTAACAACAACACTGAGAGAAAATCTCCAGCATTAGTCCAGAACTCTTCATCCTGAAATTACTGCAAAATAATTAAAATCAAAAGACTCATTTTCTTTCAAAATTAAGCCATGGTCCAGTACCAGACCATGAAAAGATTAGATAATATCATTGCACAGATGACTTGAGAAACACAATTAAGCATTTAAAAAAAAAAGAAAAATATTTGCTATTATTGTTATTACTGATGATTAAAATCTGTTAAATCAACCGAGAAAATGCCTGCATCCACGGATTGGGTACTGCTGTCAAGACTTACCAACAAATACGAAAGTAGTTCCTTCTGCTTCTATTCCCAAGAGGCCATGGGCAATATTCACTCGCCCATATCCACTTGATCACACACGATTTAAAAGCTCACATTTGATTGGATTAGAAAATTGGAACAAACTAGAAAAGCCAAGGCAGAATTGTCCGCTTGTATTAATCATTAAATTTCTATACCCCTCCCCATAATTTTTCCCCTACAGGCTTCCTATTCGAATGGATATATTAAGATATACATCATATT
This sequence comes from Acanthosepion esculentum, assembly GCA_964036315.1. NCBI lineage: Eukaryota > Metazoa > Mollusca > Cephalopoda > Sepiida > Sepiidae > Acanthosepion > Acanthosepion esculentum. The sequence continues at coordinate 31,698,335 of OZ038493.1, read as the reverse complement.
ATTATATTCAGTAAAAGCTGAAAAAAAAAATGCAAAATTTCCCATCAGCCCCCTGTGGTTCTTAAACATAGATCAGGTTTGAATCTAGTTGTATAGTTTCATAGATTATCTTTTCCTTCATTGCAGTCATGCAATATTCATGATTGGCATTTACTCTAATGAGGTAAATTTCTAGATCTTTCTCATGTGAATCGAAATACCACTTATTAATGGTTTTGGTACAGAAGCATTAAGAAAATTATCCAACTTCAAACTGTGTTTGTTAAATTTTTATGATCTGACAAAGAAAATCTCTCCTCTGTGTTTTCAGCTTCCATTGAATCTCATTATTAAAAAATACAGAGATAAGTATCTGAATATTCCTTTTATAGAAAAGATAACATAAATATCAATGTATTTTGATTATAGAGGTTTTACTAGTGGATAAATCTGTCTTTGTAGGGCTCTAAACATTTCTTCATAGTTTATCATTATTTCTAAGTGGGTGCCAATCAAGATTGTGCTTAAATCCGAATGAATAAAAAAAGAAGTTTATACATATACAAGGGGTTACGAAGAGTTGGAGCTAGAGCAAATAGGAGTGATAGAGGAAAGGATGAAGAGAAGGATAGGGTATAGATCAGGGCATCTGGAGACGTCGATTGACATTACATTTGAATAGTTGGAGATTATAGCTATCAGGGGGAAAAGGAAGAGGGGAGGGAGTTCCACAAGCGAGAGGTGTGAGACGAAGTTATTGGAGAGAATATGAGAAAAAAAAAAAATACAGGAGAGAGAACAATAAAAAAAACACGAATTAAGAAGATCAAAGAGAGTTCCCCAATTGAGAAGTGTGAAAGAAGAAACTGTCAGCATAGGACTTACATCTAACCATTTCAACTGTAAAATGTATTCTTGGCATCCTTCTGCAGAACAACATCTCTGCTGTCTAAAGTTTCCTCTTCATCTGTGAGGAAATTGTCCAGTATTTACTGTCATAGGCAGATTGATATTACATAACAATTCAGCAGTTTTTTCTTAGTTTCTAATGAAACTTTCCGGTCTCTTAATACTTTGTTCAGGTTTTGGAAGGCATTTTTCACTATATAATTAATATACAAGATTGCTAATAACCTTTAATTAAAAACAAATTAATACTAGATTTTAAATACAATAAAGATTGGGTTTTTATTTTTTTTTAAATTAATATCAGATTTTAAAGTGAGCATTAATAAACTGATAAGAAAATATTGAATTTTTCTTTTCTTTAAAAAAAAAAAAAAAGCAAAAAGAAATTGGGTATTTACTATGTGGTCCCACTATTCTGTGACACCATTTTGTACCCCTTCTTATTTGGTGAGGTACCAAGTGTATAATGTAGTACAGTTGATTAGTGGATGAGTGTTGAGCCTTATTGTATTGCACTTATGTATGGAGTTACATTTTGAGGAGATTCTATTTCTAACGATGAAGCCAATTGTGAACAAGAGTGAGTGACGAGAAGGCTTTCATGAGCAACATACACAGACACACACTCACAGTATACTAGTGCTACAGACTAAGTAACCAGAAGTTCTTTATTAGTTGGTGCAACCAGACAACAACAAGGATTATATATATTAGTTGACTAGCCAAGATTATACCAATATAATCAACAAGGAAAAACATCAGATATGACTGTGACTTTGAAGAGTCTATATTTGGTTTCAATCATATCAAAATGTAAGATATATTATGTGAAAACTTGTGGTTATTTGCATTTTATTTTATTGTTCATTTCTTTTTGGAAAAAAAATCAAACATGGAGACAGATTCAAAAAAAGACAATATTTTAAAAAAAATCTAATGTTATGTGTGTTTAAAATCCCAATGAGCATAAAGTTGAAATTTAGATGAATGCCAAAATATACAGAAAAAGAGAAGAGAACAAGATTGTTTATATGAAGATGATTAGACAAAGTGAAATATCTTATAAACAAAGTGAAATACCTTATAAACAAAGTTAAATATCTTATAAACAAAGCATTTTGCTGAGTTAGATAATCTGCAACAAACTCAGCCACAAAGCAGGTTATATAAAAAGTATTAATAGATTAGATGTTTTAACAACTGAAACAAAGACTGGTGTTGTCTCAATACCTTGATGGGATTAGAAACCTGCTTCTCTTCATTACAATTTAAGGCAATACTATCTAAAGACAAAATGGATTGATAATATTTCTGCTACAATTTTGGGGGCTAAGTAATTTTTCTAGATCTTTCAACCATTTTACTAAAAAATCTCTTAAGATAATAATTTCTTTTCATGTAGTGTATTTTGAATAATTAAGAACATGATACTTTTTAAAATCTGATTTGCAAAATAACTGAATCATTTACAGTTGAAGTCAACATTGGGATTTACAAATAACCTTTTTGTTAAAATGGCAAATGCACCTTAGAATGAATATATACATAAACAAAAGAATATTGTTACCCCGTTTATCTTCATGGCTTTATTGCCTTGCTTGGGATAAAATGATTAAAAATTCTCTCTCTCTCTCTCTCTCTCTCTCTCTATATATATATATATATGTGTGTGTGTGTGTGTGTGTGTATGTATGTATGTATGTTTTTTCATGTCTATCCATCTATCTTGGTCTTTTCATATCCATCTATATATCTATCTATCTATCTTGGCCATTTCATATCTATCTATCTATCTCTCTCGGTCTTTTCATATCCATCTATCTACCTCTCTCAGTCTTTTCTCATATCTATCTATCTATCAATCTACTTACCTAAGTCTTTACATATCTATCTCTCTAAATTTTTCATATCTATTTTTCTATTATCTATTTCCACATATCTGTTTTTTCATATTTTTATATATATATATATATATATATTTTCACATATATCTATCATGTTTTTTTACATATATCTAAGTATCTATTTTGGTCTTTTCATATCCATCTATCTATCTTGGCTGTTTCATATCCGTCTACCTATCTATTTTGTTCTTTTCATATCCATCTATCTCTCTCAGTCTTTTCAAGTATCTATCTATCTTGGTCTTTACATATCTATCTAAGTCTTTATGATATCTATCTCTCTAAATTTTTCATCTCTATTTATTTAAGTCTGTTCATATCTGTCTATTGGTCTATTACCCTGGTATTTATAAATTGAAGGTTTAAGAGAAAAAAGTAGGAAAATTAGATAGACTTGAAGATCGTAGTGCTCTGGGAAGCCTCAATGCTGGAGACTGTTTCACAAAGTAGCGGTTCTTGGGAAGAAGCTTTCTGAGTGGGATCCCTTTCTTACCAAAAGAATACAGAGGAGATGTGGATGATTCTACCCAGTGGACATAGCAAAGCAGATCTTGACTGTAAACGTCTGACCTGGTAGAACTTATAGTATGATTCTCATCTGTACATTTACCATGGAAATATTGTCAGAGTAGTGCTAGGCTTGTGTCCTTGTGTCTGTAGATAAAAGACTGTAGAGTGGAAAATAAATCATCACCCATAAGGCCACATGAATGATTTTGAATTCTGTCAATGCTGGAAAGTGTGAAATGGGCAGCTCCAGTTCAGAAATGACAGTAATCTTACATTTTTGATCCAATTTTGCCCGCACATACAGGCTTGGATACCCCACGTTAGATTCGGCCTTGTGCCACATGTGACTGCTAAATACACTAGCTGGGATCTGTTGAGTATGACTCAGACTTACACGAGAACTACAAACCTAATAGTAGCACTCACTACTAGATTGACTTGTGATAACCTTGTGTATAACTGTTACCTTTATTCTTATTGTACTGGTTTTTTACAATAAACCTTAACTTATTTTATCCACCGTGTTTGTCAAGTATATATTCCTATTAGCACGGAATATAACAGAAAGTATATCAGAAAGTTTTTTTTTAATTGACTGTTTTTTTATGGCTTATCAACCCTTTGTGGGTTATTCAAAACCAAAACATATTTTTTTAGATTGTAAGAATAATTCTTTTTTTTGTGAGTGAATTTTACATTAACAATTTCTTTTGTGATAATGATTTTTCCAGATATAAGCCCTACTATTTAAACCATAGCTGGGGAAGAAAAGATGGATTCATATCTTTCTCAAGGGTATTTGGCTGTAAGTGAGCGTAACAAACTCAACTGGAATTTGTACACTAGTTTCTCATTCCCAGTCACCATCCATTTCACGTGGCAGGAGGAGCCAGGTATACATTAAATAATTTTTAATGCTGTCCTGAAAAATTAGAAGAATGTTTTTGCATAGATGAAACCAGTCAAAAAAGCAAATGTCTTCAGATTTTTTTTTTTTTGTATTCCTTGAGTGTTGCAAATGCTTGCACAAGTAAATTGATCCCATCACCTAAGTTTTCTGCATTAATTTGTTAACTCTTGACATGCCAAGGAACTCTTTCTACTTAATTTCCCCAGAGACCAAAATCCTTCATACTTTCAGCACAAACATGTGGAGAGATTCAGGAGTGTGCATGTGTGTGTGGGGGGGGGGAGGTGTGAGGAAGAATCTATAATCTATATTTGAACACAGCTGACCTTATCAGTAAGAGTGCTTCTGTGTAAAAATGGTTGTAAGTCCATCAGAAATTCTATTTCCAAATCCAATATGCAAAATACATTTCCTTTCCACTTATCCAGGTATCTTTCTGAGATATGAAAAACACTTACACTACCTGAGTTTTTTTTTTGTTGGGGGGGTATTACAGTACAAGTTAAAGTGTGTGGTCCACTTGTAATAAAAATAGGGAAACCATTTGGGGCAATAATTTTTGCAACTCAGCATTCATTAGGTCTTTTTCAAACTACAACTTTTGTCGGAATTGAAAAATATTAATGTTTTATCAATTTAGAAGTTGGGTGGAGGTGCTATTCATAATATAAATAGTGTTAAATCAATCCTTGACATTTTAAAGAGTTATCTGTTCTTTTTTTTATTTATATATGTCAAATTTGAAATTGTGCTTATATGAGTGATAATTATTTTTAATAAATATGTTCTGATGAATCAGATTTTCTTTTCCCATTTCGCATGCTTCATCTGTGGCATTCTCAGCATCCTCCTGTAGGAAGAGTTAATAAATATATTTATCAGATATTATGCCAGAAAATGCACTGATCTAACAATTCTTTATGGTCAACCTCAAACTGATCCCATATACAATATTAGCAATCATCACTAAAGCCATATTAACACAATGTAGTATATGAACTAACAGGGGGGAAAAACAGATTTACTTAGAGTGGGCTAATTTCAAATCCAGTAGATGTTAGCAGCTCTAATACAAAAGAAATAAAAACAAACTTTCTAGGCTTATGTTCATATAAGCTGCTATGGCTGTTATGATGATTGGTGATATTGTGTATGAGCCTGGTCTGAGGTTGACCATAGAAAATTGTGTGATCAGTGCACTTTCAATATGTTTTCTTATTAGTGAATTCTTTTCCCTTCTAATCAGACTGGCATTTAAATGAAATTGAAGAAAGATATGTTACAGTGAACTACTAGTGTGTTTAAAGTGCTGTTATGCAACAGATCCCTACAATGCTCACAGAGACTTCTTTTGAGAGTTCTGGGTGATTTGCTACTCTATGAGAATTTCCAGCACCACCCTTCTGAAAAATACAGCTGAATCCAAACACTTCAACTTCAAGTGTGTATGATTTCATGCACCACTTGTTTTAGAAGAGAACTTAGGTTCTAAGGATTTCCTGACACTTTGCCAAATTTGTCCCACTTTTTCAGCTCAAACATACTGACCAAAAAATACATCTTCCAGATTCGGTCCTAATTGGTTGAATAGATTCTAACTTCTGGAACACATCAGCATGTTTACTAATGTTAAGAAATACACTTATCACTTATGCATAGCAACGAATCGACAAGAGCAATAGAAAGCTCTTAATTATGTTATATGACCACACCTGGCACTTTGATGTTTCGGTTTCGCTTACCACTCTGGCATTATTCATCATAAGTACCTTTCTATACACTAAATATCCAGAGGGCATCTGCAAGCAAAGATTCTCACATCACAAGTGCTTCGATATGTGAAACTTCTGAGTCAGTATAAATCATTGGTATGACTTTGTTTTGGTTAATGAGCACAAAGAATAAAGCATGTTTTTAAAATATCATTCGTGTTTTTCTATTGCTGTGGAGAATCATGATAAATATGACAAAGAATGAAGAATGCTGCTTGTTTTTTTGTTTTTTGGCAAAGGTTTGTTATTTCAATAAAAGAAAGCAAGAAGGAGGGTGATTTTTTTTGTTTAAATGTCACAGTAAAATATACGAGAAATGCCAGAAGTGATGAATGCATACCTCTTTTTATATGGTTTTGTTATTTCATTACAAGACTGTTGGGTAATTATATTTAGTGTGAAGTGAATGTCCTTGTTTGAGCAATAATTGCTGTACTCAGAGTTGTTGACCCTATATCTCACAGATGGAGAAGAGACGTGAAGCAACAGAAATGTGGTTCTACAGAAGGATGCTAAGAATACCATGGACCAAACATGTGAAAAATAAGGAAGTTTTAGAGAAAATAGAAACAAAAAGCACACTTACACTTATCATCAAGAAGAGATAACTGAAGTTCCTAGGGCACATGGGCAAATTTGTAGGGCAAGAGGACATAGAAAATTTGATACTCACAGGACAGATTGAAGGCAAGGAGGACAGAGAAAAATAATGTATAACCTATTTAGTGAGCTTGAGTAAATGGATGGTTGAACAAGTACTGTTCTGAATACTAATGTAGTATTTAATTCATTTCAGGAAATACCAGGAGGTTTGAATTGAATTTAATGCTAATAAGTGACCTGTCCTCTGAGAGGAGTTGATCTGTGGTGTTTCCAGTATGTACTTGTGGCATTATCACCTTGTTGATTAAAAAATTGATATAGGAATTAGATTTTATATAATTTCAGTTCAGTTCTTTTAATTTTATTTATGTTATTATTTATTTTACCTTTTCTTGTTGTTCTTCTTAAAATAAAAATTAAAACACAAAACTAAAAAGAAATGGATTTACTTAAATTTTAATTTTCATGAGAATCCAAGTAAAATCAAGTAAGCAAACACACTTTATAAGAATCTTGTTTTGCCTCATTCATGCAGAAATGATTATATAATTATATTTCCTGATGATGTCAGTTTATCTGTGCAACATATCAAAGTAAAATACTTTCTGAATTGTCTTATATATTTACCATTCTGTCAGATCTTTATCCAACTTATATATATATATATATATTCCTCAGGTAGGGAAATATGTAAGTTTTTTACATCCAGGTAATAACAGGACATCGAAAGATAAAGTGTAATCCGAAAGAAACTTACCTATTTCCCTACCTGAGGATGATTGTATGAAACGATTGAAAGCTAGTAGTAAAAAAAGACCTGATAAAACCGGAATTTATAAACAAGGATCATACCATTCATTAACGGATTCGAGGTTAATGTATTTTATTATTAAAAATTGTTTGCGATAGTGATTCTTGCCATATCATTAACTTCATTATCTGCTTTTCGTATGAATGATTCGCATAATATAAATTGAACCCACACCACATAATATATATATATATATATATATATATATA
>OZ038493.1:31613228-31685728 GCA_964036315.1 Acanthosepion esculentum | reverse complement strand
ACACTCAGTAACCGCATACATCTTAGTGGCTTTATTGCCTAGCTTGTAGTGAAATGATTAAAAGAATTTCAAATACCAGAAAGGAATATATTTTTTATATGCTTCTGCCATTATTTCATAAATTACTTAGACTAGTATCCTCATCTTTTTTGTTTTTATCACAAGAAAAAATACTTGATGACTTTCAAGTAGTAAGGGATGCAGTGTATATCTAAATAAGCTGAGAGAATGAATCATTCAAAATGTTAATGAAAAACTAAGATGAGACATGAATTAAAAAACAAATATCTTTGTTATCTTGGTTTTAAGTTAGAGTTACTTGATTCTGAAATTAGGATGTACTAATGACTATTACCAAACCAGTATAAGACATGCAACATCACATCTAGTGGCTTCCGTTAATAGCACTGAACAGAAGTGATTATATGAAATCAAACTTGAGAATGAAACTAAGTATGAAAGAGACAAGCTTGTCTTTGATAAGGTTGATTATATGATACGCTCTTGAAGAGACATGTGTAGCTTTGGTTAATATTGTCTTACACTTCAAATATATCATTTTCAGTAAGTAGATATAAATGAAAGTAATTGTTTTTGCATGTATGCCTTTTAAGTGGGTGTGTTTATGTCTGAAGTATTCTGTGTGTACCATTAGGTGTATCATAATCCAATGATTTTTTCTTTCTTTCTTTCTTTCTTTTTTGAATAATGTACTCATCTTTGTTGTTTTTATCATGTCCTAGTCAAAGAGTACACAATGGCAAAAATGAAAAATGTTATGATAAAAACAATAAAGATCAGGATGCTTGGTTGCTTCAGAAATTTAAATTGCTACTTGATTATGTGTCATAATAAAAAACTATTATATAATAAAAAGGTTGAAACACTAATATTCCATGGTTATAATTTATTACAGTGGAATTGTAATTTGTAGGTCTGATGAATTGGATCATAATTACAATTTCAATGTAATAAATTATATACCAGGGAATATTAGAGTTTAAGCCTTTTTATTATATTCTTACTCTGTCCTGGACATTGAGTTCTACCTGGATTCTATCCTCTTGGAAATTTATATATTATAAAAAGAAACAAAATATTAATGCTACTTATTGATACAGTGTAACCCGGATATAAGTGAGTCGTCGGGACCGGAGAAGAAGTCTCTTATATCCGGGTTTCTCTTATATCAGGGTTTGGTCTATTTTGTTTTATTAACACAGGCTCTAATTTGGGACCAGAGAAAATCTCTCTTATATCCGGGTTTCTCTTATATTCGGGTCTTTTATATCCGGGTTTTATATATATATACAGTGTAACCCGGATATAAAAGACCCGGATATAAGAGAGATTTTCTCTGGTCCCAAATTAGAGCCTGTGTTAATAAAACAAAATAGACCAAACCCTGATATAAGAGAATATATATATATATTGCTAAATAAGAGAATATATATATATATTGCTAAATGCAATCATCAGGCCTGATGATTGTGTTTAGCATGAAACTGATGCCTCTGAGTGTTCGATGTTCACTTTTTATATTTTGATATTGAGCACTTTATCCCATAAATATAGCATACATTAAACTATATTTCTTTTTATATATATATATATACATATATATATATATATATATATATATATGAAGAAATATAGTTTTAAGGTGTGCCATATATATGGGATAAAGTGCTCAATATCAGAGATAGAGTGTATGTAAATATAAATATAAAAGTGAACATTGAAGTCAACACTCAGAGGTGACAGGCTGTTTCATGCTAGATGCAATTATCAGGCCTGACGATTGTGTCTAGCATGGAACAGCCTGTTGCCTCAGAGTGTTGACTTCAATGTTCACTTATGTATATATAACAAGTATTTTTGAAAAAAACCAACATTGTATATCAGTTTAAATGTCCTTTGGGAGATTGTGTCTCTGACAAAAAAGTAAGTATATATGTTCGTTTGACAATCACAACATTATCAAGATGTCTCACACTTCATTTGTTGGATACAAGTTCTATCGCACAACATCTTAAAACACATTCCTATCCACCTTCATAATACAGAAAAATACTTGTTGGCAACACCAATATACTACACCACAAAAATAATAAACAAAAACTTCAATTTTGTGAGAACATTCTGTAAAGTAAAATGTCACTGGTTAATCGACAAGGTTCAATTCTGCTTCATGGGACTGCTTGTGTTATCAAGATAACACTGCATAAGCTCACCAACCTGTGATATAAGACTTTGCCACATTCACCATATTTCCTTGATCTCTTGTCCATTGACTAGAATTTGTTAAGCAAAAAGACATTCAATTGCAAAGAAGATGTAGAAACTGTATTCTAACATTTCTTGGCATCCAAATAAAGTTTTATCCCAGAGGCATAAAAACACTTGTAACTCAATGGCAGAAATATATACATGTTCAGGTTTCCTATTTTGACTGATTTAAATACTGTTTAAAAGATTAATTCAGGAATAAAACTAGATTCTAAAATCAGACATTATTTTCTGAACAACCTAATATACTGCAGTGAAAGTAAGAAAGAAGCTTAGGAATTAACACCTGTGTAGTACCTGTAATTGGTAACCAAATTGATTTTGATTGAGTCAATGTTGCACAGGAACCACATATAAATTTCAGCAGATATTTGTTTTTTTTTATGTTCTGTCTTTTGTTGAATTTCTTGTTTGTTTAAATTAAATTGATTTGGCGAAAAATTATAAATTAGAATTTAAATTCTGTACTTTCTGAACCAAGTCTCAAAACAAGGGAGATAATTGGTCACAGCAACACATTTAAAGATCACTGAAAATAGATGCGTACTAGAATACCTGTTGTTTTCAAGGAGTGACATTTCAATTAGGATAACAAAAGACATTCTTTTTATTTAAAATTAATATTTTTATATAAGGTACAGAAACATTCTGAAATTTTCAATGTAATGTGAGTGCAAACTAAAAGCAGAGATCTATAATTGTAAATCATGATTCTTTATAGGTTTTTAGTGGAAGAGGATTATTATGTCACATTCAGAGTGTTATTTGTACAAGTGATCATATTCTTCCTGTTACCTTTGTTTTGAATACAATATTTCAGCCAATCCATTCTACATACTTCCTCAAGTGTAAAATCCATACCATGTCACTTCTTTTCAAATAGAGCAAACCAGAAAATGTTTGGAAAAAGAAAAATGCAAAGAAAAGATATGGTTTTGATAAAATAAATCTGCTATAGCAGACCATATCTCCAAGGAAACAAAGATCCTACCACCCTCTTCAGGATAAGGATTAAATAATAGATACAGAACATGGATTTTGAACTGGTTTAGTACAGTCATGAAACTATGGTGCTGGGCCTGTAATTAAAGTTAGTTTTCATCCTTCCTTGATTTGATTTTTCTGCAGTCAGTTATTCTTGAGATGCAAAGTTGTCTCCTCTTGGATGCTTTTGATGATAAGTTCATTTCACAAAGCCGGAAGGGGATCATTTCTTTGTCTCTTGCTTACAGCTCCTGCCCTTTTATGACGATAACTATTCAAGGGTCAAAATCCTTATATTTGCTTATATTGGAGATCCCATCAGGCAGTTTGAGTATGAAATAACTGATTAATGATCCATAAATCTTATCAATAATTTCCCACACACTGTCAAATTTGATGTGTTCAATTCCCTGTCCATTTCCAATGTTGCTACTCTGCAATTTTATTGTTTCAGATCCTTATTGCTATTGTCATCTCAGGGGGCCCACATTTATTATGTCAGAAATTCCTCTATTGCATCATTAATTATTTGAGCTTAACAACTTAAGCAAAGTTCTACAATAAGTATGGATCATTATTTAAAGAAGTAAGAGGGTACAAATGAAAAGTTTCAAAACTGACAAGGATTTCCAATAAACTGAAGCAAATGTTAAATTCATGAGAGTGTTATCACTTCTTTTATTTTCACTTTCTTTCTTAAACTAGAGGGTCAACTGACCCCGTCAAACATAGAATATTCCAAAAATACAATATATTTCCAAGAAAATATATGCCAGTTTACTACTTAGGGGATCTTTTCTTCTTAGTCTTAAATTATTCACCCATATTTTACACACATAATGTTACAATTTTTCTATACAGCGATGGGTAAATTGTCACCATATATTTTTAATTTCATGCATGCAAGTTCTTTGTTTTTGATTTTGCTGACTGTACAGTATAATAGGGTCAGTTGGGCAATGTCTAGTGAGAAAAAAAAGCACCATGAAGCAACTTACTTTGCTAGAAATTTGGAAATGGCATGCTGTACTGCTTGGCATTCCACCGGAATTTCCAATATAAACATTTTAGAGTGTTTGGGTGTTAATCTGAGAACAGTGCAGAGGACTCAGAAAGAGTTGGATGAGTCTAATGGTGATTATGAAGGTGTTTGGGAATGATCACTAGTGATGGCAACTTATGCCACCATTCATCTACCTACAGATTCTCAGACTCAACATGGAGGCCTACATCAAGTGCCTTGAGGAGGTAGTGTTGTCCTGGGTCAAGAGGGTTGCAGCTGGGAGATCCTATGTCTGGCAATAGGGCTCTGCACCATGCTACACAAGCAGGAGAACCCAGCTATCAAACAATTTCTGCAACCACATTACCCCTAACATCTAGCCACCTAATTCCCCAGACTGCAACCCCCTTGATTATTATGTGTGGGGTGCAGTTGAGGGAGAAAGCAACAAAACTTCTTGTAACACCGAAGATGAACTGAAAGAAAGGATTATGGCAGCATTCACCAACTTAAACAAGGAGACCATCCAGAAGAGCTATAGGAGATTCTGAAGTTGTCTGGAGACTGTGGTTGAAGCCAGTGGCAATTTTATTGAATAAATTTACTTCTTAGTGTTTCAAGATATTTTTATGCAATTTTAGTAAATATATGTCTTAAAATGTCTCCTGTTTAGGATTGAGTTTCCGGTTCCTTCTAAAGTTTATTTCCCCATTCTACTACTAACGTCTTCGACTGAACTCTGAAATGTTAGTCCCTAATTAAATCTTTACCTCTTCAAATTTAGAGTTAACTATTATCTTTCCAGCATAGCCCCAAGAACTTCACTTCTTGCTCTTTCTTACACTAATACAAAACCACACATTTACCCTCTACTTTGAGTGACTCATGGGCCTTATGTCAGGTGAACATAAGGAAAGCACACTTCTTGGGAGCTTGAGTAATTTTTTTATTTTACAAAAACTCTGTTGCTGGTGATTTATTTTTTTTTAAAATCTATTGAATATATTTTTTTTTACTCTGAAAATGTATGTTATACTTTAATTTTTTTTCTCCAGTTTACGGATTCACTATTTACCCATAGCTGGGACCCTAACAGGTGATACCACCCCAGGTCAGGGTAGGCCTGGGAACAACAGCAATTAAGAAGTGGTTCCATGTTCCTCAAGACCTCCCAATCAGAGGCCTTGCTGCCACATGTAGTTTGTCATAGCCAGGATGGATGAACATAATAGTGAGTTCACTAGGTTAGGCAGTGTGTACTTGGACTCACTGGAGATGGGGTGAGCAATAACTGAACTGTACAGAAAATAAGAACTAACAGGCAAGTGCCAAATGACGTAAGATAAAGTTTAAAAAAGGGGGTTTCATTGTGGATGCATAATTAATTTCTGTTCTTAATTAATTTTCATCTACAGAATAAGAAGGTCTTTTATGAAAAATACTGATGTAAGGATATTATAGGTGTATTTTTAAATACAGGTAATACTGACATCAAAAAATTATAAGTATTGTATTGGTGTTATATCTTGTTTCTCTATACTTTTAGGTAACCTGATGTGTGCACCTGCAAATGTACATAAGTCAGTATGTATGTATGTATGTATGTATGTATGTAGGTATACATACAAGAATATGTTTGCTTACTTCATTTTCAGCATCAGGGGTTTGGGGCATTGTGAAGCATGGGGAAGAGGGTCAAACATGGAATTAGTTTTCGTGAAGGCATTACATTCTATGGGGAAATTTATAGAATGTAGCAGCGAATTTCCTACCATTTCATCCACAAGTCCCAGTAGCAGGTGAAAATTCCAATTAATCAGTAAATCAGGGAAGTTTCAATCTAAATAGAGAATAAAATGTCATTAACTTCCATCTTGGTAGGTTCTGTTGCATCATGGGATAGCGAAATTTGAGTACAAATGGATATCCATTGTTTGTCTCTTCTGCTGTGGCCCATCTCAGTAGGGGCAAGTTTTAGTATTTATTGGTATATTTTGTCTATTATTTTTCTCTGTATTTTGTCCTTTGAGTAATTGTTAATTTAACTGAAGATAACCTGGTTGGTTGGATGCTTCATTCTGTGGCTTCTGTTGTAATTTCAGAGAAGATCTTAACATTATGGCAATGGTTATTTTTTTTTTGGTTATATAGTACTAGCAGTATAACCTGTCTTTGACCGGGTCTCTCATTACTGGGAATTTTTGCCATTCAATTGGAGCAGTTTAAAGTCAGCCCACCCAAAAATCAATATTAGTAACAACATTTGGGTGCAACTGAGGTACATCACCAAATGGGGGCGTGGTGGGGTTAACAATTTGAATGGGGGAGTGGCCCTGAAAAAGGAACTATATAATAATAAATAATATTATTGAAATAATTTAAAAACTTTAACTGTATAATAATAATAATAATAATAATAATAATAATAATATTGTAATAATTTAAACTATTTATTTTTATTAAAGTTTTTATGAAAGATATATATCCAAGAACACATAATAATTAGTAAAACGTTGCTGAGTGTTATAATGGACAGGAAGTACTGGAGAGCCATTGTCGCCAACAATTTGGACTCAAAACTAGTACTGAAGAATTATCAAACAAACAAAAAATTCATCAAAATTGGATGAAAACTGTGGAAATGCATAAACAACATCCAATCACACACATACATACATACACACACATTTTGAGAATTATAGATATAGATATAATTAATTATATAAATTTAACTGCATAATAATAATAACAATATTGTAATAATTTAAACTATTTATTTTTATTAAAGTTTTTATGAAAGATATATATCCAAGAATAGATAGTAAATAGTAAAACGTTGCTGAGAGTTATAATGGACAGGAAGTAGTGGAGAGCCATTGTCGCCAACAATTTTATATCAGAATTTTGATAGTTAATGCATCACCAGCCATGCCATTTTTTAAACTTAACAGAAGTAAATCAAGTAAAACAGACATTAACATTATTACTTACATCATTTATATTTCTTTATTAGCTAAAATTAATATATCTTTATCAGTAACAATATATTCTTGTTATGCCTTTATCAGCTATAATATGTATTTGTCATGTATCTATAAGCTATATCTTTGAAATATCTTTGTTATGTCCTTATCAGCAATGATATGTCTTTGTTATGTCTTCATCAGCTATAATTAATGCCTTTGTTATGTCTTCATCAGCTACAATTAATATCTTTATTATGTCTTCAACAGCTATAATTTAAGTCTTTGTTATGTCTTCAACAGCTATAATTTAAGTCTTTGTTATGTCTTCAACAGCTATAATTTAAGTCTTTGTTATGTCTTCAACAGCTATAATTTAAGTCTTTGTTATGTCTTCATCAGCTACAATTAATATCTTTGTTATGTCTTTATGAGAAATGATATGTCTTTGTTATGTCTTCATCAGCTACAATTAAGATCTTTGTTATGTCTTTTTCAGCTACAATTAATGTCTATTATGTCTTTATTATATCTTTAAACACAGCTACAATTAATATGTCTTTCTTATATCTTTATAAAGTATAACTGATACTAAGGTAGGACATGTTAAAAATGGGATTATTTATAAATGGATTGGCACTTCTGAATATCTATGTGCACTGCCTTTGATCAAAATGTGGCATCAAGCACTTATGCCTAGGATCAGTTTTGTGGCATTGGTACACACTGAGAAAAGCATTGTGGACACACACAGTATATATAATCAACGACTGCTGTTCTATTCATTTACACAGAAATTGGAAAAGCAAGGGCGAGGCAGAAGGAGGAGAAAAGAGTGTGTGATGGTGGAAATGCAGAGGGTAAGAAAGAAAAGAAGAGAAAAACAAAAGAAGGTGAATTGAAACAGGAAAGAGATATAAATGACCAAAAGATGTTGACAGGCCTGCTGTCTTGAATTCTATTACTCCTTTATTCCATAGATCTGGTAAATTTGGTATATCTTTATTTAATATTTTTTTTTTATTTTGGCACATGATGCGTACCTTACGTTGAAAGGAAGGTAGATATTATAACATTAATATATAGATGTCTTTGTCATGTCTTTATAAGCTATAATTAATATGATGTGTTAATGTAATCAAAATGTAGCTAGCCATTTTTCTTTTTGTAATGTAATACGGGAGCCTAGGATTCCAAGTCGGTAATAAATTTTTACAGCTATTCTCATATGATGTTTTCTTTTTACCTTTTTGGTAAGATATCACATTAATATAATTCAGGAAGAGTTATAAATTTATTAATCTTCTTGTAAGGTGTTAATTGGAATACATGTTAGCGTTTTAGATAAAAGAAAAACTAAGTGTGGTGACAAATGAGGACATTTCAAGGAGAAGCATAATTTCAAAGAAACTACAATCATAAAGAAAGCCAAAATGTTGCAGATATAATGAAGAAAAATCTTTGTGATTTTTAACTTTGCTAAAGTTCTTAAGTATCTGTCTATATTTCCGAGATGAAGCATTATGTACATTATTTACATTATTCGGACTATTGTCCTCATCTTTGTCGCCATATTTGTGGGATCAGGTTGAGATCATAGACAAAGAACACCATTGGAAAATTCATAAACTTAAGGAATCAGCACATATGCTAGGCCACAAAAATCTCCTGAGCTGACCAAGCCTAGAAATGAATACAATATGGGAACAAGTAATAAGGAGTGCCAGAGAAAAGCGATAATAACAACAAAAATTGTAATATGAGCTCTGGTAAAAACATGTTTTAATAACAGCAAAAATTGCAATATGAGCACTGGTAAAAAATGGTTGCTGAAGATATTAGGTTTATAATACCCAGAAATTCATATACAGATGTCCTCAAGGACACATGGCACAGTGGATAATAAATTTTTACAGCTATTCTCATATGATGTTTTCTTTTTACCTTTTTGGTAAGATATCACATTAATATAATTCAGGAAGAGTTATAAATTTATTAATCTTCTTGTAAGGTGTTAATTGGAATACATGTTAGCGTTTCAGATTAAAAGGCGTGAGTTAGATCCAGTGACAGGACCCAAAGAGTGTGAGTTCAATATCCGGCTAAGGCAGTGGAGAACTTTCAGAGAGAAATTAACAGATAACTGACATTAAACATGGCACGTGGAACTAGAACAGTCTACCCCAGTGAGCAAATAAAGGGTTCAGTTCAACATTCCAACCACCTGATGAAGGCCAGAGCTTACAACGACTGAAACATTGTAATAAATATGGCAACAAAGATGAGGACAATAGTCCAAATAATGTAAAGTTCTTAATTTTTTGTTTTTTAATCATGAATAATTCAGGGACAGAACTCTGTCTTATTTCAACCAGTGAGAAAGAAAAAAAAAGAAAGAAAAATCCAAAATGGACTTATTTTTTATATTTATTCAGGTCACAAAATTAAGCTGGTCATAGAAAAAACAGAAATTTATTAGAAACTACAAAGAATTTAATGCTATTTTCTTTTCTAGAAAGAACTTTAAATTCATTGTTTTTGTTGTATTGGAATGTCCCACACTCCCTATCGTATATGTGGACTGACTATATCAGTAGATATATATATATATAGTGTGTACAGGATATACCTGGCAGACTTGCTTCAGGAATTACTAACTTGCTAACTGATTCCCTGTCTTTCGGTAGTGTATTCTCTTTTACAATAAACCTCTCTTTCTTTCATCTATGCCCATTTTACTGTTCCTTTCACACGAGCACCACATTTGTCTGTTTGTAACCTTCTTTAAGGAGGCAACAGTTTTTTCTAATAATTTCTACCATAACCAGCGTAACTTTTATCGAAGAATGAAAACAAATTTAGTCATTATATTTTTCCCCTCTTTATAATTACTTGGTGATCAAAGTAAGGTAAAATTCCACTCTGAAAAAAATTTTTAACGTTTCTATTGAAGGATATTCTAATTGATTAAATGAAGAAGTCTTGAAGAATTTAATGCCCACAGTTCAAATGTTCATATCTAAGACCTACCATGACACGTACCCTGGAACAAATCATCTGTATTCCCTTCATATTCAATTAACAAGAAAGAAGTTCCATTCAAACAGCTTAACTTTGTGGAACAAACTCCTGAGAGGATGCTTCCATGATCACTATAATATGAACTGCTTCAAATCTAGGTAAACTGTAATCTTTCCTATAAATTCTTATAATCTGTAGTGCTTATCTCCTCCTTTGACATTCACATAGCAAACTTTTTCAGTAACCCTCTACCTTGAATGGCTCTTGGGGCTTGTATTGGTGAATGATGTAATGAATATGCATACACCTGGGTTCCCCCGCACAGTAATATGATTGCCTGGTGTCAGCCATAAATACAGACTGATGTGGAGGTACATTGCCTACACCTATTACCTAAGCCTAAGCATATTGCCTACGACGAGTACCAGTCCATTATGGCTACCTACTAGATTGTCCTACCCGGTTAGAGTAGCCAAAACCACTTAGCTACTTCGAACAAATATATCCCTTTCTGAAACATATCAGTTGGCGATGAGATTTGAAATGACCTCACAAGTTAAAACAAAAGAAAAAAATACGGTTGACAACACTTACTAATGAAGAACGTTAGAAAGACTTGTTTGATGCTTACAAAATTGTCAAGCAACATTTTCAAGTGTCTAATTTTTGTGCAGGGTCTAACGACCTCGAAGGACAAAGAAATTAGATCAAGAATCCTCACTATCATAGAACAGGATCCGAAGATTACGCTACAAAAAGTAACGGAAGAATGTCAGCGACTTATAAACATAAAAAAAAGTTAATACTCAGATTGAGGAGAAGAGCATTTCGCGAGTACAAATTGTAAAACAACAGAAGTGGATACAAAATAAAGAAAGAAAAATTATATGTAGTTCATGTGGAGGACAGCATATAAAGAAGGATTGTTTCTTTAGGGATAAATTATGTTTTAATTGTGGGTGTGTAGGCTATAGAAGTTCCCATTGTCGGGAAAAACAGAGAAAAGTAAAATCAAAATATCAAACAAAGGTGAACGTAGTTTTGTCTAAAAACGAAATTGAGGAGGGGCAAAGAAGAAAATACCTCAATGTAAAAATAAATGGGCAGACCGTAAAATTATTACTCGATTCAGGAAGTGGTATCTCGGTAATAAATGAGCAAACATGGAAACAAAATCAGTTACCCACCGTTGACTAACACAGACAAAATTGCCAGGGGAGTGTCAGGAAAAAGACTTAAGTTTAGAGGTGAATTAAAATGTAACATTTCGTTCATGGGAAGAATTCACAAATCAAAAGTGTATGTGCTCCCTGGTTCAGTAAACCTCTTTGGTTTAGACTGGATTGTATTGTTTAACTTACCGGTAAATTCTTTCTGTAACAAATTTAATATCAAAGAGAACTATAAGACGAAGCAAACAGGAAGATTTATTACGGATTTGAAAAGCAAATTCCCTCGCATCTTTTCAGAAGGACTAGGTCTGTGCACAAAAACAGAAATCAACTTCGAATTGAAAGAAAATGTTAAACCAATCTTTAAACCAAAGAGAAAAGTACCATTTTCAGCACTAGACACAATAAATGAGGAATTAGAAAGGTTGGAGAAAATTGGCATAATTTCAAAAGTCGATTACTCAGATTAGGCATCTCCAACCGTATATATAAAAAAGAAAAAACAAAAAATCAGAGTATGTTCTGACTTTTCGACAGGCTTAAATGACTGTTTGAAAGACCATGCGTACCCTCTACCATCTACGGAGGATATATTCACTAAATTAAACGGAGGTAGAGTGTTTTCAAAGTTGGACTTGTCGGAGGCTTACCTTCAGGTTAAAGTCAGTGAAGAATGTTCGAAGTACCTGACAATAAACACGTATAAAGGGATTTTAAAACTAAATCGTCTTCCTTTTGGATTGAAGGTAGCTCCAAGTCTATACCAGCAAATAATGGACACAATGTTGGCTGATATGGAGAATGCAATCGCATACTTAGATGATATTTAGATTAAAAGTGAAAACGAGGCCCAACACAAAATGCATATTGGAGCAGTATTACAGAGAATTGAGGAATACGGGTTCCAGCTGAGTGCTGAAAAATGCGAGTTCTTCTTAAAGAAGATAAAATATTTAGGGCAGATCATTGACAGTAAAGGAAGAAAACCGGATCCAGAAAGGGCTGAGGCTATAAAAAATATGCCAGCACCTGATAATGTGGCTAAACTCCAGACGTTCTTGGGATTAGTAAGTTACTATAGCATTTATATCCCAAAAATGTATGATATGAGAGCTCCTTTAAATAATTTGGTGAAAAAGGGCACATAGTGGATATGGTCGAAAGAATGTGAACATGCTTTTAAAAAAAATAAAAAGCTGTCTATTAGCAGACCTATCATTAGTGCATTTCGACCCAAAGAGGAAAATCATTGTAGCAGCAGATGCCAGTAATGAGGGACTAAATGCGGTAATGTTTCATAAATTTGAGGACGGATCTACGAAGCCAATAGCACATGTCTTGAGAACGTTACTGCCTGCGGAACAAAGTTACAGTCAAATCAAAAGAGAGTTTAGCAATAATCTACGCTGTAAAAAAATTTCACAGTTTTCTATACGGAAGAGAATTTATTCTGCAAACAGACCACAAACCGCTGTTAATATTTGGTTAAAAAAAAAAAGGTATACCAACTCACACGGCAAATCGACTACAGCATTGGGGCGTAATTCTATTGAATTATAATTTCAAAATACCAACCAAACAATTCTTTAACATATCATTAATTTATGTTAGAAAGAAAAAACAAGGAGACTTGAAGAAACAGAGATGTGGTTCTACAAAAGGTTGCTGAGAATAACATAGCTGGAACATGTGAGCAACAAGGATGTTTAAAAGAAAATGGAAATGTAAAGGATACTTAGGATCAAAAACGAACAACTAAAATTTCTGGGTCACATAACGAGGAAAGTGGGCTTGGAGAATTTAACACTTACAGGATATACTTGCGACAATAGGAGCAGAAGAAAACAGCAAGTAACCTGAGCTAGTGTAAATGGATGGCAGAACAGAGAGTGGGAAGGACAATAATGGGACAAACATTGCTTAGAGCTACAAAGCATAGGAAGTTGTGGAGAGCTATGATTACTCACATCCTGAAGATTCACATAGAAGATTGATTGATTCATTCATTTTCTATGGCTTATCAACACTTTGCAGGTTATTTAAATCCAGAAAATATTTTGAGATTATAAGAATTTTGGGGGAGATAGGGATTTTACTAATTAACCCATAACTGGGGGGGAGAAGAGGTGGATTCATATTTTTCCACAAGGTAATTGAATGTAAGTCAATATAATGAATCCAACTGAAATTCGAACTTGGCTCTTTGATTAACAATTTTGGGCCATTATCCATTACACCCTCATCTACATGTTCAAGCTTACAGCAGCTGGTATTCCCAAGCAGTCACCTATTTAGATACTAACCACGTTGCTTAACTTTAGTGATCGTATGGCTGTGATCCCTACATTAAAGAAAAACTTACTTTAATTAAATAATCAAAAAATGCAAAATCAATCTCTTAATTATAAATATTGTTAAAAAACTTCTGAATTAATAGTTTTTTTGTGAATATATTAGTTGTTGTATCTAGTATATGAAATGTGTGGGATAGAGATAGAAATGTGTATTAAATAGTATATGGCAAAATTTGGCAGCCAGGGGATGAGCCCCAATCCAAGTTATGATACTGGGGCGAGGCAGAGTCATTAATGTTCTCTAGACAGAGAATGTATTGCATTTCTTTGGCAATTCTAGAACAAAAAACATATTAAGAATGAAACAATTAGTGTAAGGAATTTGAGATTACATTACCCAAAGACATTCACAGCTGTGTCTATAACAAAGGGTTAAATAGCAAATCTATTCATCAGATGAACTCTAATCCCCAATCCATTGTTGGCTTTCTACCTGTGCCTTGTACAACAGCTGTCAAGTCTGTAACATAAACCTTCTACATCCTTTAAATATTTTTTAACTAGAACATTGCTGGTCATATGACATTGTTTTAATGCTGCGAATATACGTTCATCACTGAGGGTAATATCAAGTTTTGTTTTCTTCAGACATCCATACTTCAGCTGTTCCTTAGGATGCCTGTATATTTAAGCAGGGTTTGATCACATATCAGCAATGAAAGCTGAACATACATGTTTGTTACAAAGACACAAGATTTTATGTACATGGCTGTATTGTTACGATATATCATCATTGTTCTTTTCGAAAAATAAAATATTTATTTTAGTGATGACCATTGTAAAATTCACTCTCCGGAATAGTGGACATGATTACATGAAACACAGAGTAAAGATAAGATATGTGAACATTTAATTTTATTTATTACACTTAATGCTTTATGACTTCAATATCAAGCACTATAATTATAAAGACTTTATGCCTTCAAAATGTTTTCTTTAAGAAATATCCTGCTTGACCATTTTTGGTTGAAATTCAATCTTTGCTATTGTCATATATAATTCCAGAGTAATATATATATATATATATATATATATATATATTAAATATTGAAAAAAAAATTTGTAAATAATCTTCATCACCGAGCATACCCTGCAAAAGTAGGTATACAGTAAATATTGTACTAGTAGTTTTAGAATTCATTTAATTCATTAAAATCATTTTCAATACATTTATTATAATTTTGATACAGGACTGGAAGACATTCTTATGGACATGCTTGTATAATCAACACAGTATGTTTTTCTGCACATGTTATGTTTTTCATCACTATATATATATATATATATATATATATATATATATATATGTGTGTGTGTATATATATATATATATATATGTGTATGAGTGTGCAAGATATGATGTGTGTGTGTGTATATATATATATATATATATATATATGCAAGATATGATGCGTGCGTGTATATATATACATATATATATGCGCAAGATATGTGTGTATATATATATATATATATCATGTGTGTGTGTGTGTGTATATATATATATATATGCAAGATATGATGTGTGTGTATATATATATATGATGTGTGTATATGTATATATATATATATACAAATATGTGCATATATATATATATATTTGTGCAAGATATGATGTGTGTGTGTGTGTATATATATGTGTGTGTGTGTGTGTGTATATATATGTGTGTGTGTGTGTGTGTGAAAGATATGATGTGTGTAAGTATATATATGTGTGTGTGTGTGTGTGTGAAAGATATGATGTGTGTAAGTATATATATATATATATAATTATTACTGGGCAAGTGAAAGATAAGGTGGGAAAACCTCTTACTAATATATATCATTCTGAGAAGGAATTTCTTTAATGCTAATTGTTCCATTGAGATAATCTATCTTATATATAAAATGGGAAAAATTTGGTGATAAGATACAACAGACATCATAAACAGTTATGTTTACAATGAAACATTATTGATATGAAGATCCTCAGCCTTTAGATTTCAATTTTGAGATTAGCTAACATCTAAATGCACTCAGCTTTTTGTCATTTACAGTTTTAACAAAATATATCACTAAGAAGTTTTTACACCTTGTCTATCTCACACACACACACACACAGGCATATATATATATATATATATATATATATATATATATATATATATATATATATATATATATATATATATATATATATATAATTTTTAAATGTCTTTTTAATATCTGACATTATTTCTTATTGTTATAAATGTTGATTTTACTCAGTAAACAGTTATTTTTATGCACTTAAATCATGAAATTAATATCAACTGGCCTGGATTGAAAAGTCCTACTCAAGAAAAATGTGCCTTACAATAGGAATCAAACTTCTATCCACTTTCCATTAAGGAAACCACATCTATAGCCAAAGTGTGCTGTCAGCAATTTAGCCACAGGAGACCATCTTGATAAAGTAAAGTTTAATTACCTATTTAAGGAAGTGCCTATATCTCTTTGGGACCTCAACAAATCTACAGATATACATTCATAGATGTCCCAATGAGAGAGATGCATCTCCTTAAATATATGTTGTATACTCATGTGAGTCAGTAAATTTGTGAAATTCTGCCATTGCTTGTATCTTTATTCTTAGTTCGATAATTAAAGCTGTAAATCATAGTTGAATCAAATAAGTGTAAATGCTGGTTAAAACTGGAATATGTGATAATTTAAACTTCCATTATTTCCAATCTGGCCTCCTGTAATCTGTGTAATTCTGGCAGCAGTCTTTCCTTTAATCAAGGTTTTTTGGGGTTTTTTTTTAGTTTCTTTTGATAATTTTTATTAATTTTACTTTTGTCACAAGGTAACGTATGTTTAGTTCCACATATACAAAAATTACCTATACATGTATATTCAAGTACTTTTCAACCATCAGTGGTCATTTTCAAGGATGGAATATATTATGGTTTGACAGTTCAAGAAAACTTTATTGTATCATTTTTTTTCCATCATGTTTGGGATTGAGAAGGTTACAATTTTAAATCATGTTTATATGCTGATTACAGACAAAAAATATGGCTACATATAGTGTAATACATAAACTGAATTTATATTTAAAACACAAGATAAATCTATGTTCCAAACATCAAACAACATAATTGGTATTTGTGGGATACAGCAATATATATTGCACAAACTATTCTATATATATATATATATATATATATATATATATATATATATATATAGTTCATATGCCAACATAATTAATTTTCTATGTTGGGTTGAAGCTGTTTGAGGAAATGTTTGCTGAATGCACACCAATTGCAAATGAAAAGTAAGTAATCTTAGTTAAGAGGATTCTCACATGGCATAATGGTTATAAGATCATATCAGGCTGAGTTCAAATTCCAGGTGAGACTTTTGTTCACTTTGCTCCAATACTCTTGAAAAGGGCACAAATCTATCACTTGCCCACTATCTATGGGTAAAATATTAGCCTTGGTTGTCAGCCAGCCTAGGAGGACAAAAATTCAAAACCGTGACATAGGCAATAAGAAACCACTTTATTATATTTCTTAAGAATAGTGCATGTTTACAGATATCAAAGAAAAGGTAGCGTTGGAGGGCTATAATCAGCAACATACTGAAATGAGATGGCATTTAAGGAGAAGGAATTGTAGACAAAAGTTATTTGATAAATAGACAATATCCACCCTAGAGTGCATAAGCATATACCTACTGGTTTTGAAGGTTGTTTTCATTCACCCACTGTATCCAACAGTGCCTTAAGACTTATACACAAACTGTGCTTCAGAACACACTAAACTTTAGTCCACTTACTCATTTCTTGAGTGCAGCAATCCAGGTAAATGTCAAATGAAGTTGGATGCAAAAATGTTTGCTTCACAATTTGGATTGCAGCTGGCCACGCTCGTTTAGTTGGTGAACATGCAGTGGTAATTAGTGTTAAAACCGATATCATTAGCGAACGGGTAATGCCATCCGCCTTGTTATGACATCAAAGTAAAACTCAGTTGGACACCGAAGGAAATGCTCAAGGTGCTATTGGTTTAGACATAGTGCTTATTTATTTTTTTTATTGACAGACAGATGCACTGTCAGTTGCAAAGAAATGAACACACCATTTGCTAGAGATAGACAGTTCACACTCACAGTGGGGCAAAATGGTTTATCAGTAATAATTTTTTTTTTTTTCTCCTACTTTCTCTGTCTGTTTTTTTCTTTTTTGTTATCTCTCTTTTCCGGTAATATAATCTTATGGGAGTGTGTATATCTGCTACAAATATTCTTAGTACAGCCACCTTACAGAAACTGTTTAAAAAGAAAAGATATCTACTGATAAGAGAAGCAAGATCTGACCAGTTTCAAGTAAAGATAAAAAGGACATTAAGAATCTCTATTTATGAGATGTAGAAGGGACACAAGATATATATCCAATAGAAAACTTGTGGTCCCTCATTAAAAGATTGCTGTGAAGCAATAATAACTGCTATAATATTAAAGTCAAAATAAGGGGTGTTCCAATAACTTGGACCAATTTTAAATGTGAATTAAGTTTAAGCATCTAAAGATTTTTTTCTTTTTCTTTCAGATTTGGCAGACATTTGGGTGATATTATTCCTCACACATAATTGCCATGACTTAAATAACATGATCCAATAGAGAAACAAATTTTCACCAATAACACTGATTTATTTACTGCTGACTTTGATCCATCTTAATGAAACACCCTTATATATAATCTGTCTTAATGAAACACCCTTTATTTACAAAAAAAATCAGTGACTGGAAGATTGATAAAACTTATAGAATGTCAATGTCTATATTTATATTATGAAATAATAGAATAATTATTTATTCTGGGATATATGATATTTTGTTAATGAAATATGTTTCAATGGCCTCTATATTTTAGATTTATTAGGAGACAAAAACAATGCCAGAATATAGGAATCTGCGCAAAGAAATTTGAAACAAATGCAGGTGAGCTTAAGAGAAATGTCTCAGCAAAAAATGTGCAGAAATGGAAAGAGTGAGTATCACAGATGAAGCAAATATGCATTAAAAAAAAAAAAAAAGAGGAGAACTAACAGGACAAAAAACAAGCTCATCAACAGGAAGCATAAAATTCAACAATTGGACACTGATATTAGAGAAAGAAAAATACTTCAGAGATGGAATGAATACATCAGTCAACTCTTTCACAGTGAAAGACAACAACTGGTAATATAGAGAAATATTAAAATCTGAAGTAGAATTAGCAATGGCCAAATTGAACAGAAACAAATCAGCAGGGCCAGACAGAATTGTAATAGAAATGTTGGCAGCCTTAGATGATTCCGGCATAGACAAGATTACAGACATTATAAATGAAATATATGACAGCGGTGATAAGGCTGCCAACATTTCTCTTACAATTCTGTCTGGCCCTGCTGCTTTGTTTCTGATCAATTTGGGCAGTGCTGATTCTACATCAGATTTTCATGACACTCTACATGTATACACATTTGTGCAGACAGGCACATGCACATCAACAGAGACGGGTGCATGGCTGCACACACACACAAACATAAAAAATAAGAAAAAACTTACACCAATGTTAAATGTAAATAAAAAGAAAAAAAAAAATCAAAAAATATAAAGAGTAAATTGCTGATACCCACTGAAGAGTGGATGGATTGGTCTGCCTAGAAAATTCTAGAGCAAGGACTAAATGATAAACTTTTACTCACACTATATATATATATATATATATATATATATATATATATATATATATATATATGTATGTGTGTGTGTGTGTATGTATGGTAAAGTATGGGGGATACTAAGTGATTTAATTTATTGCCTAATAAATGAAAGTGAATAAATGCTGTTGTCACTGAATTTTAAACACACACACATATATATATATATATATATATATATATATATATATATATATATATATATATATATATATAAAACAATAAAAAGATTGTTTTGCCAAATAAAAACAAACAGTTGACTAGAGTGTTTCCAGAAGTATTTTTTCTAATTACAGTGCTTCAGACCCAGAGATAGTGTATTAATTGTAATAAATAAAATTAGATAATTTTATTCACTCCTAATTTTATATATATATATGTATGTATGTATGTATGTATGTATGTATGTATGCTGTCTAAATTATATTTATGAGAGAAAAGTGCTTATTATCAATGATATAGCATTATAGACAGTGTGGATATAAGAACCAACACTTCATCACAGTCAGTTTTATGCCTCAAGCTATCTTTGGGTAACACATGCAGGCACATAAATACACTTAGATACAAGCAAATTTATGAATATACATACCATATATATGATAAGATTCTAATATAGTTGAGTTGATAAAATATATTTTAGATGTTAACTACATTCCAATACTGGTTTTTGTTGCATGTAGGTATAATAACCATATTAAAGTGACACAAATATATATATATATATATATATATATATATATATATATATATGTATGTAAATGTGTATAAATATGTGTGTATATATATATAAGTTTATATGTTTAAGAAGGTGGGTTATTTTGGGTGTCTGTAAGATTTTAGTAATGTGTGAGCAAGTCTAAAGGTCACATAACTTTTATGTACTTTCTTGTCTATACACATGTGTAATCTTGTGAATTTACAAACTCACATTTAAGACCCTGCCTTGGGGTCAGAGGGTGCGCCAATTGAAAGGATGTGATAAAATTAGAAAAGTGGAAGCTGTATTTTCAGGAGGAATTTCAGGGCAACAAAGATGTCTTTTTGGTTAAAAATAAGAACATGGTCCCAACTGGATAAGAACCTTATCTCTGAGAAACATTTGATATGAAGCATTATAAGTTTAGTTCTTTGACAGACTACAGCATTTAATCTGTCTTTATCTCTCATCAAATACAGCCTGTCTGTTCATTTTGATACACTTTACAAACTGAGAGTCAATTAAAAAAAAAACAAAAAAAAAATGCTGCACAGCAAATTTACTGGAGATAGGACGACTGCCCACTCATTGTATGAGGCTGGCCACCAACAGGTTATGATTAGATGAGGTGGTTCCTTCTCCCATTTCTGAAATCCTGATAAAACCGTAACCATTATTTATGGTCATACATAACAGCACTATTAAAGAAAAAAAAGTGTAGGCATAGGATTCAACACTGCATAGTGACTGTCAGTTTCACCTTAACTTTGCCTGAAGATTGCATTGAAGTTTGAAATTCACAGTCACCATTCCTATGTCCACACTGTCCATATTTATATCCATACCTCTATATTTTAAAACTACAAAAAAGATGCAACAACACAAACTGGTACATGAAGACATACTTTAAGAAGTAGACATAATATTTGTAAAAGATAAAACTGATAATTTATGTTTGAATTTATGGGATGTGGAGTTATCATTATTTACATGTGGACTATTATTCTCATCTTTACTGTTGTTATCACAACATTTTGGCCATTTTGTTCTCTGGCTCTCATCAGGTGTATGATGAAGGCTGGAAGGCACAACAGTTCAAATGTTGTGACATTAACAAATATGACGACAATAACCTTCATGTAAATATTATAAATAAGAAAACTGACGTATCAAAAACACAATGCGTATACACAGTCACGTGTTTGATATTGACTTGTCAATACTGAAAGTACTCAGACATTGGGCAAATTATATTAAAAGTTTCACAGGAAAACAGTCCAAAATACAAAATAAAAAATCCTTAACAAGAGTTTGTCTTTAACCACACTTTTACAAAGCAAATATTGCTGAACAAATGCAACCAATGAATAACTAATGAAATTATACAATTCAAAATTTGGAGTATGTCAAACACTGATAAAAAGAATCTCATATTTGTTGCTAAGTTAAAAAAAAAAAAAAAAATAGAATTTAAAATAAAAAAAATGATTGCATAAAAATAACAATGGAAAATCAATTCCCACTTAAATCCTTCTTTTCTTGTCTGTTCAGAAACAAAAGTTAATTTTGCTTTCATTTTTGCTCTAAGCCTTTTCTTTCTTTCCAACTCATCAAGACAAAGTTGAAACTTTTACTTAAGCCCCTGTGTCCACACAACTAATTAAAACTCTTAACATTTGAAGCATAAACACCCCTTGCAGCAGTCTCTTGACCATAATCAAGTAATGCCATTCAAGGGCATTGTATCAAATATGTACATTAGGAATTCTGCGTTCTCCTGAAGGCACTGGTTATATTGTTTCCAGATAAATGGGGGTTGGGGCCAACACAATATGCCATGAGCAAATCCTATTATCGAACTTGCAGTCAGGAGCTCTTTGCCCTGCAAGTGGCAAGTGTCACTATTATTTGTCTGTCACATTGCAATTTCTTTGGCCAAGAGGCACTACCATATGGAATCATGTTCCTGGAATTTTAAGAAGACAAAATGCAGATTTCCTTATTTCTTTTATTTTTTTGTTTTTCTTTTTATTGTTCCAGAAGAAGAGAAGGCCATTTCCTATAAACTAATAGAGATTCTATTCTAGTTTGTATAAGAAGAAAAAAAAAAAGAAGGTATTTCGGCTGAGCAGACTGGAATTTAGATTCAGATGTTAAGTAAAGCTTAGTATTTCAAACACTTTATATTGCCTAATCACAAACAAAGCCTTTTGGATACCATTTTGTTATGGAGGTTGATTCCAGATAAAAATCATAATCCATAATCTTTTTGCTTTCTTTCTTTTTTTTTTTCCTGATCTGATTTTGACAAAAGAAGAAGGGCATTACCCACTGACTTTTCACCTTCTTTTGTAGTCATTAATCATTCAGAAAGATTCATGATGTACAACACAAGAAATAACGAATTCATTTCTCCAGAAAGACATATTAAAAAAAAAAAAGAAATTTCATTAGCTTTTGAAATTTATTCAGGAGACATTGATAAATATGAGTTGAAAATTAATATTAGGTGTGTGTGATTCATAAAGGTTCTTGGAATTGATAGTGGTATCCCCCCCCCCGTTGTCTTCTCCACAGTGATTTTATTACGGCATGACCTCTAGTTAGCTGGTCATTGACTTGTCAAAAGATCATCCAATCTTTGATAGGTTGTATTTTTCATCCTACAGGGTTGCTAACCGACCGCCCACCTCATTCACAATAAATTGAGGTGGAGATGTCAGCTTAGTCACTGACCATTCAAGAATAGAGTTCCTATATATATATATATATATATATATATATATATATATATATATATATGTATGTATGTATGTATATGTAAAAGTTTCAACTTAGTTAAAGTCCTAAACAATATATATTTTTTTAATTCAAAGTAACTTCTTACCTTGACTTTTTCTTACTGAGAGGAAAAAAAAAAAATTTACGATTCAGATTTGAAGAGTCAAAAAGTTTAATGGCTGATATCAGAAACTTGAATGTAAAAATTATATTTTTTATTATACATCATTTTCCCCCTATTTCTTTGTGTGTGTTGGGTAGAGAGACAGCAAAAAGATAAAATTTACTAAGAGCTACAAAGGACACTAAATTGTGGAGAGGCATAATTGCCAACATCCTAAAGGGACATGGTACATAGAAGAAAAAAGTGTGTGTGTGTGTGTGTATATATGTGTTGGCGTGTGAAAAAGTTCCCAGCAAACTTAAAAATAAAAAAAATTAAATGGATATAGAGATAGTATAATGGTTAACAACATGGAACAAGAAATTGCTGAGAAGTGTTCAAATTCCACTTGAGTGTGTTAGATTCCTTTTGGCAGAAATATCCTTCTCTCCCCCAGCTATGGGTTAAATAACAGGTCAGACTGGCTTCTTTAGCTAAGGTTAGCAACCAGTTTAGGAGCAGGATGACTCTGAATTTAAAATCTGTAGCTGTAAAAAAAAAAAATCGTCAGGCTTGGGGTGCAGATGTAAAAATGTCTTATGCCTGTAAAATTAAAAAAATTATAGATTTCAGAATATTCCCACTGAATACTGCTGACACTAACAAGCATTGGGCCTAAGGATAGTGTTGAATTTAATTTATTCAGTATTGCAGAAAATGAAGAAAAATTGCGATATGAGATATTTATGTAAAACTGCATGCTGTTCCCTTTCAAGATGGAGATGACAGCAGTAGAAGGGAAGTAGATACAAAGGGAAAGATGCAAGAAATGGGAAATTGTCAGAGCAAAGCATTGGACATTGTCATATCAGCATTTCACTTCTTGAAAGACATGAAAAAATCTTTTGGTATAATAAGATTTTAACCGGAAATAAAAAAAATGGGTTCATTCATATAACCTGAGTATTTATTTACTAGATTCAGTTCTCTCTTTATATTCTTGTAAAGAAAAACATACAAACATTTAAGTTTCTAGTAAACAATCTGAGTACTGCCCATAAGTGAGGTTCAAACATTCCTTTTATAGACAAGTAGTTTGAAGGGGAGACAACTATGGTTGTCTTACACCACAGATGCTAGTAGCCAGGTTGCAGCTCAGTTAGTATTTAGAAAACTGATTTTCAATAAAGTCTCCTTACCACATTTGGGGATGTGCGGATGAAATTAGAAATTGGAGAGCCAAGTTTGAATTCCAGTCGAGCTCTTTTACATTCACGTTTGATCAAATACCCTTGATAAATCACCAAGTTCATCTCTTTTCCATCAGCTATGGAAAAAATAAGAAAATACAAAACTTATTTAGAGCTACAAGAGACAGGAAGATGTGGAGGGCCATGATCGCTTACATCCTAAAGAGACAAAACAGAAACTGGACCAATAAAAATTCTATTTAGCATTGTCGACATAGAATACAAAATTTATATTTTAATACAAGATAAATTTAAAACAGAATTACAGTTCCTTAGTGAGTATTCCCCAGCAATGCCCCTGAGTCAGACTGAGCTAAGATTAGTAAATACCTAAGGCTGTAATGAGTTCATTCCATATTTATCACTCTACACATGTGGCCTTGTGCCAGACAAAGCTATGTATAGCAAATATCATTGCCTGCTTCATAGATGCTCTAAAGAAAAAAAGATGAACATTAAGCTTGCAGTGAAGCTTTATTCAATCTGACTACTGCCCATAAATGAGGCTTGGCTATTTCTTTTATAATCGAGTGGTTTGAGGGGGAGACAACTATGGTTGCCTTCCACCACAAGGATGATTTCAATTTTCTAGTTAAAAGTTCCATTAAAATCTCTGGTATTTCTTTCACTCTTTGCAAAGAGTTTCTTTATGCTGCAGTTTATTCATTCTCGTATCTTTATCATTGTTATTTTTATTGTAATGTCTTGTCCAATATTTTCTCCAGCTTTCCCGAGACAATAAACAGTCTGCAAGTTTTTTTTCACCTTCTCAGTTGGGACAGTGTTTTGCAACATTTAACTCTGAATCTCTTTGAAGAGAACTAATCAAATGTTGTGCATTGAAAACAAATCCTTGCTTCCCTATTTTTATTTTATCGTGAAATTTCCACATAAAAAGGAGAGGTAAAAAATGAGTTTATTTGAAGGCAGGTCTTTAAAATGAACTTAAATATTGTAAATAAAAACAGACAAACATGTAAGCTTGTATCTGTATATATCTCTGAGATGAGGTATTATGATTACTTGTATTATTTACATTATTCGGACTGTTATCCTCATCTTTATTTCTATATTCACAACATTTCAGATGTTGTACACTCCAGCCTTCTTCAGTTATTTCCATGGATGAAATAAAGGGTTCAGTTCAAAATTCCAATCACCTGAAGAAGGGCAGTGTACAACGGCCAAAATGTTGTGAATATGGCAATAAAGATAAAGGATAACAGTCTGAATAATGAACATAATGCAAGTAATATAAGCTTGTAGTGAAGCTTTATTTAATGCAACCTGATTACTGAGGTTTGACTCTTTTATAGTTGAGTAGTTTGAAGGGGAGACAACTATGTTTGCCTTACATCACAATTCTGAACAAACCTTTTTGTGTCATTTCTAAGAAAGTTTTAGATAAAAAATATTTCGATCACTGAAAACCTCTCAAGAATATCCAAGATAAAAAAGAAAACTTATTGTATTCATCTATAACACACATTAATTGTATATGCAACTCATTGAAACATTTTTAAAATTATTAGATATTGAAAAGTGTTAGGAATAAATTAACCACCTGAGATAAACATATAAGTCTTCTTCAGGAAACAAATTATAAAAGAAAAAAAGAAATTTAATTTATTCTATTCTGAGAGAATCCAAGGAGTGTGATAATGCTCAAGGCCAAATAAATTTGGTCCTGAATTTGCATCTTGCATCAAGGAGAACAATTTAAAATGCAAGATGGCTGACATAAAATATGAATGCACAGAATTTGATCGTTGCATTGAAAATAGGGCAGATCAATTGTTGCAAAGCTGTTCCTGAGAGAGCCTCATAAATCAATGAACATTTTTTAATTTATTTGTTTAGTGGCATATCAACTCCTCATGGGCCATTTAATTCCAAAATTTAATTTTCTTGGGACCATCAGTAATTTATTTTGCAAAAATATATTGCTGTTAATTTTTTTTCCAAAAATGTATTGCTGGTAAGTTTTTTTTACTATGAAAATGTATTGTTGGTATTTTTATACTATCATAGTGTTTAAAAACAAAAAAAAATTATTTACCCATAGCTGGGACCCTAACAAGTGCTACCACACAAGATCATGGTGGACCTGGAGACAAAAGCAATTAAGAGGTGGTTCCATGCTCCTCAAAATCTCTAATCTCCTGATCAAAGGCCTTGCTGCCGGATGTAGTTTATCATCATACCCAAAATGAGAACATTTTTAAGTAGGACTGAGAATGAGTAAAATGCAAAAAGTAATAAAATGCTTAAATGTGAATGAATTAAGGTCCTGTTCACTTTCACATTAATCCTCATTGGAAAAGTAGCATTCCATCTCTTCTTGCAATGGCTATGGATTAAATAGTTTAGACTGGGCTCTCTCGCTCTAGATAACAGCCTGACAAGGAAATGGACTACAGAAAGTAATGGGAAACTACTCCGTATCTTTCATAAAAAAGTAATACATAGATACATCAATAAACATGTCGCCTAATGATAAAAATACCATTTATTTGACATAAATATTTACTTTTTAACAAAATCAGCTTCCTTGTCAATGCACTTAATTCAATATCAGAAACAGATCAAACATTATAGATTAATTTACTGACCTATCCTCATATATATATATATATATATATATATATATATATATATATATATATATTAGACAATTTATAATTAAACTTTTATTGGAAACAAGAAGAAAATTGTCTGAAATATAGAAAAAATAAATAGAAACATTTCTAACAAAGAACTTTTGTTTTTCTTTAACCAAATTAAAAAATTTCTACTCATTTACTCTATCTATTTATATAGCTAACTATCTCCTGGGACAACAACCAAGTGGTTTAAAAGCACTGGCTCATGGATTTGGTCACATAGTAATATGAGTTCAATCCCAGGGATGGGCAGCGTGTATTTGGACTCAGTGGAAACAGGGTGAGCTAGTACTAAAAATAAGAACTACATAAGATATTCCTAGACATGGGCAGTGGAACTAGAACAGTGTACCAAGTAGATTAAATAAAGAGATAAGTTTTGGAATTCCTTGTAGATTATCCATATCTACATAAACCTGATGAAGACCAGAGGGGACAATGGCTGAAATGTTGCAATAACAACAACAAAGATGAGGAAAATAGTTTAATAGGGTAAATAATCATTAATAGTTTAATAGGGTAAATAATCATTTCCTAGATATTTAAACTTCTGTACTTGTTTATTTCGACATCGCCAATTCATAGTTCTCATTTTGGATGCATTTAATGTGCACTTTTTTTATTCAACAAATTAATTTACGGTAGAAAAAAAGTAAAAGAAGTAAACAGTACTAAGAGTTACTGAATAAATAATGTGACTTCTTTTTAATGTTACACATCAAAGCATAAAATTTACTGACATTATTTTTAACAAAGATAATAATTTGTTTGAATTCCCATTGAATCCATTACATTCACTTATATGCTTGGGAAAGGTATGAATCCTCCTATTCTCCCCCCCCCAGCTATGGGTAAATAGCAGGACAGACTGGGTTCTATAGCCTTGGATGGCAACTGGTTTACTGCAGAAAAAAAAAAATCTGCCTTGTCAATTACGTATTAAAAGATACATGATCACCTAAGCGTGTATCATGCATGGCACAAACAGACTGAATTGATTATAGGCAAATGGTTTTATATTCTGACCTGGTATCTTGGCTTCAGTCACCTTCCCACCACTATAACAGTTTCCCTGTGCCTTTTCTACAAATATTTTCATGGCAATTGTTTTGATGTGTTTTCCTCTTTGGAACCTAACTTCATCAATTTATACATAGTACTAGATTGGCAGTTAGGTCTCATCATTTTACAGTTGAAATTTTTAAACATGACCATAAGTTCTATTCTAAAATTTCCTTCTCTCATACTTCTCACTTGTGGAACTCTTTCAGCTTTTTGCTTGCCTGTCAACGAAGATCTTTAAAAAATTTAAATGCCACATCAAATACCATCTTCTGTCTCCCTGATTGATCTCCTTATTGTTGTCATTTCTCTTCAGCAACATATTTTTTTCTTTTTCCTTATGATTTAGTGGCTTTATTGCTTTGTTTGAGGTGGAATGATTTTAAGAAAAGAAAAGAAGCCACTCTGTTTTCATTGTTTTTCCAAATAATTTCTAAAGTCCTATGACGAAACATTTCTATTATTCTTCAACATTTTTTGTGGCATATATTGAATTTTTTTTCCATTTTATGTGTTTTTCAGTTTGCATTACACAAAATAGGGCAAGATGATGTAATCATTTTGACTAATATTCTTATCTTTTTATTTTAAAAGACAATAGTTAAGACTTTTCTAATATTTAACAAAAAAAAAAAAAAAAAAAAAAAAGAATTACTAGCAGAGTAATGGAATTTGACTGACAATACAAAAATAACTAGAAAATGTCATATTGTCCTGTAAGCAAGCCTAAGGGCCACAAAATGTTGCAGATCTAAAAAGAAGACAAAGACTTTGAATATATTGGAATGAAGGAACCATTGATTTTTTTCATAATGGGATTTAACAAATACACACTTGGATGATGTTATTCTTAAGCAGGTTTTTAAAAAAAAACTATCATTTTTCTTTCTTTTTTTTTTAAATTAGGAAAGACATTTTGTCAAGAGCTCTGGTAAAACGGCTACTTAAAATGTATGGAGCTGAATCTAGCGAAAAAGAATGAGAAAGAGTAAAACAAAAATTTACATTAAGAAAGTAGATAAGAGGCGGAAAAAAAACCCAAAAGAATAAAATGTTATCGGGTTTTATTTATTTTGGGTATTTTTCTTCAGAATTCTTCAATTTGTCTAAAATCATCATTGTCTGTAATATATTAAAAGCAAAAAAAGAATGATGTAGGAAACTGTATGTGAATGGATAAAAAAGAATATGGGACAATAATACATCAAGTGAAGTGCCATGTTGGGTCGGGGGAAGGTAACAGTAGCTTAATATAGATCATAATGAAAACTTCAATCATGGAGAGAATAAAATCAGAAATATTTATAGATGAAAGTTTTAATATTGTCTGGAGAAAAAGGAATAACTTCTATTATCTGTAACATGGCCTTTCCTCTTTGTCTGTTGCTCTTCTGCTTATTTAAAATGTTAGTCTTACCATGAAATAGTGGCAAGCTTGTTCTACAGATTATTATTATGACGAGAAAGAAATTTTGAACCTCACTACATTTCTCATATCTGTGGCCAGACTAAATAAAACTGAGGGCACCACATCATGATACGATGCTTAATAAACAAATCTCACAAATCCTTACTACTGCTGTGAGTTCAAGCTTCACTGAGTGACATGTACTTGTAACCTTGTTCCAGACATGGAAGAGTCTAGCAAATATTAAACAGTCATTTTTAATTTGTCTTTTTGTTTTTCAAATTAGAAATTGTCTAAGTCTCCTTCAAAGTAATCCCCTTCTGACCCTGCTCACTTATCTGTCTTCTTTACACATTCAAAAGAGTTTGCAATATCTATCCTTTATTGAAATATATTTTTTGCTTTCCATCAGCATGACTGATGCTAACCTCCATTAGAGTAATTCACTTTGTCTTCTTGTGCTAAAATCTCCCACTGACATGAAGTGGAAGGATTATATTGAATAAATTAATAAGTCTGCTCTTAAGAAAGTTGGTTCTCTGTGTCATGCTAGACAATTTTTCTTACCAGAATCTATCTTACATATTTATAAGTCTACCATTCATCCATATTTTAAATATTGTTGCTAAGTCTGCTATGGTGCCTCCACTATGTATTTAGAGTTTCTTGGAAAAATACAATGTTATTAGTCCTGACCTGACATTTTGACATCAGTTACTTTCCCACCACCATAATGGAGCTTCCCTGTGACTTTTCTATTAATATTTTTATGGTAATTGTTCTTATAAACTTTCCTCTTTGGTACCTAAACTTTATGAATTTAAGTGCAGTACTAGATTGGTGGTAAGGTCTCAAACCATTTACAGTTGAAATGGCTAGATGTAACTGTCAGTTCTATGCTAACATTATCTTTTCTCACACTTCTCGGTTGTGGAACTCTCTTCTAGATTCTTGCTTCCCAGTAAAGTTCGATGTTCAAAAATTTAAATGCAATATCAATCATTATTGTCTGTCTTAATTCTTGTTCTTTTGTTCTTCTTTTTCCTTAATAATGTTTTTCTTTTTTCTCTCACTCTCAATAACCCCTTCCATCTTAGTAGCTTTATTGCCTTGCTTTGGGTGAAATTATATATATATATATATATATATATATATATATATATATATATATAAGAAAAATTTTTTATTGCATAGCTGAAAAAATGGATGAAATACTCACTTTACATTGCAATATTCTGACATTTTTGTGACTATCAAATTGCATCAGCATCTACATTTTGTTGACATGACTTTTACAAAATATATAAATATTATATATCCTTTTTACTCATCCAATGTCAGCACTTCCCACACTGTCATACCAAAAATTCTCTGATGGAAAGAAATCACATGACACAAAGTCTTTTAGGCACAGGGGAAGACCAAAAAATGTCTGATGTTGAGGCATATAGATTTCACTATGTAAAATTATTCACTAAAAGTTCTGGCTAGTTTGGGGATTTATTTCTGTGGCATGATAAAATTTTTGAAACAAACTGCACTGACAAGAGGCACTTTTTGCATCAGTGAAATGTAGACTTCACTGCGAGTCTCTTGTGAATTGAGTTTTAAAGCTGATCTGTAGCCTCAGAAATTGAACCAACCAATAAAGATTAAAAACAATTCTATTGAACTCAAGTGGCACTAGGCAAGTCTGTTTGAGATGATGAAAAGCTAGAAGCTATAAATTCAGACCAATTGCTTCTTTTGGATTATGATTGATTGAGTTTCTAAAGAGAATCGACTGAAATGGTTCTTACTTTGTGTCAGATCTGAAGACCAAGGGGGTTTTTTAGACTTGCATTCTCTTTAAAGAAATACAAGCATTTACCAAGAAATTCTATTGGGACAGACTTTAAGAAAAATTTTTCATTATAAAGAAAAAAAAAATTAATTCCTTTTGTAAGAGTTCATGCCTTTATAGAAGTCAACAGAAAAAGAAAAGTAACCGTAAAGCAATATTTAGCAAAGTTTGCAGACCAAATATCATTCACATATAGGGGGGTTCAATCCTGACCAAGTATTAAATCTGCCTGCATATGGATAGAAAATGAATTCGGTAGATATACAAAAATAGAAAGGAGGGTAAGACAAGGATGTGTCTTCTCACCAGACTTATTCAAACTATACAGTGATTCTGAGAGAATTAGAAGTCCTACCAGGATTCATTATTGGCAGCCACAATCTTGACAACATTAGATATGCAAATGATAGTGTTGATAGCAGACATGGAAAAGAAACTACTAAAGAAGTTAGTAAAGGAAAGTGAGAAGAAAGGACTAAATATCAATTGCAAGATAGAATCTATGGTTGTCAGCAAAAGATCATATAAAATACTGTTTAAAATAAATAAAAGTGTCTACTCAAATATGAGTATCCACTAAAAATAATGTTTAAAGCAATAAAAATATCATGTCAGATTGGTGCTTTTTTCTTTAGTAAAATTTCTCAGGTATTCAGGCCAGTAGATAATATAAAATACTGTTTAAAATAAATAGAGTGTCTACTCAAATATGGGCATCCACTAAAAATAACGTTTAAAGATATGGGTGGGTGTGCATTTGTGTGCATGCAAAAATTCAGATATAAATAAAATATATCTACAAAGACTATGAAAAAAAGGAAAAACTTTTCTTTACCAATGCATTTTGTCCCCTGGGGCACTTTATCAAGGTACCAAGTTTTGTCTTTTATGTATTAGGAAGATTAATGACAAAGTGGAAAAAAAAAATCCTTCAGCTATGAATTAAATATCAGAGTGAACTGTGCACTCTTGCCTTGGGTGGCAAATCTGAATTCAAAACCATGGAGGAGACAAGAGAAGAACATTGCACTAGTTTTTGGAAGAAGTCTTAACAAATCCCAGATAGCAAAGAAAAACACAATCTGTTTGTTTAGAGCTGTGATCACCTAGATTCTGAAAGGACATAGGACTAATTTTAAAATCTCTGCTGTTATTTAAAGCAACTGAAACTTGTGACTTTCATTCACCCCCTCACACACACACACACACACTACTGACCTGACCAGTGAATCTCCATCCAAAGGCCAATGTGAAAGGCTGGGTGCAATTTCTACAGAGTTTTGAACAGGCTTGACATATAAATTCAACTTTCCTTCTTCTGAAAGAGAGAAGAAGTCAGAAGAAGATCCCGTCAAAGACTTCCTGAGTGGAATGTCACAAGCCTGACTGAAGAAAACAGCAATCAACCGTACAGATACAAAGCTGTCATCAAAGCTAATGATTGGGTGAGATGGTGGGGAGGGGGGGAAAAGAGGCTTGAGATAAGCAAGACTTGTCATACCAACCTATTAATATCAAACTACATTCTCAAGTATAGACAACACTGAATCAATTACCACAGAGTTAAGCAGATAAGTCACTCTGCTCTGCCTAGGGAAAATACAAAGAAGGTTTGCATGATAATCTGGTAATGGGAGAGAGAGTGTAAAGAGACCATTGTAAACAGGTCAGAAGAGTCAAAAGTAGATGGAAAAAGTCAAGGAAAAGGTCAAGTCTGTTGTATTGATAACACTATTCCTGGGGTGCTATCTTCATTTTGCAAAGTTTGTTTATACACTTGTCCTTTATGTTTGAAGTTCAGAATGTTTCGATTAGCAATTCTTTGACCAGCTTCAGGCCTTTTTTTCGCATAGAGTCTGACTTCAAATTTATTTGCACAAGTAAGAAATAAATGACTTGTTTTAATGCACATAGATGTGTGTGTGTGTGCACACATTATATTTTTCTTTTCACAATGATGTTCACCCCATAAAAGGCCCGAGAGCCACTCGAGGTAGACGGTTACAGAGCAAGAGGTACAGTTTATGTGGATATGTAGGAAAGATAATGGTTAATCCAAAACTAGAACAAGTTAAGATTGTAATTGGGGAAGCATCCTCTTGGGAGCAGTGATTCATGGGAAGAAGCTGCTTGAGGGGAACATATATCTCAACAATGGAATACAAAGGGAATGACGGTGATTCTCTACAATTTTATTTACACATATTGACAAAATGAGGGAAAACATTAATATATATATATATATATATATATAAAGACATACTAGAAGTACCTGTAGAAATTTCATGGTGTTTCTATTTGAATTTTCTGATGGATCACAGTTCTCAAGTTAATGAGTGAATAAACACCTTGTGAGGTCAGTGACCTGTGGAATTTCTCCTATTGTCAAATATTTGAGCTTAACACCCTTAACAAAATATTACAATAACAATCATAAGGTATGAATGCAGGTCATTATTTAAAGAAGTAAGAGGGTACAGATGAAAAGATTCAAAATTAACAAGTTTTTTTTTCCTTTCATTGAAGCAGACGTTAAACATATGAGAGTGTTATCACCTCTACTAATAGGAGGATAAATATTATATAACAGTTGAGCACTTTTTGTTTCCAATAAAATTTTCAGAATACAACTTGAAAATAATAAAAGGAAGATATTCCTGTTATTGAAAAGCCCTAGCTTGTTCAATTTAATATCTGAAAGAATTAATTTATGAAAAAACAATCATTACTCCATTACATATTTTAAATTTATCAGTAACAAAATGAATGTTAGTGCATCGGATTTTCAAATTATGCTTCTAACATGTCTGAAAATGATGTTGCCGGCAAGATGAGTCAAAGAGAAATATTTCTAACAAGGAACAATTCTCAAATGCAGTTTAACATAACAAGAATCTAAAGTTTGCTACTTGAGCAAAAGCAGACAGACATCTTTATTATGACATTACAAATGAATTTCCTGTTGTGAGTTATATACTCAGGTGATTATTTTTAATATATTCCATTATGACGTGCCATGTTATATTTAGTTCTTGATTACTGCGCAAATGGGGAGGACATTTGGGCAGATCTTAATGACTTGACGTCGTTGTATTTGTATAAGATTTCAGGGACATATACACACTATGAATAGAAGGTAATTAGTGGAAATTTGAGCAGGAACAAAATTTAAGGTTAAAAGGTTAATAATGACAAATGGAGTTGGCGCTATGCTGTATATGGATTTATGGAACTGGATTGGTAATTTAACAGAAGATAAATGGATTCTGTCTTTTAGGTACAGAAACATTTGTTTTTGGCATTTAATCCATTATATGTGTGTGTGTGTGTGTGTGTGTGTGTGTGTGTGTGTGTGTGTGTGTGTGTGTGTGTGTATTATTAATGTTTCAGTTCCTAATTCATCCACACCCTGTAACCCCTTGTGCCTTAGTGATTTTAATGCCTTGCTTGGGATGATACCAATTAATATATATATATATTTATTGAGGCATGTGTTATTAAAGACTACCATTTAATAATCTTTTTTTTTTTTCTTGCTTTCTCGCAAGTTTCTTTATATTTGGGTGTGTCTAAGTTGTTGAAAAAAGACCCGAGTCCTTGGTTTTTTGCCAAACATTTTCTTTTGGTTGTCGTCAACCATCATTAGAGCCAAATATAAAGAAACTTGCAAGAAAGCAAGAAAAACAGAAAGAAAGATTATTAAAGAGAAAAGTTCTTCAGTCTTTAATAACACATGCCTCAATAATGACAATCTGCCAATATATATACATACATATATATATATATATATATGATAAAATATAGTTTTACAGTATACTATATTTATGGGTTAATGTGCTCAATATCAGGGATAGAGTATATGTAAATATAAAAGAGGACATTGAAGTCAACACTCAAAGGCCATCATCAGGCCAGGTGCCTGACACTTGTATGGAGTATGAAACAGACTGTCACCTCTGGGTGTTGACATCAATATCCAATATATATATATATATATATATATATATATAAAGTAAATGGATTGCTTCATTACCCTAACAGTAGGTTATAATTATTGTTATTTAAATTTTACAATGATCAGTTTTCAATATGTGCTTGACAACTGTCACATGAATCACCTTCAGTGGCAGGATAAACTTTTTGTACAGCAAATGACGTCACATACAGAGTAATAAAGGTTAACCAAAAGTAGCACTGGCTGCTTTATCAATGAATACCAACTGTAGCCTTATAAGGAAACAGCTAATATTCCTATTAGTGTTATTGGTCCAACCAAGTTGTTTTCTGTTGCCATAGCAGGATATGACAACACAACAAAGAAATTCAAAAGCCTATTGTTCAGGGATCATAGTCATCTTCAGTAGCAGAACAAACATTTTGTATGGCAAATGAAGTCACATACAGAGTAACGAAGGTTAACCAAAAGTAGTACTGGCTGTTCTAGCAATGAATACCAAATGTTCTTTGATAATGAAACTCAGAGTTGTACCAAACAGTGAGCAACAAATTGTATATTCATTATTCCAAGACAAGCACTAATTTCCCTATCTTCATCTATTTCTACAAATTGTTTTGAATCACTATCTGACTCACTACTATAGAAAGAAGACTCAAGATAAAAATATTTCCCAAGAGTTATCTTGTCAGATGCTGCAACCTGATTAATCAAATAGCATTTCCCTCAAACAAATTTAAGTGTTAAATATTGTTGGAAAAAAAGATCATTCAATATTGAGAACTAAGTGATAAACCATCAAATAAACGGATAGAATATGACAGGAGTTTTCAGATTGTCTATTTATAAAGCATATTTTAAATTTCATGTATTTTTGTTATCAACAGGTTTTTAAGTACTTTATTAGCATTGTGTTTAAGACTTTGATCTTTTGGTGAGAAACTAGACTTCAAAAGATATTTAACTAAGTTTTCTTTTAGAGGAAAAAGGATTTTTTTCTTTTAGCCGTGTGTTGTTAATTAACTTATTGATGGATGAGTTGTTATTATTGTAGTGTTATCCATTCAGAATTTAAGCCAGAATGTTTTGCAGTGTTTTCAAAATTCAATTTATTTCAAGTCTTAAGTGTATGGTCTAAAGAAGCAGTCGCAAAAAACGAATCTTGACAGGTCATCTGAGATAACTCTGAATACAAACAAACTGAAAAGAATTCTGAGGAACATGAAAATGCAGTCCAACTCAAAACCTAATAGTATACAAAGGAACAACAGCTACTGTGTGTGAGAGTAGAGATCATTAAAAGAAATCTATGACGAAAAAAATGCAGTGAAATTTCAAGATGCTCTGATTTTAAAGCTATTACAGATACAGATCTCATATTTGGGATTTATCAATAAATTTGATCTAGGGACACCTATGAATCACTGTTGCTTGATTTGAGATGGAATGGCCTATAAACTTTTAGATTTCATTGGATTATTCAAAATTATTTAGCATCTATATACCATTCAAATGAAAGGTATAGAGATGCAAAGAAACAGTTTTTAAAAAGTATTACAATAAAAATAAGTTTTGGCTATTTGCACCTTAAATCATGCCTCTGGGTTAGTGGTTTTAATAAGTATTTTTGCAGCAATGTAATTATTTGTTGATATCGACTGTTATTTTAGAGATTGAGAAATTGCATTAAGAATATTATGTAGGTGACTTGCACACCATCCACCTCACTTTCTTTTATCTACAGTTATGCAAGAAGAAAAAATACTAATGACAATACGTCTTTCTTTCAGTAAGAATAAAAATACACTAAGCCAATATAGTTATTTGCT
The DNA here is from genome assembly GCA_964036315.1 of Acanthosepion esculentum. Lineage (NCBI taxonomy): Eukaryota > Metazoa > Mollusca > Cephalopoda > Sepiida > Sepiidae > Acanthosepion > Acanthosepion esculentum. The sequence continues at coordinate 31,648,613 of OZ038493.1, read as the reverse complement.
TCTTTTGGGGATCACTTAGTAATGAACAATGTTTTTTGTGGGGTGGGGAGATTGAATGAATGTTTTTATAGATTTTACTTAAAAAATTTGGATGGTTTATTTTACAACCATATTGAGGTGAAAAGTTTTTTTGCAGTTTATCATTGGCCAACTCTCTCTCTATATATATATATATGTATATATATATATATGTATATATATATATATATATATATATGTATATATATATATATATATATATATATATATATATATATATATATGTATATATATATATATATATATATGTATATATATATATATATATATATGTATATATATATATATATATATATATATATATATATATATATATATATATATATATATGTATGTATGTATGTATGTATGTATGCATGCATGCATAAACCAATTTGTGCTTTATGTCATGCTGTCTTGGAGATTTGTTACAGACTTATATAGCGTCCTGGGTATGACGATAAACTACATCCGCATCCTGGGTATGATGATAAACTACGTCCAACAGCAAGGCCTCTGATAATACGTTTTTGAAAAAATAATGTTGCCAGCTATACATTTTTGAGGAAAAAATATTAACAGAAAGATTTTTGACAAAACAAGAATATTACCAGGAAAAAAAAAATGTTGTCTGCATAAAATAACCCACTGAGGTTGATATGCCGTAAAACAAAACAAACTAGACTTATATAATCTTACTGTGACACTTGTTCTTGTAATACTTTTCTGATCCCAAGCTTCTTTTCCCACCTTCTTATCCTGTTAAATTTTTTGTGGTTAAAAGCCATCAGATTAATACAACGTAGACAACAAGCTTGATCATATTAGCATGTAGCAAATATGGTTTCATATTTTAATGAACTTTATATATTTAAAGCTTAAGTTAATGCTCTTCATATGGTAGCTTTTAATGATGGTAGATCTTCTGAATGTTTTAGAGGCTGTGAAGGTGATGTAATGGTGTAGGGAGTGGAATAAACAAGCCGAGTACAAATTCCAGGTTAGTCTGTTTCATTTATTTTCACACAGATGCTCTTGGGCTAGGCAAAAATCACTCTCTTCTATGCCCACCACCAGCTATGGATTAAATGGTAGGGTAGACTAGAGTGACTAGCATTCTAAGAGAAGGAAAACTGAATTGACAATAGAAATCATAGAGAAGACAACAGGAAACCACTCTGCTATATTCCCCCATGGATGCAGGGTAATTTACTGATAATAAAGAAAAGTAATCTGTGGAGAGTTGTCATTGACTTATATAATGAAGGACTATGGCATTAAAAAAAAAAAAAAAAAAAAAAAATTAAAACCACCAACTGATTTTTATCTATTTCTGGACCTTATTTAAACCATTGGCATTCAACATGCTCAAACCCAACCCCTAAATATCGGCACTCAAAGTCTTCATGATTTCCCACATTATTTACGATGATGTCTGTAATGAAGTGGGCTTTTCTTTCATATTTTATCAGTTCAGTGGTAGTTGCTCAGTAAGAGGCATGGTGGAGTAATGGATAGCAGCTCGGACTGTGCAATCAGAGAGCTGAGTTCGAATTCCAGTTGAATCCATTACATTCATTTATGTGCTAATACCCATTCTTCTCCCCCCAGCTATGGGTAAATAGCAGGACAAACCAGGTTCTATAGCCTTGGATGGTAGCTGGTCGACCGCAGAAAGAAATGGCAACCTACCGAAGGAAAAAAATCTGCCTCGTCAGTCATGTATCGAAAGATACATGATCGCCTGTGTGTGTATCCCGCATGGCACATAACTGACTGGTAGTTGTTTATCTCACATACAGAAAGCTGCTCTACCCTTATCGTTCGGGCATTTATATAGTCTATGCCTTAGCTATGCTAATTAGGCAGTCATTTACATATTACTACATTATGATATATTATGGCAAAGTATACATAGCGTCAGGTATGGCAGGTTGAACATCAAGATCTGATATTTACAGGGGGGTGGGTTGAACATTAAAGTTAAAGGGGAAAATTATTAAATTGGTTTTTAGTGATATGGTTGGATATTGTTTCATTTCTCTGCACTTCACATTTAGTGCAAGCAAATTTAGTGAATACAAGACCTAGTTTAAAATAATGACTCAAAATTATTAGAATCTTAATACATGTATCTAACATTAAAATGTCTGAAACAAAATATTTAAATGGAATATAATCTATATTATGGTGGTGATGAAGATGATACAGTGGAATCATAGCTTGCCTTTGGATATTTAAATGGGGAAAAAAAAAGAACGTTACTAGTTATCACTATAAGTTCTCTGAGTTAGTAGTATTTCCTCTTGCACTTCTCGTCCTGGGTACGACGTTAAACTGCATCCAACAGCAAGGCCTCTGATCAGGAGGTTTTGAGGAAGCGTGGAACCACCTCTTAATTGCTGGTGTCCCCAGGTCCACCCTAACCCGGGGTGGTAGCACCTGTTGGGGTCCCAGTTATGGGAAAATAGTGAACTTCCAGGTCTTTTCCAGCATATTGAAACAATGATGTTGCCAACTACACTTTTTTGAAACAATGATGTTGCCAGCTATACGTTTTTGATATATTTAGTAAATACTGGATCTGGCATTAAATAACCCATAGTGGTTGATATGCCATAAAACCCCAAACAACCACCTCTTGCCCTTCTTGTTTGTGCAATGCTCTTCCAGCTTTGGCTTCTTGCTTTCCAGTCAACTATGATCTTCAAAAATTTAAATGTGATTTCAATCATCATCTATCTCCTTGAATCTTGATCTTTCATTGTCTTTTCTGTTTCTTTCACTCTCATTAACTGATTGCATCCGTTTATTGCCTTGTTTGAGGTTAATTGATTAAAAAAAAATGAAAATAATTATGATAGACCCTAATACATAAAATAGTAATAGCAATAATATATTTTAATTATGTTATGGTTGAAATTTTTTTTTCTATTAATAACAGTAATTATTAGCTGGCAAGATGAAACTTGATGGGGGAGGTGGGGTGGAGAAAAAAATGGAAAACATATAATTACCTTCTGAGTATCCGATGATAGGGTATCCACATAAAAAAGAAAAAAATCCCCCGTAAACAATTTAAATAGAGCTCACACCATTGTGATTGGCTGTTAGTCAATTTCCAATCAAATGTGTGATAGTGGGTTATGGTTTGCCTAATATAAGTCAGTGTCTGATCAGCTCTGATGGGGTCAACTTGGTGAGGGCAGTATGTTGTTTGAAAGACCCAAAATTGCCCAATGATCTAAATCAGAATTTCACTGACAATGCCGACTAGTGCTAAAGAGTGTATATTCAAAGTAGGTAGCCATAGCTAGTCTTTAGATATCAAAAGGAAAATTTAAAAGAAGCTTTAGAGTGAAGGTCTGTAAAAATTAAACTTTTGATAGACCACAATAATGTAATAATACTTTTAATGATGTCATGAAGTCATAGATAATCTTTAGATGTGTACATAAAATAAACATTTGAGTAAATGTTTATTTTTGATACACCTTAATCTTAGCAGAATTTAACAACAAACTTGACACTAAACAAATTTTTATTGCAAGACATATGTAGATTGGTCTAATGTATGTATTATGAAAATAAAATAAAATAAATGGAAATAACAATTCAATGCTAAAATTATATTTAAAATTTTAATTTTGTCAAATATTTCTCAAACTGCTCATTTGATAAAACCTTTCTGTCTACAAAGGTGTTTGTGAATTCAGTTATATGTGAAATATTAATGAGGTTTCTTCTGACTGTATCAAATTTCATTGAGAGTTATTAAAACGTTTTCTAATTTAGAGTTGTATAAATTTAAATTAATTCATCTGTACAGAATGTCACCTAGAATCTAGAAACTTTGTCAAGCAGCTTGATTTAAAATAAAAGGTGTAGAAGATTCTGAAAACAAAATAAATGCATACAGCAAATTAAAATTTGATTTAATAAACCAGACATTGCTGATTTCATTAAGAACTTTTTATACTGCTTCTTAATCAGATTAATTATCTATGATCATTTTTCTTTGGATTTGATTTCATCCTTTGTCATTGTAAAGAGAATGTTCTAAGGATTATGTGAATAAACATCACAATACAAATTGCTTGAGATTTGGAGAGATTTTGTTTGATGCCATAATGGGCTAAATATCTTGTACGAGGTTCCAAGACAAGCACTGATTTCCCTGCCTTTATCCTTATCTACAAATTGTTTTGAATCACTATCTGACTCACTGCTATAGAAAGAAGACTCGAGATAAAGCCATTTCTCAAGAGTTATCTTGTCAGATGTTGCAAACTGATTAACAAAGTACACTACAATTTCATGTTTGTTAATCAAATAGTGTTTGCCTCAAACAAATATAAATATTAAATATTAGTGGAAAAAAAATTCAGTAAATGTTGAGAGCTAAACCATCAAAATATAACTGGAGTTTTCAAATAGTCTCTTTATAAAGTATATTTTAAATTTCATCCATTTTTGATATCAACAGCTTTCTAAGTACTTTATCTATTAGCATTGTGTTTAAGACTTAATTGATCTTTTGCCAAGAAACTAAATTTCAAGATATTTAACTAAGTTTTCTTTTAGAGGAAAAAGGATTTTTCCTTTAGTTGTGTGTTGTTAACTAACTTATTGGAAGATGAGTTTTTATTATCATTATAGCGTCATCCATTCAGAATGTAAGCCAGAATTTTCTGCATTGTTTTCAAAATTCTATTTGAAGTTTTAAGTGTGTAGTCTAGAGCAGTGATACTCAAAGTGTGCTATGTATACCAGAGTTGGTACGTGATCTATTGTCTGCCAGGATGCAGAGAGTTTCCAAGAAAACAAAGAAACATTAGTCACATTCCATGCCATGAGAGACTGCCAAGATATCTGACTCAGTTTTTTTTAACATTTTCATTTTAGTTAAATATCTATTGTGGCTACATTTTTCAATTACTTACTCATGTTAATGTTGTTGCTATACAACTCACAAATGTGTTATAATGAATAGCAAAACAGTGAAATGAAATATGACAACACCACCATGATGGAGCATGTGACTGTGTGAGACTGACCTCTAGGAATACCATGGACATATATTTCATGGACATATATTTCAAATTGGGTCTTTAAAATTTTGCTTGACTGGAAAAAGGAATATCTATGTGGGTTTTGGCTATTTTGTAAAAAAATAGCATTTAATAATAATTTCATATCCTAGCAGATTTTCTGTAAGTCTGTAACAACACAGCTGTATTCATGGCCAGCGTGTAGGGTCAGAAGAAGTGGCCCAAATATGGCACCAATCCCTGGCACACTAGGAAGACTTGTTACATCAATGATAACTGGCTTTAGCATAAATAACACATCATGTTCTCAGGTTTAGTACAGATAGTCTCAATATGATCTTTAAATAGGATGTATCTAAATTAAAAAAATAAAAATTAAAAATTAAAAAAATAAAAAATTAAAAAAATAATTAAAAATTAAAAAAATAAAAAAAAACTTGTGGGGAGTACAGTTCCCCCATAATCTAGCTGGATTGGAAAGCTTTGCCCACTAGTCTCTTGCACATTGAAAAAAAAAAAAAAATACCTGCCAGTATGCCACATCAGATAGTTTGAGAAGGACTAGCCTAATTTTTCAATCGTATTCAAAATTTGCTCCATTTCTGATTTCTAAATACTTTATCTGTTAGCATTGTGTTTAAAAACTACTTTGATCTTTGGTCAAGAAATTAAATTTCTTGTTTTATGTACAATGTTCTTTCATGACATAGGCAATCTCCACAACTTTCTGTTATTGTTACTCTAAATAACTTATGTCCCTTTAGTATCCCTCTTTGTCCTTGTTCTTCCATCCATTCACACAAACTTGTTAAGTAGGTTTCCTGCTGCTTTTCTTGCCTTCAATATGTCCTTTGAGTGTTAAATTCTCTAGGCACTCTTTTCTCATTATGTGTTACAGAAATTTCAGAAATCTCTTTCTGAATGTAAGTATTTCTTGTTTTCCTTGAACCTTCCTTGTTGTTTGATCGTCTTTGGTATTCTTAGTACTTACCAGTAGAACCGAGTATTTGTCACTTCAAGTCTCTTCTTCATCTTTGATATCTCCAGCATTGATATCTGTATTGGAGATAAGATATTACATAACAGTTCAACACATTTTTTCGTGGCTAAAAATATTTTCCTATGTCCTGATACTTTGCTCGGTTTCTGGAAGATATATTTTGCCATTCCTATGCATGTTCCGATAAACAGATATTTTCTTAGAGGAAAAGAAAAATGTTTCGATTTTAACTCATTGGAGTGTTATCCATTCAGAATTTAAGTGAGAATGTTCTGTATTGTTTTAAAAAATTCTATTCATTTCAAGTTTTAAGCATGTAGTCTAGAGCAGCAGTTTGTGAAAAATTGAATGTTGCCATGTTGTCCAAGATAACTCTGGCTACAAACAAACTGAAAATGATAAGAGCAGTGCAAGTCAAAAATTATCTGATAGGTTGGTTTGGTTGTTTGGGGTTTTATGGCATATCAACCACTATGGGTTATTTAATGCCAGATCCAGTATTTACTAAATATATCAAAAACGTATAGCTGGCAACATCATTGTTTCAAAAACGTATAGCTGGCAACATCATTGTTTCAAAAACGTATAGCTGGCAACATCATTGTTTCAAAAACGTATAGCTGGCAACATCATTGTTTCAAAAACGTATAGCTGGCAACATCATTGTTTCAAAAACGTATAGCTGGCAACATCATTGTTTCAAAAACGTATAGCTGGCAACATCATTGTTTCAATGTGCTGGAAAAGACCTGGAGCTGGGACCCCAACAGGCGCTACCACCCCGGGTCAGGGTGGACCTGGGAACACCAGCAATTAAGAGGTGGTTCCACGCTTCCTCAAAACCTCCTGATCAGAGGCCTTGCAGTTGGATGCAGTTTAACGTCGTACCCAGGACGCTATCTGATAGGATACAGAGGAATAACATCTACTGTGTGTGATAGTAAAAGTCTTTGGAAAGAAATCTATGAGTTGTTTTGGGGCTATGGGGACTTTTGCCCATCTCTAATCTTTTGAAGGCTGGTAAACTGCTCCAAGTGGAGTGATTAAGATTAGAACAAAATTCCAATGATGAATCATTGGTTTAAAGTGAAAGAGTGGAAGAGATTCCTTCAGAGAGTCATTTTACTCAAGGCTGCCCATAGTTGTGGAATGATTACGAACATGAGCTGATCAACATTTTTGAGAAAATATCCGTCCACATTGTTCTTAGCTTGTGTAGGTGTGAGATAGTATGTTGTACATTGATCCTTTAAGAGTTCAATATCGGTTTTTATGCTTAAAGGAACCATGAAAGAAAAAAGCAGGACAGACACTGAAGTGCAATGAAAAGAATGATAGACATATATTCAAGAGGGTTTCATTATTTACATTTTTAGTATAAGGCCTTCATATAAATATTGACTGCTCTTATCATTTTCAGTTTGTAGCCAGAGTTATCTTGGACAACATGGCAATGAAAAGAAATAAATGGAATTTAATGATAAACATATTCAAGAGTGTTTCATTACTTATGTTTTTAGTATAAGGCCTTCCTAAAAAGGTTTTCATCACATTCTGTGAGAACATTTTCTTTAGAGAAAATAAAAGATACATGGAGATAGGTATAATATAGATAATATAAGTTTATATTATGCCATATATTTTAGACATATAGATAAAAAGTTTTAGACTTGCTAAAATGGTATAAAATACAAGAAATTTATTTCTCTTCAAAATTATGATGTTTTATTGAAAAGAAATTTCTTCTTTTATGCACCAAGTCTTTTTAGATGGAACAACTACATTGAATCAATAGCTATATCTACTGCAAGGAAAGTTGGTTCTCTGTGTCATACCAGAAGGTTTTTCTCATCTGAGTCCATCCTTCAAATCTACCATTCGTCTTGCATAGAATATTGTTGCCATATATGTCTGGTGTCCCCCCCCCCACTGTTCATCTTGAAGTTCTCAACAAAATCCAAAGATGTATATGCAATGTGATAGGTCCTGACCTGGCATCTCGACTCCAGTTACTTTCTCACAGATGTGATGTGGCTTCTGTCTTTTCTACAAATATTTTCATGTCAACTGCATGAATTTAAGCATGCTACTAGGTTGGAATCTTCGTCCCACCCTTTTACTGTCGAAACAGTTAAATGTAACCACCTCTTCTACTCCAACAGATTCTTCTCTCACACTTCTGGACAGTCATACTCCCTTCCTCTTACTTGCTTCCTTGATAACTATAGCCTTCAAGAATTTAAATGTAATATCAATTGACATCTCTTGATGCCTTGATCTTGATCCCCATATTCTATATCCTTTCCTCAAACACCCGTCTTTGCTCTCTCTAACCCTTGCATGCTAGTGGCAAAAAAAACCCCAAAAAACATAATCATATCTCTCCATGACTTCCTGTCTTTTATTGCTCTAAATAACATCTGACCCTTTACCATCTCTCCTGTCTTTGTTTTGTTATCCACCCACTCAAACTTCTTATGTAGGTCATTTACCGTTTCTTCCTCCTTCTCTTGCCTTTAACATGTAGGAGTATGAAATTCTTTAGGCACTCTCTAATCGCAGAGAATAAGTTTTAGACTCACTAGAAGAATGAAACTGGTGTCAGAATGAAAGAAATTTATTTCTCTTCAAAATTACTAAGGTTGATTTGTTTTCAATCCCATAGAACAAAATTTATACCAGATCAAATAAAGTTAGCAAGAAAAGAGAAGAGGATATTGAATGAGAGAAGAAAGTGATAGTGGTATGAAGAAAGATACACATTTTTAATGAGAGAGAGAAGAGGAGAGAAATGTAATGAACAGCTGAAAATATTAAAGAGAGATGGGACATAATATTTCTAGGAGAAGTTCCAAGTGTAGTCCCTGTGAATTGTCATGGTATTCCAAGAGAAAGTTCCAAGGGTAATCCTAGGGAAGTTCCAAGGATATGTAAAAAAAAATGAGATTTTATTCTCAGAAATGCTTCTCAAGAAACTGAATACTTGAAGGGATATGAACTGATATTCCAAGTGTATTCCAAGGGTACTCCAAAAGATAGGACATTGTATTTCCAAGGGAGGTTCCAATGGTATTCCATGAGATGGGATATGGTATTCCAAGAGGAAATTCCAAGAGTACTCCAAGGGATGAGATATGGTATTCCAAGGGGAATTTCCAAAAGCATTCCAAGGGATGGGATATTGTATTCCAAAGAAAGTTCCAAGAGTATTCCAAGAAATGGGATATTGTATTCCCAAGGGAAGGAAGGCAAAAGACAGAGAGATGAAGAGATGTCAGAAAGAGAAAGGGAAGGGAACAGAGAGATTAATGAGATAAGTTGTGACAAGTGAGAGAGAAAGAAGAAATATACACATGGCCGCTTTGCCATAGAGCAGCGATTAACAATATTGTTTCACAGATGATTAATACTGTGACCCATGCTTGTAGCCATGTGCTAGACATACTTAGAATCAGAAGAAGCTGGTTAAAATTTCTGGGACACATAATGAGAAAAGTTGACTTGGAGAATTCAACACACACAGGACATACTGAAGGCAAGAAAGGCAAAAGGAAGCAGCTATTAGCCTACCTAATGAGCTTGCATAAATGGATGGCAGACTATGGAGTAGGAGGGATAGTAAAAAAGACAAACATTATTAAGAGCTACAAAGGATAGGAAATTGTAGAGATATAGAGAGAAAGAAAAGGAGTAAGATATAAAGAGAGAAAGAAAAGGAGTAAGATATAAAGAGAGAAAGAAAAGGAGTAAGATATAAAGAGAGAAAGAAAAGGAGTAAGATATAAAGAGAGAAAGAAAAGGAGTAAGATATAAAGAGAGAAAGAAAAGGTGTAAGATATAAAGAGAGAAAGAAAAGGAGTAAGATATAAAGAGAGAAAGAAAAGGAGTAAGATATAAAGAGAGAAAGAAAAGGAATAAGATATATTGAGAGAAATATAAAGAGTAAAAGATTTAGAGAGAAAGAAAAGGAATAAGTGAGAAATAAAATGAGAAAGAGATAAAGAGAGAAAGAAAAGGAATAAGAGACAGAGAAAAAGAGTAAAAGATAGAGAAAAGGAGTAAAGATTCAGAAAGGATGAAAAGGATTAGAGATACAGAGAGAAGGAAAAAGAGTAAGAAATACAGTGAGAAGGAAAAGGAGTAAGTGGTACAGAGAGAAATAAACCGTGTCAGAGATGCAGAAAGTCAGAACAGCTTTTGAACCAAGAATGAGAAAGAGAAAGTAAGGTAATCAGAGAATTTAAACTGTGAGAGAACAAAAGAAAAAGATATTTTTTGTATCTATCCAACTACAGATACCTCCCTCTCTCTTTCATATATATATATATATATATATATATATATATATATATATACATATATATATATATATATAAAAATTATACTAATGGAGAAAAAGAGAGTGATAAAAGAGAGAAGCAGAAATAGATTGAAGACAAAGAGGGAAAGAATTTGCCACATGAAAAATGAATTTTTATAATCTTAAAAAATATATATAAATAAAGCAAAAAATGCTTCTGAACTGTTAATTTATTTTTCCATAAACTGTCACAAATTTGTCAATAGTCCAGAATTTTCCATCAAGATTTCGGTGAAAAAAGAAATTAGAAAAAAAATCAATTTGTTTTTTAAAAAACGTTTTTTTTAATTCTTAAGTTCACCAAGTTTTGAAATGAACATTCTAAGCACCAATTTAAAAAAAAATGTCCTTTATCAGATGCATCTGTCAGTAAATAATAATTTTAATTTAATCTAATTTAATTAAATTGTGAAATTAATTAAGATTTTGCACCATGACATATGAACAAGTGCAAAGAATCCCACCTTGTTCTTAAGCCTTGCTCTTTAACTTATTGCTGAAAAATTAGAAAAATAATTTTTTCTAAACTGACATCTTAAAATACAAATTAAATTTTCCGTTAATTATTTATTAAATAAATTATTTTTCAAATGAATAATAATTTGTCAACACTTCCAATATATGCTGGCTTTGCAATTAGACTAATTTTTATAGCACAGTAAACAATTCATTTGTGCCCTATTGTCTTGCTGAAAGAGACTGTTTTTGAGCAAATTAATAGTCAGTTCTGTATGTATGTTTTCGGACTTCAAGAGAGAGCTTTCATCAGGATGTTTTTAAATTCAATTTAAAGGCATGTCTTCCAAATAAGAATGAGTCTATCTATTTATAAGATGACGAGCAAATATTAGGTTTGGTTTGCTTTAGGTTTAACGACCCATCAACCATTATGGTCATTTAAGGGTCAGTTTTTGAATTTTGGGATCACACTTTTTTAATGTAGTTTATTTGTTTTGAAGTTGATGCACATGTTAGAATGGTTGTATGCATTAGATTGGTTGTACACATTTTTATTTTAATTAGATTTTGTTGTATAGTCCTATTTTCTTCAAATATGCCATTAAACGATCTAGGTGTGTTCAAATAGGTCTTTCATTGTTTTTGTATTGTAGTACTTTTTCCGTACAGATGAAAAGTCAGCGCAGTCTATCATGAAGTGCCTTACAGTGTATGGGGCATGACAGGCTGTGCACCATGGCGGTTCCTTTTTTTTTCAAGTAGGAATAGATGAGATATTTTAGTATGTCCAATAGGGAGTCGAGAAAGGATAACTTCCTCCCTTTGTGATTCCCTGTAACCCTGTATCCATCCACCTAGAGTGGGTTTTATTGTTAGTAATTTATTTAGATTGCAGTTGTTCCAGTGGATTTGCCATTTATTTTGGATATATGATTGTATCTCTACTTTTAAATCTGTGTATGGAATCTTAGATGTTTGGTCAATGGGCTCTTTATGTGCATTTTTGGCGGCTGTGTCAGCCTTATCATTTTCCTCGGATTCCCACAACATTATGTTAAGACTAACATTCTCATCTTTGTTGTTGTTATAATATTTCAGAGTTTGTGTCCTTCATCTTTCTTCAGGTATCAGTCAATCTGAACTTAAATGGAATTTTTGAATCCTTCATTTAGTTTACAAATGTAGTTTGTTCTCATTTTACTGTTAATGTAGAGGGATATCTTGTCTTCTTCTGTTTTAGTATATAGGGATACAAGAGGCGATTATCTCCCTTTGGTTGAGATGGACTCATGTGGGTCATGTGATGGCTACTTAGTGATGTCACCTCATAGAGTGACAGAGTTCAAAGCTTAAATCAGTTTTGAGAAATCAAACAGTGTAGTTCCTTCTTTTAGCATGGGCAAGGAGCTTGCCTTGTCTAGATGGAGACTAAATCTGCCTCTCCCAGCCTTCTTGAATCTGGAATCCTAAATATGGCTTCACCAGAAACACAGAAGAATCTCTGGCAGCTCCAGTTGAGAATTATTATTATATTTAAGACTCTCTTTTCATCTCCTTTTCATTCTGCTTGTTGTTGCATACATGTTATAGTTTCTCTGTATGTGACGTGGGTAAATATGGATATACAATTTTGAGTATCACTTACTAATAAGTGATATTATTATCACCCATTAAGTACTTTTCTGTTACTTAGTGAAATCAGGGATAACAATAGCAGAGTAGGAATGAATATTATTAGGTAGAATATTTACACTATTTCCATACAGACTATTGTCTGCATTTTTGTTGTTGGTATCACAATGTTTTGGCCATTGCATCCTCCAGCCTTCATCAGGCATATTTTGTTCTGGGTAAGGCACCATGAATTACTAGCTGAACCTTTTATTTAATTGACAGGGGCAGACTGTTTCCATGACTCAGGATATTTCATCTAGGTCTTAGATAGTACTGCTTAGTTATTGCTCACCCCATTTCCACCAAGTCCAAATATGTACTACCTGGCCAAGGGATTGAACTCAAAATTACTATTTCAGCAAATTCATGAACTAATGCTTTAATCCACTAGGCCATTGTCTCACGTGTTTTTATGCATGGATGTTCTCAATCTATTGAACTTTAAAATCTTTTTGGTGGTATAATGAGGAATTGCTAAGAAGTAAGTAGAGATTATTGAGTCATAAGTAATTTTCTTTTTTGAAACCAATTGTAATGACAAATGTACCATCCTAACTACTAATCATTTGTTGCATTAAGTATGAATTTGGAGTTTGCTAACATACGTTAATTTTTCATAGCAGCGTATACAGTCAATTAAAGGAAAAAATACTGATCCTTCCCATGTTGACCAAGGTTGCATACAGCAAGAATAACACAAGAAAAAAATTCATTTAGTCTCTTCTACCTCATCTGCTATATTCACCTGGCATTAACTGATTATTATTGTCTTCTTTGATCACTGTAAAATGTTTTGATGCGGAAAATATAATTGCAGTTTAATTTTTGAAGAATACAGTTGGTAAACGAAAATGATTTATGACTCAACCTATTATTATTATTATAATCATCATTATTATTATTATTATAAGGCAATCAAATAAAACAGTAATTTTGAATCAGTTTAAAAAGGACCAAATAAAATCTTAAAACTTGGAACACCTTTCTTATGTATCTATTTGATAGGGAAAACTTTCTCTAATAAAACACCAGATTGAAGAATTTGTAGAAATGCTTTTCACATTAAAATTTGCAAATCAAATGGTATCGAAGAGTTTCTTGACAAGTGGCAAAAAGCCAATGCAAATAATGGTGAATATATAATTGAATAAAATGTAATTGTAGTTTGTTATTTGGAAAATACAGTTACTAAATGAAAACAGAAATTATTTATGACTCAACCTATTATTATTATAAGGCAATCACATAAAACAGTAATTTGGAATCAGTTCAAAAAGGGTCAGATTCAGGCTCAAAACATGGAACACCTTTTTCATGTATCTATTTGATGTGGAAAACCTTCTCTAATGAAAACCAGCTGCAAGTGTTGAAAACTTTTTACATCAAAACCTCTGTAACTTTACTCAAAGGTTATTGAAGAATTCCCTAATAAGTGGCAACAAGTCATTGCGAATAATAATGCATATATAATAATATATAATTGAAAAGAATGTAATTATACTTTATTTTTTAAGAATAAAATTGATAAACAAAAATGATTTATGGCTCAATTTTCATTAGAGGCTTCACTCATTTCTTGAAATAATAATTTATTTTTCCTAGGATGGTTGTGGACCAATATTAGAAACTTATAGGTTATTGTTGTAATGTGAATGCAAGCATCTTTGGTCAAAACTCAAGCCTCAGTTCAATGATTGTGTTTACTGATAAATGTTGCACCCCTCCATACCTTGATACTAACAGATATTTTAAGTAGATATACACTCATGTTTGGTAAATAAATCTCACATCATTTCACCCACACAATCATACACTGTTCAAGAAACAAAAAGTAGAACTGCAAAATGATAAGTAAGCTTTTGTCTCAAATGAACCCCCAGAAATGAAAAAAAACATGGCCTATAGGAAAGAAACTTCTTTAAAATAGACATTTTATACATTTATTTAAGGTCTCATTCTGTTTACCCAAGGGATTTGCTACACTGCTTATATCTTGTGGGTTGGGCTTGGTTTATTGTGATAAGGATTCTGGTATAAGACAAAACAAACCACCAGAAGCTCATAAAAGAAACAGTCTTACTGCCATATTGTCTTTAACTTTTCTTCTTTCATTGCCACAGTTCCCTTTAAATGAGTGGCTTTCTAACATAAAAGTAAATGTTTCAGATAATACTGCTGTTTGTATGTCGCCTTTAAGCTTTGCTTTTTCTTTTGCTTGTTAGTGTGTCATTAAAAAAAAATACAGGCCTCCAGAGGCATATAACTGAACTCTGGTTAGAAATCTATCCACTTAACAGAAAATGGCAAAATATATACATTGTTTGGTTATGCCCTTATCCTCAAAGGTATTCAACATTTTTACACAAACTTTTGCTATTAAAAATGATTCATTATTCATACAAATGAGAAATAAAAATACACCTGAGAATGCAAACCATGCTTGTTTAAGTGTAGGCACAAGCTTAGCATGCTGGGTGCTCAAAATAAAATCCAGTAGAAAAAAAAGGACATTTATATGTAGCCTCAGAAAGAGATAGTTGAAATTCCTAGGGTATGTAATGAGGAAAGAAGGTTTAAAAAATTTGAGATGTACAAAACATATTAAAGGCAAGAGAGACAGGGGAATCTCATAACCTACATAATGAGCTTGTGTAAATGGTTAGAACAGGGATTAGGAAATAAAGCAAAAAAAAAAATTACAAAGGATAGGGAATTGTTCAGGACCCTGAAAGGACATGGCATACAGAAGAAGATACAAACTTTCTTTAAACATATTTACCTCTAATTTTTCTTATTATATATTGAAATTTTCTTTTTGTATGCCAAGTCCTTTCAGTATATAGAATAGGCCTCTCAACGACTTCTTGCCTTTTGTTTTTTTTAATCATTTCACCCCAAGCAAGACAATAAAGCCACTAAAATGCAAGAGGTTACTGAGTGTTATAGAATATGAGTTAAACTACTATTAAGGAGAGAAGACAATAAAAGAATAAGAATTAAGAAGACAGAAGATAACAATTGACATTGCATTCAATTCAAAGTTGACTGTGAAGCAAGAACCTGGAGGAGAGTTCCACAAGTGAGAAATGTGATAGAAGAAACTACTATCATAGAACTTAGTTACATCTAGCCATTTCACTGATAAAATGATGAGACCTTACTGCCAATCTAGTACTGCACTTAAATTCATAAAGTTTAGGTACTAAAGAGGAAAGTTCATCAAAACAATTACTATAAAAGTATATATGTTATGGTGGTGGGAAAGTAACTAAAGCTGAGATGCTCGGTCAGAACCAATAATGTTGCAGATTCTTTGTATTTTATCAAGATCAGTAGATACTAATATCATATAGTAAAAATTGTAAATAAAAACTCAAAATACTTGAAGCTATTTTTATAAATCTTAAGCAACTCCATGACTAATGTCATTGTGGCTTAGTCAACTGAAAAAAGTAAAATGGTTACTAAAGGCTTTATTTTATACTGTATTAAAAGATTTTACCAATTGTAAATTGATCCCCCATTGAAGCTAAAACAAAATATATGTTCATACTGTTATTTTTTAAAATGTAAAAATTTTTCTAAAGAATGGAAATTTGTGATCTCAAGTTCTTTTTTTCATATATTACTATCAATTAACAATTCTTGATTATGTGTTTCAAAAAGATTTTTACTTTTTAAAATTTTAAGACATTATGTCAAGTGAGCATATTTCTTTTGGCTTGTAAAGAGGGGGATCAATTTACAATGAATTTAGATAGCAAAATGGACCCCCACCATTAACTGTTATAAAATTTAATAAAAAAAAATTTTTGGTATTCGTAATTTGGAAATTTGAAAAAAAAAGACGATTATTTCTATTTGTAGTACTTATTAACCAATTTACACATTTTTCTTCTCCATTTATTAAACCCAAGCATTAAAAACTTAAGCAACTTGAGTATTAAGTTCTTGTCTTCCAAAATAATCAACTTGAGTCTTGCTGAGAACCTTAAGTTACTTATAAAAATAAAAAAAATATTGTGTAATTGTTTACATATTGTAGGTGAAATCTATACTTATAATATAGCAAACAAGGTATTTTGGAAGTCATGAGATAACTTGAAGAAATACAAAATATCAATGTCATTTTTCCGAGGTAGTTGATGAGAACAGAGTGAAAAATACACTCACTTGAAAAATTGGTAATGGAATCTACCAATGACCTATAGTACCCTTAAAGAATGATGCCTTGCATTTCAGAGTTCAGAATGTCTTTATTTTTTTTTCTTTCTTTGGGTAGGATGTAACATGAGACTTCTCCTGAAGAGAGAAGGCTTGAGATTTTAATGAATAGAATTAGACATCATCATATTTAACCTTAATCCAGGCATGAGTGTCAAGGGCACAAGTCAGAAAACAGAAAGATTTTTTTTGCAGATGTATTCTTTTTGGGATATGCAGGTTTTATAATGAATATCGATGCAGGATGTGAAATTGGCAAACCGAGTTCAAGTTCTGGGCTAGTCTGTTGTACTTGCTTTCACACAAATGCCCTTTGGAAATGCAGGAATCCATCTCTTCTCCTTTCTGCTATGGGTTAAACAGCAGGACAAACAGTTCTCTAAACTTGGATGGCAACTAGTCTACAAGAAGGACAACTTTGTATTAAAAAACTACCTGAAGAATGTGCTTCATAAGGTTATCTTACCCTAGACACACCTGCTGCTGCTGCTATGACTGAAGTACATGTGGTGCACCTATGATCCTAATGGGTTACAGGAGTTGGGATTAAGATTCATTTTTACTCTTCTTTCTCATTTTAACTCCTGTTTTTTTTTGCTCTTCAGTATAAGAATAACAAAGAGTGTCATACCATAGAGCAATAGTTAGCAAGTGCTCAATACTTGTAATCTTGGGCCAAACTAGGTTAATATGAGGAAATCACTTTTATGAAAACCTCATCATGGATCAACATTTAACCATTTGAAAGTCTGAGTTTGATTCTCAAAAAGTGTCTAATATTTGTAGCCTTATAAATATTGATAATTGAATTTGCATAATGGCAAAATATTTCATACTGGTGCCAGAAGTTGGTGTTTAACTTTAGAAAGAATCCAGGGATAATTATTTATATATATTTTTGAATTGGACATAGTCTGACAATTTATTTAAAGACATTTATATATATTATGTTTAACGTTCTTTTTATAGATACAAGTATTTAAGCAAATGCTCCTCTGTGGCCGAACGGTTAAGGCACATCACGCGAAATGATGGTTCCGTATAGGATACAGGTTCGATTCCTGTCGGAGAGCGAAAATTTTCTATGAAAATTTCTCGGACATTCAGGCCGGTAAATGTTATTTAATACTGTTTATTATAAAAAAACAGAGCATTTGCTTAAATACTTGTATCTATAAAAAGAACGTTAAACATAATATATATAAATGCCTTTATTTATATATCTATCTATGTCTTTTTTTAAATCTATTTATATGCTATTTCTAACTGTTTGTACTCTATCTCAGTCTCTTCTTTTATATCTGCCTCTGTTTATCTATCTATATGCCAATGATATGATTCTAGTTAGAAATACTGGGCTCAACATTTTGATCCTAGGTAGAGGAAACAGATACTACACTCTAATCCTAGGCAGAAGTTTCGATCCATGTATAAATAACCCTGTCATTTTTTATGGGTACTATGTACATTTGTTTAATAACAATAATAATAATTCAAAGAATAATTTTAAAAAAAAGAGCAAGACTAAAATTGGCAAGAATGCAGAGGCAAGTGTTGGAGTAATGAGGAGACTTACGGTCATCCGTATCACCAGCAGGAACCACTAGATACCATCAGGTACAAAAACTTAAAATAATCATCCTAATGATGAAGATAAGACTCATACTCACCATTATCGGCAAGCTTGCAACAAGTCTTCAAACACTGTTGCAAAAATGTTGGTAAAATTAAAATATTCTAAGGAATTTTATGTGCCATGTCCCTTCAGAAAGTGGGCAGTCAAGGCTCTCCACAGCTTCCTATCTTTGTCGCTCTTAGCAATGTCTTTTTCCTATCCCTATTCATTTACACAATCTCATTAGGTCAGGCACTCATTGTTACCCTCTGCCTCTTCAATATGTCCTGTGAGTATCAAATTTTCTGAGCCTTCTTTCCTCATTAGGTGTCGTAGAAATCTAAATTATCTCTTTCTGATTCTAAGTACCAGTGTCTTTTTTGTTCCTATTTTCCTTTCAAACTTCATTACTTACATGCTTGATCCATGATATTCTCAGCATCATACTCGAAGAATTATATCTCTGTTGCTTCAAGTCTTCTCTGTAAGGAATTTGGCTAACATTAAGTCTAGAAAAACAGATATTATATAACAGTTCAGCACCCTTCCCTAGCAAAATTCTCCTGTTTCTTAGTATTTTGTTTAGATTTTGGGAGGCTTTATTGCTATTATAATGCTCTTTAGATTTCACTGTCACATTCTCTATCATCTGTTAAAATACTTCCCAAATATTTAAAATTCTGTACTTGTTTAATTCTGATATGTCCAATTCATAGCTCGTATCTTGAGCATTTTTCTTCTTTCTGGCAACCATAAATTGTGTGTTCCTGCAATTGAAGGTTTGCCCTAGAATTACTAAAAGTAGTTAAAATACTTAGGAATGTCCTGAATTATTGAGTTGACTTGATGCCCAATGGAAGCCACCAGCCATTAACTCTAATTGAGTACAATTTAATATTTCATTTCTGAGATGAGTAATTGTCAATACTAAATTGAAATATATATATATCAGATGGATAAATATAAATAAATGAACGTGTAAATGTTCATATATATATATATATATATATATATATATATATATATATATATATAAATATATATATACAGTGTAACCCGGATATAAGAGAGTTGTCGGGACCGGAGAAGAAGTCTCTTATATCCGGGTTTGGTCTATTTTGTTTTATTAACACAGGCTCTAATTTGGGACCAGAGAACATATCTTATATCCGGGTTTCTCTTATATCCGGGTTACACTGTATATATATATATCCTTTGTTGTAAGAAAAACCGTGCTCAATGCTAAATAACAGAGCTATTAAGTATATATTAATAAATATGCATAATATTCCATGATGACAGTACGACTTGGAGTTTCATGCTTGATGCAATCATCAGGTCGGCTAACAGCAATTCACGTGTACACTCTGTCAACACATTCATTCAGACTTCTGCTATACATTCACTCCGAATATAATTTCAGCATCCTGACAACACACATACTTTTGGTGATTTTTCATCTGATAACACCATACTTCTATGGATCGCATAATGAGTGAGTTTTTGTCAACACCTCCTGGAAGGTCACCATGTGCAACATAGTATGGCAATCGCTTTTTCCTGATGATTTTATTAAGCATGAAACTCCATGTCCTACTGTCAGCATTGGGTATTATATATATATATATAAACCATGATGAGAACAATTGTTTTAAGTAATACAAGGTTAGTGAGTACAAGTCAAAGAATTGAAGTGACTTGCTGTCGCTTGATCTTCAGTGAAAGCTACTATATACAAGTGGTGTAACAGAATACTATGGGAAGTTCTGGAATAATGAAGACTTGCTGTCACTTGATCTCCAGGCAATGTTCCCAGATACTACTGGTATGAAAATTCATAAAATACTTCTGCTAAAGAATACTGAGGAGAGTGCTGGAGTATTGTAGAGACTTGCTGTTACTTGATCGCCATTAAAAGACACCAGATACCACTGGTATGAAAACTTAATGACTAACGAATGATAATTGTAATGCTAATCAAAATTATTAGTGTCAGTGCCAAACATTTTTACAGTTCTGACAAATTGCAATAACCAAAATGTTAATGATGATCCATTTTTTCAGCATTTTTATTTCTCCCAAACCAAATATTGAGAGAAAGCAGTTCCCAATTCTCCTTTTCCTCGTTTGTTCCAATTATGAAGATGAAATTTGTCATCTCGTATCAAAGAGTAACTTTGTTCATTGCTGAAGCTAACGCAATTTTCTCATTTAATTCGTCTAATTAGACTGGAATCTTTTTATTGGGCATTGGCGTTAAATGAACCAATTTCCGGTTGTTAGCTGGATGAGAAAAACAAAGTTCTATTGTTGAAGATCAATTAATATTTTCCCTTTGCTATGGAGGCAGGTGTACTATAATGGTAAAAATCATTTTTTGTTCGAAGTATCTTTTTTTTCCCATGTCCCTATTGCTGTTATTTTCATTGGTGCAATATTAAAAAAAAGTTGGCATTTATAGTAAAGGTCTTAAAAAAAAATATAAGGGATTGCCATGTTTATTTTATTAATTAAACCTTGTTCTGTAGGAATGTTAACATTGCCATGTCCAGCATAAAGCTCTTTTTACTTTAACAACAATGACTTCAAAAAGCGTAATTTTAAAAAGGTTTTACCACTCATTTTATTTCATTTTTAGACCTTATAATAATAATAATGATGAGGAAAGAGGGCTTGGAAAATTCGACACTCACAGAACATATTGAAGACAAGACAAACCGAGGAAAAAAGCGCGAAACATACCTAATGAGCTTGTGTAAATGGTTGACAGAACAGGGATTAGAAGAGAAGAGAAAAAGACAAAATTTACTAAGAGCTACAAAGGACCGGAAATTGTGGAGAGCCATTATCGCTAACATCCTGGAAGGACATGGCTCATAGAAGAAAAATGATTTTTAGTCTGTTATACTTACAAAATTAAGAATTATTATTTATAGTATTTAGTTCTGTACGAAGTCCATAATTTCTTTATTTTTCCCCAACACAGACAAAAAAAAACCCAAAAAAACTAAAACAAAAAAAACACCGCCCCCCCCCCAAAAAAAAAACCGCTTAATGAGAAAGATAGGTTTAACTGCAACAGTTATAGAGAGATAAAAGAAAATGATGGATGGATGTGTAATCATAAGTAACAATTACTTATGCGCTTATTATTTTGTTACATAAGTAGCACTTATGTAACAAACAGATTTTTTTTTCGTTTTTTAGTCTACAAACATGTCAGTTCATTTTGCCGCATCATGTATACATATATATATTCTATACACATATATAATAAACTCTCATGTAAATAAACATAAGATGAGTCATGTATAACGGCTCGGATTGAGGAATCGGAGAGCCGAGTTCGAATTCCAATCGAATCCATTACATTCACTTACCCTTGGGAAAGGTATGAATCCTCTTCTTCTCCCCGAGCTATGAGCAATATAATCTCTAATATAATCTCTAGTGGTCTACAGCAGAAAGAAATGCGGGAAAAATCTGCCTCGTCATCAGTCATGTATGGAAAGATACATGATCACCTAAGAGTGTATCACGCATGGTACATAACTGAAATGCACATAAAAACACGCCGATATATTTATTTTTAATCATTTCACCCCAGTTGAGGTAAGAAAGACATTGGGATGGTTACTACTACTGACTGTAAGAGAAAAAGTAAACATCATAAAATGAGAGAGTACAATATAAAAGAATGGGAATTATGAAGACAAAAGATAACGATTGACATCCATTGTGTGTGTGTGTGTAAAGGCTGAAAGTATGGATTAACTTCTGACAGAATGTTTGAGTAAGGAACTAGTTTCTTATTTAATCAAACACACAATTTTTTTTTTATTATTAATCGTTTGTTTCATACAGTGCTATTTTAAAAAATATTCCTTTAACTGTCTCTCTAAATATAATCTCTAAACACAATGTTTTAAATTATATATTTAAATTTAAAAAAGAAATTGCGATACAAAAGTAGAGTGCTCAATATCGGAGATAGGCTGTTTGTAGATACAGGAATCAATGATTGCTTGAGGCGTGAAACAGGCAGTGTTGATTCCTATGTTCACACTGTGCGTCTTATATATCATTATTATATATATCATGCCATGCGATGTTAAATTCTATTTCATATTCATAACAAATGAACCCATATTCATTTGGAACATTTAAGCTAACAACATTCCAAAATCTATACTGGCTATGTCTAGATTTACAATCCTCTTGCTTGAAAACGATCAACGGTGATGGTCGAAAGTACACGGATTTTAACATTTCATTTTGGTAAATTCTTTCGTGAGTTTCCACCCATCATTAAATAACTAATTCGACAGTAGAAGAAACTCAAACACTCAATAGACATTGTCAGTTCTATTTAACAGAATATATATATATATATATATATATATATATATATATATATATATATATATATATATATATATATATTACACACACACAAGAGAGAGATGAACAAACCGGGATAGATAGATATTTAATTTGCACCTGACGATTGCTAGGCACATTAAAACTCATACTTTTGGAACGGCTATACACACACACAAATAATATATATATATATATATATATATATATATATATATATATATATATATATATAGAGAGAGAGAGAGAGAGAGAGAGTATATACATACACAAAATCCTTTTGGTGGAAAAACGTGTTACATAGTTTTCTCAATTTTTCATTCAATTGCCAAACATTGCATATATATATATATATATATATATATATATATATATATATATATATATATATATATATATATATATGAGTTTCTTTTTAAGAGTTTTTGTAATACACACACAAATTTGTGTATATCCCACAAAAATGCTTCATAAAAAATTCATATATATATATAAGGTTATATAATTGCACATGTCGAATTTTTTTCTTTTTCACTGTGTGTAATTCATGTCCAGGTCGTCAGAATAATGAGCGTGTTCGCGTGTGAAAATCTGTGCCCACAGATATAAATGACAGACTTTTGAAGAAATATTTACAGATCGATCAGCTGATCAATTAGTCAAGATATATCGTCTTTACATCATTCAGTCTTCAAACTAAATAAATATTCCTTTTCTTCGCCAAAAAAAGCAAACAAAAATATCTTGACGAAAATTTAAAACGCAAACATAAAAACATTTGCTGTTACCAAAAAGAATACAGGAAAAAATAAGTTCTTTACACAAAGATCAAATAAGAAATCTACTAGGTAATTATTTGGTGAAAAGAAAACTAAAAGTCAGAAAGGAAAGGGAAAAAGTGGCAGTGTGTGTTTGGAAGACTTACTTACATCGACACTAATGAAACCATAAAAAATAACTTAGAAAAACGATAAGTAAAAATAAAATAATTTGGTGAGACCGGGGGTGGTGGGAGAAAAGTCGAAATGTCGAAAATTGACGTACTTTCAATTGACGGTAAGAGGAAACGAAGTTCCGTAACAATGACATTGTAAGAGGTCGATGTGTCAATGACAGGTCCAGTCGTCAGTCCTCTTTCCCAGTTATTTTCCTATATTTCTTTCCCTACTCCCGTGCATGCGCACAGCCCTCCGTTTCTTGCCTTCGTGCCAATACGAACAGACATTCTCGTCAGTCTGACATCACGTAACATAGAAAGATTGTATTGCGCCAATCTTTCAGATGAGGATAACCTGTATAAAGTATCTAAATTCCTGATCAGAATCTAGCTTCGAACAGCGACCACTGACACAAATACGAAATCGATAAGTCCGATTTAAAAAGTAGGGAGAATCTATCTGTTAGAAGTTTATCATGCGCAATTATTAAGTCAGATGGGTCTACCGCAGGAACAGTGAGTACTACGCCCGAACCGGGGGTGGGGGTAGCTGGGAGCCTGATTGGGAGCCCTGTGCAGTTTTTTTTATGACTCTCGCTATCTTATCAACGTTTGCTTTTTTTTCTATCTACATTTATTTACGTTACAAATTAGACAAACTGACTAATAATTTTTTTTTAGATGTTGACGTCATTCTGAGGTCTCTTTTTATTCAAATCCTTGAATTTGTTTTGCTTAAGCTAAATCTCGAAAAAAAAAAAAAAAAAAGCACTATATAAAATTCACTATTTTTTTATTCATAATAATGAATGTGTTAAAAAAAATTCAGCTTTTAAAAAAAAAATCTCAAGTTTGTTAAAAATGGCCGCAAAACATTGATTTAAGATGGAATGGTCAGTTAGATACATTGTATTCATTTTCTTTTTTTTTTTTAATTGAATTGTTGTTCACCTATATTGCATATGATCCATTTAGGTTACAATTTAAAATTTACCTTATGAAAATTGAGATGTAATGGGGGTCCCTATATCATAGATAGGGTGCATGAGACCCTTGAACTGGCTCTGGCCTTCCAGAGGTGATGATCACTATTCTAAATAATTAACCTTTGGTTTGAGCTGAACTTGAACATCGACCTGGTGTGAAATATGCACCTCCCGATCAACTTACAGCACAAACACAAAATAAAGCGGGAAAATTGTGAGTCAACAGATTTTACAAGTATTTGAAAGGCTCGTCTGCTAGAAAACTTGCATTCGAAGTCCTGGGATCAAATGTCGATTGATGTGGAAAAAAAAATACATTATCAGCCACGATCACGTTCATCTTTGATCGGGAACCTTTATTTAATCGATTCTCTAAAACTTTCAAATTTTTTTTTTTTTTTAAGCTTATTACCCCAAGCAAGGCTGGAGGCCACTAGCACGCAAGGGGTTACAGAAGGTTTGGAGGAAGAGCAGATAGGAGTGGTAAAGAAGAGGATGTGGAGAAAGATAGTGGATCGATCAAGGCAAGGGGGTTACAGAAAATTTGGAGCGAGAGCAGATAGGAATGAAAGGTGAAAGGATGTGGAGAAGGGAAGTGGATAGATCAAGGCAACTGGAGATGTCGATTGACGTTACACTTAAATAGTTGGAGATTGTATTTGTCAGGGAAATAGGAATAAGGAAGGGAGTTCCACAGGCGAGATGTGCGAGACATGAAGCTATTGGAGTAGAAGAGACGTCTACATCTAACAGTTTCAACGGTGAAGGGGTGGGAATGGGATGCCAGCCTCGTAGGACGTTTAAATTCATGAGGCCTAGGAACCAGCGAAAGCAGCTCTTCGGAGCATGTTGTAAATGTAAAAAACTAAAACCTACTTTTTTTTAATTAAAAATATTCTACTTATATTTAATGGCAAAATAAAATACTATTAAAAATACTATTTTAAAAATAGGCATTGATATCTCTTCTGAGAAAGATATACTTTTGAATAAAAATTATCGAAACCATTTAGTTTTATACCTACACTTACACACATCTAGAGCAGTGTTTATTTTCCGTTGCAGATTTGTTTATTTACGTTAAAACACCGGTTCCAGTACGATCACCAAAGTTAAGCAACGTTGAGCCTGGTCAGTACCTAGATGGGTGACCGTTTGAGAATACCAGATAGCGTAAGCTTGGGTGTATGGATAGTGTAATAATGGATAATGACAAGGAATTGTTAATTGGAGAGCCGAGTTTCAATTCCAGTCGGGTTCGTTATATTCACGTATGTGCAAAAATACCATTGAGAAAGTTATGAATGCATCCCTTCTTCCACTGAGCTATGGATTAATTAGTAATACTTGTATAACTGACTAAATCATTATGGTGTAAAAAAATTCCTACAATTACAATATGTCCAGGCTTTAAATAACCTGCAAAGGGTTGATAAACCGGAGAAAACGAATCAATTGTTTTATTTAGTAATTCCGCCACTCCGTACGACAAAAGAACAAAGTTACAAAAATAAAGTATCCCGGCCGTGACATAATGACCGGTATCCAAGTGCACTCAAAGAATAAATAAATAAATAAAAAGTCTACTCTTAGTTATTATTAAGTGTATATTTGTGTGTATGTTAGATTTTCTTAGAAAGTTATATGGTACCAAGAAAAGAAAAACACTGTCAAATACAAAAAAAAAAAAGAAAAGAAAAGCTAAGTTAAAATTTAAACAGCACTCAATGATATTCAAAACTGGAGACGGTAACCAATTGAAATGACAAGGAAAAGAAAATCTGCCATATTTTAAATATGGCTGAAACCCCACAGAGTGATGACGTAATATCTGAAGAAAATTTGAAACATAATAAGTGGCTTTTTTGGAACCGTGTTACAAACGATAAAATCGAAACTTATTTGAGTCTTCGAGAAAACAGAAGTATGTGCTGGAGATTTGAGGAGACTTGCTGTCACTCAGTCTACAGCAATAACAGTCAAACATGCAAATGCATTATTATTATTAAGAAGAATAAGAACACGAAAAAAAAATAATAGTAAGAAGAAGAACAAGAATAATAATAAGAAGAATAAGAAAAAGAAGAAGAAGAAGAATAAGAAGAATAAGAACCACCACCACCTCCGGAGTGAGGTTGCTAGAATGTGGGACGTAACAGCCATTATTGTCCCAGTTGGGATCTATACCACAGAACGTAAAGACCTGCATTAAGAAAATAGAAACAAAGTCTAGTAGTATCCCATCGCTTCAGAAGTCTGTGTTGCTTGGCTCTGCAAATATTCTGAGAAAAGAATTTGGGAGTCGTATGACTTAATGGAGAACATCTAACAGGCAAGATCTCCAGTTGAAAACAAAAAATCGTGCGGAAGAAAAGAAAATAATAAAAATATTAATAATTGACCATCTATCATGTTGAATGGTGTTAGCACTCGGCATGACACAGTGGGCCAATAACTGCACTGCAAAATATGCAAGTTTTACTGGACGCAAACTGTAAGGAACTGGTATGAACATCACCCAGATCCGGTTACAGAGATAGGACTTGTAACATTTTTATGGGATTTTACAATACACACAAACAGAACAATCAAAGCTAATCGCCCAGACTAAAGACCTCAAAAACAGAATGTGCTTTCTTATTGACATGACAGTCCTTGCATATTGTAATGTATCTTTGAAGGCCTTCAAAAAATATCAAAATACAAGGATCTTGAAGTGGAAATCTTAAAAAAACGTGGCACATGAGGGCATCAATAATTGTAGTTGGAGCCCTTGGATTGATTGGAAAAGGTTCCGATAGACTCATTGAAGGGATTTCTAGTAACCCATACCTTGAAGAAATAAAAAAAAAATGTACTCACAAGTATAGCTCACACCTTACGAAGGACTTTAAAAATGTGTGATATATATTTTACAAAAATGATCAGTGGAAAATAACATGAATCCTTTCTGACCTTAGATCTCTAGTTGGGACCCGGAAAGAATTGTGTATACAATAGAAATCAAAGGAAATAACAACAACAATAATAATAAATGCTCATGCTACATCAGGTATGCCTCTCATGGCTTTTTATTCTAAATGATTGGATGTGATAACATGTACATTTTGTTATAGTAAATTAAGATGGGCTATAATAAATATCCAATTCAATACAACAGATTTTCTTGTTATATATGCCTGCCTTTAACCAGTTCGTCATGTCCACTAGCTGCTGACGGACTGTGTATCTCTGCTCACGGGCGGGAGTAGTATCATTGTCGGGTGTCAAGGAGGATGTATTTATTAACTGAAGGATGAGGCAACTACGGGGGCTTGGGAATTACATTTTGATACATATCACGCTCAATCGGAAACCGGCCGTCTGAGCGGACTTGCTTACCCGACCAGAAGGTATTTCCAATGAGGTCCCACCTAGAGGGATATGCGTTGCTATTATCAACAACCTGTCACCATATCGCTTGCATTTGGTCGTGATTCACGTTCCCGGTGTATCCTCATCAAGCTGGATGTCATAATGCCATTTAATGGGTATATTGGGCTTCGTGTATTTTAAACTCAGCGTCACTTTGTTGGCGTGCTGCTCCACTCACTCAATAATAATAAAATTAAAAATAAACCGAAATAGGCATGCGTCAAAACCGCCGGTTTACAATCGATCAAGTAACGTTTTATTATTTCCTTTCAGGACATTAAAATGCTGGCTTTTCAATAAAATTCTACCGTGAGCCAGGCGTGTAAAAGAGTGTCGAGTAATTTTTATTTAAAGCATTTGCTGTGCGAGGAGATTTCTTTCCAGTTTGTACATTTTTAATGTCAAGTTAAATAGCGTGTTTCTTTATAATTAAAAATGTTTATGCTTAGATCAAACAATACCTTACAAAGAGTTCAAATTTATTCCTGGCCATATGTTTCGTTGGTTTTATCGTAAAATACGATTTAATAATGTATGAAAATAAAAACGGACTAAGCAGGTGTACTTTTAAAAAAAAATAAATGCTCAACAAAATCCAACACTGTAAAATAAAATCGTATAAAATATGAATAGTCATAAAATAAAACGAGTATTTTATTTTAAAAACCAATCATTGGCCACTATATTCTTTCTCAGCTTAAAATCAAATGTGGACATCAGAGAATGAACGACAACGTTGAATACTTTGGCGATGTTTTTATTACTTTCTTGGGTGGGGGGCAGAATTATTAACTTTTTGGAATGACTCGATCGCTTGGTCCAATATTGGATGTTAACATTGGCACCCAATGACAAAGAGCAGTTACGGGTCGAAACTTTATTATCTTTCGTTTTTGGATGTAAAGTACGTTATGATGTCTAACAATATAAAATTTATTAATTAGCTCGTAACCACAAACCAAAACAAGATAAAAATTGAACGTTTGTATGCCGTTTTTCTTTTTTATTTCGATTTAATTTTTTTTTTAATCTATTTTAAGTTCGTGTAAGTAAAGCGGAAAAATGAAGTATTAATTAAAAAACTCGAGAATTTTTTTTTCATCTCTTTGAAGGACTAAAAATGGTGAAGTAGGAACAGAAACTGAATAAAAAGTTATAATTTTTCGGATTTTTGGGGACAATTCGGCTAAAAATCGACAAATATCAAGTACGTGTTCGTGTGTGCGCGCACCGGTGAGAGCGATAAATCAGTTTTGATTCGCAAAAGAAGTTACACTTTGGTGATTGAATGGAAAATTGAACATAAAATAAAATAAATTCTTTTTTTACAGAAATTTTAAGCGGTCCAGTATTAAATGAAATTTTGAACGTCCTCTCTTTATGTAAGTTGTCATAATCAGGTATTAATTATCGGATAAAAATTATTCAGTTAATGTGTAGTATGTGTATAAGGTTTTTTTTTTACTCTCTACTATCGAGCACTTTATTTAGTTATTTTACATACTCGTATTGGTTTTTTTTCTTTGGACTCTGAACTTAGATGCTAGACGATTATTTTCGGCTGATTATTTTTTTGTATCATTTTTTTACCTTTGGTATTGGTTTGTTTATTTGCAAATCAAGAAACCGAAGGTTTTCCGGACGAGTATAATTTCTTATATTTAAGATTACAACTTATATAAAAACAACAAATACGTTACTTTTCATGCTCTCTAACTGATGTTTATTTTTTGACGGTTTCCACCTGACAAAAAAATAAAAAATAAATATAAATAAATCATAAAAAACATACGATGTTTTTCGATGGTGGTTTGGTGAAGTGAAGTTCCATCGCATAATTTATCATGCCGAAGATCATTTGCCGTGGAATTATGTTCACTAATCGTTACGTAGTTAATTACTTGAAATCTTTAAGGACTTTTTGCTTGTTTCTTTTTTTCCATCTTTCCGACGAAAATTTAAATATAAAATGTCCGATGTTTAAATTACTTTCGGTTTTCATAAGAGTTTTTCGTTGATAAGAAAAAAAAAAAATGATCCGAAATACAGAAAAATAAAAAAAATGCTTTATCAAAGAACATTCATTGCTTTTTAGTTTATATATATATATATATATATATATATATATAGAGTGAGAGAGAGAGAGAGAGAAAAAAAAAAGACACTGTGTCAGTTTCATGTCTCAATGCGAACTTCAGGCCTGATAATAATTCAATATTTTAAAAAAATCCTTCGGTTAAAATTCGAGGCTAAAAGGGTGAGAAGATTTGCTGTCTCTTGATCTTCAAAAGTGAAAAAAAATTATCAATAGAAATAAATCAATAATTGCAATAACGTTTTAATTATTTTTTTTGAAATTTCCAAATTATTTACAAAATAATCGCGTATACGTTTTTTAAGTTATCTATCACATGGTGCCAAAAAAATAAAAAAAACTCAATTCAGTGCAAACTAAAAAAAAAAAGAATTAATCAACTGCAAGCTAAAAAAAAAAGAAGAAAAATGAGCTGTGTTCGTTATTAAAAAGTACTCACTAGTAAACTTTAAATTAAAAACCAGAATTTAAAGTAGAAAAAGTAATTTAAAAGTTGAGAGGGCTCTCTGAATCGAATTGGACAATAATAATGTGACAATATGCAGGCAACCAAATATGACAACTGTGGCGATGATAAATTCCAAAAAGAAAGGAAAAAAAAACACTGAAAAGTTTAAACTCGATATATTTCCCAACAAACTACCAATGAAGCAAAATTGGTATACAATTTTGCATAAATCAGCTTTTATTAGTTGTTAGACTTCAGATTTAAAATCGAAGAACATTTTTGAATGTCTTGATATCTGCTCAAGTCATTTTGTGAGTGAACGAATTTAATTTAAGGGGGAAAAACAATCTCTACTCTAATGGTAACAACAAAAGCAATATTTCGGAAAGTTTTTCATCAAATGCTCTGCTCGTAGTTACTGAGCGTATATAACTCCTGCTTTCATACCAGAGCATTTCACTAAAAAGACCAGTCTAGCTAGTACTTGGGGCGGAGTGGGGGTAGTGAATGTCTGCTGAGCTTATCGTAAAATTATCCTTAGTCCCTTTAAGCACACACACACACACACACAGCCGTGGCCCCACTTTTTGGCAAGTTACAGCCGTGTCCCGCATTGGAGGCTTTAAGGTATCTTTCGGCTTAATTTACAACGATCGGCTTCTGGGAGAATAAATGTTTATTTTTTAATATCTCTAAAATTTGGATTTTGGTAATATTTAAAATATTTTTTGTTGACACATGATGTATGACAAAAAGGCATTTTTGTGAGGCGTTCTCATATAAGGACACGAAGTCGTAAAAAATCGCCCGCTTGCTACTGCCGCATACATCATGACGTATATACGAATCGCAGTGTAATGGGGAGGTGCTGCTGCCACGAAAATCATAACTTTTCCGTTGTTTCTGTCTATATTTCTGAGATGAGGTATTATGTACACTATTTACATTATTTGGACTATTGTCATCATATTTGTGGCCATATTTATCACAATGGCCTTCTTCATTCAGGTGGTTGGAATATCGAACTGAACCCTTTATTTCGCTCGCTGCGGTAGACTGTTCTAGTTCTACATAGCATGTCTAATGGATATCAGTTATCTGTTAATTCTCCTCTCCAAGTTCTCCACTGCCTTAACCAGATATTGAACTCACAGCTCTTTCGGTCCTGTCACTGGATCTAACCAACGCCGTTATCTACTGTGCCATATGTCCTTAAGGACATCTGAATATGAATTTCTGGGACTTTTCCGTTGTTGATGACAAAAATAAATAAATAAAGGGTAAAAAGAAAAAGTTTCAAAGACAAGCTGGAAATAAAGTAACGATTCATCCAAAGTTATTCAGTTTCTTATTTATTAAATTGGTTTCTGGGCAACAGGTAGTCGAATCGGTTTGAGTTTATTAAAAAAAAATGGAGGTAGTTCATGTGCGCTAACAGAATGGTTATCAGTACCAAAAGTGGAATCGTTGGGTTCAAATTCCAACATTGCTTTTTGTTCATTTTCGCACAAATGACATCGGGAAAGGTATGAATCCATCAATTCGTCTCATCCAGTTAGGAGAAGAAAAATTGTATTCCAAACCGTGGGAAAATAATGAGAAGCCACGCCATTATATTTCTTAAGAATACATGGCAATTTACAAATAATAAAGAGAAAAATGATCGTCCAAAAAGTGGGTTCAAGGCACCCCCAACATGGAGTTACTACTACTCCCATCTAGCACGGCTTAAAATTACGACTAATTTTACGCAATACAACTTAAATGAGAAAATAAGATAAACGCAGGAAAATATAAGGAACTCCTTGAAAATATCTAAGTGGCCGAAAGATCTTGGGACAATAAGGGCGACGGACAGTTTCTACGCTCTCTTCGATCCCGTAAAGGAAAACTGTAAGAAAATGAGAAGAACCGAATAAAAAAACTCATAAAATTTTCCTTGTTCATCATATTTCAAAGAAACAAGTATAAAAAAGAAAGATTGCTACCCAAATGTATATGTATGATTTGAGCATTTCCCCACTGTTTTATTTTATGGGCAGTGCAATTAGTGATTTTTGTGTTGTGCCTGATTATCAGAGTTTAGTTGATATCGTTTAGTACTGTCTCGGGAAAAAGGAAAGAAATGAGAAAAAAGGAAAGAAATGAGAAAAAAGGAAAGAAATGAGAAAAAAAGGAAAGAAATGAGAAAAAAGGAAAGAAATGAGAAAAAAGGAAAGAAATGAGAAAAAAGGAAAGAAATGAGAAAAAAGGAAAGAAATGAGAAAAAAGGAAAGAAATGAGAAAAAAGGAAAGAAATGAGAAAAAAGGAAAGAAATGAGAAAAAAGGAAAGAAATGAGAAAAAGGAAAGAAATGAGAAAAAAGGAAAGAAAGGAGAAAAAAGGAAAGAAAGGAGAAAAAAGGAAAGAAAGGAGAAAAAAGGAAAGAAAGGAGAAAAAAGAAAGAAAGGAGAAAAAAGAAAGAAAGGAGAAAAAAGAAAGGAAAAACGGAAAAAAAAGAAAGGAAAAACGGAAAAAAAAAGAAAGGAAAAACGGAAAAAAAAGAAAGGAAAAACGAAAAAAAAAAGAAAAACGAAAAACGAAAAACAAAAAAAAGAAAGGAAAAACAAAAAAAAAAGGAAAAACGAAAAAAAAAGGAAGGAAAAACGAAAAAAAAAAGGAAGGAAAAACGAAAAAAAAAAGGAAGGAAAAACGAAAAAAAAAAAAGAAAGGAAAAACGAAAAAAAGAGAAAGGAAAAACGAAAAAAAAGAAAGGAAAAACGAAAAAAAAGAGAAAGGAAAAAAGAAAAAAAGAGAAAGGAAAAAAGAAAAAAAGAGAAAGAAAAAAAGAAAAAAAGAGAAAGGAAAAAAGAAAAAAAAGAGAAAGGAAAAACGAAAAAAAGAAAGGAAAAATCTTTATGGTTCATCTGGGGGAAATGTTTTTTTTTGTCATTAGCTGGTTGTCAACCACCTTAATAAAAAGCAGAAAAAAATCGTGATGAAATGTTCAAAATCCACTTCCATCATTGTCATTTTAATGATAACGGGATGAAAAAAAAAAAAAGCTGTCATATTAGCGAACGGTTAAATGTAGCAACCAAGTCCATTTAACCATTTTTTTTTCTGAGATCATTGCGATATATCACAACCATATTCGATAGAAATAAGTAAAAATAAATAAAAATATGATGATGTTATGAAAAGTACATACTATTTCTTTTGGTGATTTTGGTCTCAAGCGTTAACAGAGAATCTTTAAAAAACTATTCACTGAAAGCAGCAGATTGAAAAAGAAACACGAAATGCCCCCCGTCTCTAAAAGAAAAAAAAAAAACCGAAAAATAAAACGAAAGAAGAAAAAGAGTTTAAGTTGGGGGAAATGGTTTATGATCATAGAAACTAACGTGACATATAAAAATGCCATGTCAATGATATAATTGTGGACAGGAGAGGAAAACCATTAAAATTAAAAGTAGAATGTAAGAAAGAAGACATTTGCAGGGCGAGTCACCGAGTAAAAGTAAAGAGGGTCACTCCAATCATCAGTTTTCATACACTTAAGAGCGGGGGGAAAAGTAAAGAAAGGAAAAAGAGAGAGAGAGAGAGAGAAAAAAACGACTTGTCAATACATAAGCCATCATTGGAGGCAGGTTGACCCTTAACCCCAACTTGCAACTAAGTCAGGAATGAAGAAGAAGAAGAAAAAGATAACAGTGATGAAAATACCGTGAAGATGAGAGAAATAAACGGTAATTCCTATTCTCCAGTTGACAGTTCACCGCTATTCTTTATTTTCTGATTTATTCTCTCTTGTCTCTGCATTTCTTTTCTCTGAGTGACCATTTATGAAAGAGAGCTTTAAAGTGAATATTAATAAACACGCACTTATTTTATGAATCTTCTTTGTTAAAGAGCACTTAAAGTTTATTTTTTATTTTTCTCAATACGGCAAACGATATGAGTAAGATTTTCAAACTTTATCTTTTTTTTTGTTTTTCCAAATTTCCTTCTACGTAAATCTTCTTTCCTTAAATTATATATACATACAAATACTTTAATATATGTATACTGTAATATATATATATATATATATATATATATATATATATATATTGTAATATATATTATATATATATATATATTGTAATATATATATATATATATATATAGTAATATATATATATATATATATATAGTAATATATATATATATATATATATAGTAATATATATATATATATAGTAATATATATATATATTGTAATATATATATATATATTGTAATATATATATATATATATATATATTGTAATATATATATATATATATTGTAATATATATATATATATTGTAATATATATATATTGTAATATATATATATATTGTAATATATATATATATTGTAATATATATATATATATTGTAATATATATATATATATTGTAATATATATATTGTAATATATATATATATATTGTAATATATATATTGTAATATATATATATATTGTAATATATATATATATATTGTAATATATATATATTGTAATATATATATATATTGTAATATATATATATATATATATTGTAATATATATATATATATATTGTAATATATATATATATATATTGTAATATATATATATATATATTGTAATATATATATATATATATTGTAATATATATATATATATATTGTAATATATATATATATATTGTAATATATATATATATATATTGTAAATAT
>OZ038493.1:31569158-31599158 GCA_964036315.1 Acanthosepion esculentum | reverse complement strand
AACTGTAAACCTTTTCCAGCCAATTTGCAAAATTAATTTTTCGAGTTTCTGAATGACTTATCGGCCAAAATGCCTATTTGAAATCTGTCCAATATCAAAGTTTTGATGTTCCATAGTGAAATTTTCAAGATGAATTTATAAAATCTTTGAATGACTCAATAGCGAAAGATCTTATTTGAAATCTCTCCAGATCATAGTTTTGGTGTTCCAAAGCGAAATTATACCCATTTGTATCTAAAATTATGTGGAAAGTATTTGTCTTTTGTTGCTCCTATGTCCTGTTTTGAACAAGAGTTTTCAGCAATAGGCATGATCAAAACTAAGTTTCATGCAAGACTGTAAACTGAAACTAAAATACGCGTGAATCTCTCTAAAGCAGTTCGTAGAATTGATTTACTTATCGAAAAGAGCCAATCCTATCCATTTCATTAAAGGTGTAACAATGTATTGAATAAAATTATGAACAGATACTATTTGTCTCTTATCGATTCTATCTTATTCATACATTTCTATAACCATATTCAAAGGGGTACGCCAACACAGTTGAGCAGAACGAAAGGGCACGCCAACACAGTGGGGCAGAACGAAAGGGTACGCCAACGCAGCGGGGCAGAACGAAAGGGTACGCCAACGCAGCGGGGCAGAACGAAAGGGTACGCCAACGCAGAGGGGCAGAACGAAAGGGTACACAGAAGTAAAAGATTTGAGAATTTCTGAGCTACGAAAAATTTAACTGACAGAAAATATAAAGGCTCCAGATCAGCGTTAGTCATCAGTCGTTCCAAGCCCAGTTGCGAAATGAGATGAGTTTGTCGCGTAAACTTACAATTGCTTCAAAAAGCAACGAATAAAATCTCCCATGAACAAATCCTGTCTCATTCAACACGGAAACAAACATTGCCTAATAATAGGTTTTATCTATCTACGAGGTGGGGCTGAAAAGTTTTCTTC
This sequence comes from Acanthosepion esculentum, assembly GCA_964036315.1. Classification (NCBI taxonomy): domain Eukaryota; kingdom Metazoa; phylum Mollusca; class Cephalopoda; order Sepiida; family Sepiidae; genus Acanthosepion; species Acanthosepion esculentum. Next base: position 31,598,207 of record OZ038493.1, on the reverse strand, counting down.
GTCCATAGCAAATTATGATTTTTGGTCATTTGATCTGATTTTGAAAAGTGGTTCGTGTCGAGAACTTTCAGCACTTGTATATATAAGTGAAAATCGAGGCGTCAGACTGTCGGCTCCAAATAAAGTAGTAAATTTGATTATTTGACCTATCCTGCTTTTAAGTGTTTCTTTTCTATTGTATTCCGTGTGAACTTTCCAAAAATCTATTATACTTTCTTTTCCGAAATCCCAGACAACAATTCAAAAATTCTCATTTTTGAGCGGTTTTCTTTTTTTTTTGTAGGAAAATATCTCGTTGAAACCATGAACTTCTTTGCCTTTTATTCGAACTTTTGTCACTTTGGTCAGGCTTGGAATTAAGATGATCAAATTAGGCTTGTAAAATAGGATTATTTTCTTGTTTGTGTAGTTTTTATTATTGTTCCATGTGTACTAGACGAGTGGAAAAGTGAAAGGAAAAACATTGCTTTACGTTCAGTAGAGTAAAATCGTTACTGACAGGGTAACCTGAAAATAGTGCCAAATTTGGTAACCTCTAGCCCGACGCTCTATTCTCAAGCTGCATCTGCAAGTTCTTATCTGAGTCGCAAGTGTTACCATGACGATTAGTCATGGTATAGGGAGATTGGATGTTGTGAGGAGCGTGGAACCATCTCTTAATCGTTGTTGTTCCCAGGTCCATCTAGACCTGGGAGTGCTAGCACCTGTTAAGGTCCCAGCTATAGGCCAATACTGAAATAAGACTATGAAAGTAAAAAAAATACATTTTTATTATAAAAATACCAGCAATACATTTTTATATAAAAAATTACCAACAATAACTATTTATACCTGTCTATATTTCTGAGATAAAGCATTGTAACTATTTTAAACTTACTAAAGGGAAAAAACTGAAACAGAGATATCCAGAAAAAGCATGGCACGTGGAATTAGAATAATCCATCCCGGTGGACGAAATAAGGGGTTCGGTTCGAAATTCCAACATATATCACCTGAAGAAAGCCGGAGCGTATAATGACCGGAACGTCATGAATATGACAATAAAGATGAGGACAACAGCCCGAATAATGTACGTAGTGTAAATACTTATAGTAATATTACCAGCAATAGATTTTATCAGTAGTTGAAGCTGTAAGACTGTGTTCAAAATATTCAGATTTCGGCATTAAATAACCCACAGAGGTGTTGATATGCCACTAAACAATATCAACCAACCATGATGATGACTGACACGTTATTCTTACTATATATACCTACTTACAGAGAAAGGGTTTTTAATATCGGGATAAAGCGTATATAAACAGTATGGACATAGGAATCGACACTACATGGTAACTGGCAGTTTTACTTAAGAGATAATCAGCCCTATTGTATTCCTCTATATAATCTCTATCCTACACAGAGGAGTAACATATAGCCTGATAATCTCTTAAGACGTGAAACTGACAGTCTAAGTAGTCTTGATGTCTATGTGCACATACACACACATATAAAAGACAAAACGAAAAGTTTTCTTTGCCAATGCGTTTCATCCTCTGATGGCTTGATAAATGTAAGGAGGAAACGCGTTGGTAAATAAAGGTTTTCATTTTGTCTTTTTAGAGATATATTTTATTTATATCTGAATTTTTACACACACTCGAGAAGTATAAACAGTTAGTTGCCGATACCCACTGACGAGTGGACGGTGTAATTCCCGGAAGGTCCGTCTACGAAACTCTGGAGTCGGGATGCTGAAGGTAACATCAAATCAGCTAAGTGACGAACCTTTTACTTATATTAATTCTCACTCTCTCTCATATATATATATATATATATATATATATATATATATATATATATATATATATATATATATATAATAATCAGGCAGAAAAAATAATTTGCTTCAACTCAGTAAATAAGTGTCCCAGTAAATTATTTCGTTTATCATTTTAAAGTATCCGGAGTTAAGCAATATATGCTTCGTGGCAAAGATTGGCTACTTATTTAATTTTAGGTCACAAGTATAAGACATCGAGTGAGGATCGATCTCACAACAACAGTGATAATTTCGATCCGAGCTGATAGGCTATCGCTTTCAGCGCAAGACTTTGCTTCGCTTACTGAATACGGCACGAAACCAAAAATACAGGGAACCCAGTGAGGATAGAACTCGCTAGTAACATCTATAACATTAGTTGACTAACCATTACTCTACAGTTAAGTGTCCACTGGTATTGGATAAACTTTGCTTACTCCGACATAAAGCCAAATTCTAATATATATTGCTGGATTTAGATAGAAGTCAACCGTGCTAGCGATAAGGGCGCCAAGACCTGCAAGGTTTAAAAAATCTGTCATCATTTCTGAGATGAGGTATTTAACTATTTATATCAGTCGCAATGTTTCATCGTTATTGCTACATTCACGAAGTTCGATCGTTGTACGCTCTGGCCTTCTTCAGATGATCTACGTTATAATTTCAAACCGAACCCTTTATTTAGTCCACGGGATAGATTGTTCTCTTTTAACCAATGGATAAAAGCGTTGGTTGAGTGAACCAAAAAAATGATTATTTTACAGTAAGGTTCACCCTTTACAAGGCCCGAGGGCAACTCAAGGGTTACGTTAGGAGGCCATTTGTGTGTATAGGAGTGGAAGATAACGGTTAGCCCTAGCCTCGAGCAGATTGTAGTGATCGGGGAAACATCCTCTTGGGAGTCGGTTCCACAGGGCAGTAGTTTCCGGAAAGAAGCTGTTCAAGTGGAACACTTCTCATCGATGGAATATGGGGGAAATATGGGTGGTTTGCTATTATGTAAGTAAAATGGCGTGTTCTTGCTGTGAAGGATTGATTTGGCGGGACCAGGGAATGTAGCTGGTCCAAGAAACTTTCCGTGAATATAGCAGTAGCGCAGCGAGGAGCTTGCAACATCCCGCCTGTGGGAGAGAGGTTGAGTGGTGAAGAATAATTCGTCACCCACAAGGGCTCGGAGACGCTTTTGAATTCTTTCAAGGCTGGAGAGTGAGTCCTGGGCAGCTCCCGCTCAAATATGACAACAGTACTCTATTTTGGGCCTGATCTGTCTCTTGTAAAGGTAGAGGAGACCATGAGGGGGTCAGGTACTTACTAGAGCGGTACAGAGAGTCAACCATTTTACCTGCATCCTTAGCAGTATGTACGAGTTTCACTTGAGCTTGGGTGTGAGTTTGAGGCCCAACAGTCTTTCAAGGTGCGTAGTAGTACCCCAGGAGGACCTCCATTCATCCAGAATGGTGGTAGTTCGGTGTCAGATCGGCGATGGTGGAATGTAACTAGCTTGGGTTTTCGAGGCATTGAATGTAAACAGCCAGTTTTTACCCCATTGGGTAATTTGTGCAGGATCGGAAAAGAGATCAGTCCCCAGTCAGTTTCTGACTATCGAGTTCCCAAAGAGTTGTGAGTTCAATACCTGGCCACAGCAGAGGGAACAAAAACTTGGAGAGTTGAGTTATTAAAGGGAATTAACTGATACTGAGATATAAAAAAAAAATCTACCCCCACCATGGATTAAATAAAGGGTTCAGTTCGAAATGCCAAAGTTTATCACATGACCGGAGATTTCAAGGCCGAAACGTTGTGAATATGGCAATAAAGACGAGGACAACAGTCCGAATAATGTAAATAGTTACAATACATAATCTCAGAAATATACACAGATCCTAAAGAAGACCGGAGTGTAAAACGGCCGAAACGTCGTGAATATAGCAATAAAGATGAGGACAACAGTCCGAACGATGTAAATACTTTCAAAAAATGTAAAAATATTTTTTTTACGTGGGGAGGCCTTTAAAATTCTAACATATTTATTTATTAACAAAGCGTCTATGTTTTATATAGTTTCAGACCCAACTAAATTTGAAACCATCACTGGAGTCCAAGATCGTTTGTGTGGGGTTGGGGGTAGAGGAGGGTGTTCTTGCAAAAACAGCGGTCAAATCATGCCAGAGGAACTGAAAACTTCGAAATTTTACACGATTCGTTCAGGGCATAAGTGTTTATGAGGAAACCACAATGAAGTGGTTGATTGAAAAATGTCTCCATAGAGCTGAGTATATGTGCTGAGTGCAGCAAGCCCTGTACTATAGTAGAGGCTGGGTGTGGCGATGTAGAAGAAAAAGAAAAGAAATAGCTGATGTTCAAGGTCACAAAAATAAACTAAATATAGGAAATACATATCAACCTCCGACTTTCCGTCACCAGTCCGTTATTCACGTCCTAAATAATTGAATAATACGCTTTTGTCCCGCTAACTATAAATATTTTAAATCTTTAAAACATTTGGACGATTAGAAAATTAAATATTGTCGCATTTAACGGCATACAAGACTCATTTCCCCACAAAAAGAATTTAAAACACACACACACACACACACACCTTCCGTCTTATATGTGAAGTTTAATGGTCCTGCAGGTTAATTTTATCCCCAGATCTCACTACAATAGGTTATAATTTTAGCTTAGACGGTCACTTCTATCTAGCTTGACTCCATAATATTTACTCAAACGATATTATTATTGGTAGTGTAAAAGTAATTATCGTAACAAAGTACCTGCAACGTTCGTCGGTGCCAGCTGACCCATCACAAATAAACACGCTTTAACACATTCGTATCATTAACCAGATGAAATCCACAAAAAAAGCGACGTAAAATGGTAAAACATTTACATGAGAAAGATCACATTAAGGCTGCAGAGAATTACGTCTGTCATACAAAGTAGCTAAGGTGCTCGATTGATTTGTTTTTCATGGCCTAACAACCCATTGCATGTTACTTAAAGCTAGAAAATATTTTTAGAATTTAAGAATTTTTTTTTGGGAAATAACGATTTACTGATAGAAGTTTTACTAATTAACCCATAGCTGGGGAGAGAAGAGATGGATTCATACTTTTCAAAAGGTTATTTGTGTGTAAGTGAATATCACGGACCAGACTGGAATTGGAACTCGGCTCTACAATTTCAAATTCCGAACAGTTATCCATTACACCAGCCACACATCTAAGCTTACAACACCTGGTGGTCACCCATCTAGGTACTGACAAGGATGGACGTTGCTTAACTTCGGTGATCGTACGAGAACGGTGTTTCAACGTGATATGGACGTAAGCCTGGTCAAAGAAGATTGTGAATGTTTTCTTAATGTTCAGTTGTACTAACAGGTTATTTTTTTAAATTATTTTTTATTTTTTTACATACAATAATGTTTTCTGACAGAGAACGGTAAGTGCGACGCTGAGATCCGAAGACGAATTGGCATGGCCAAAGACGCATTCCAAAAGCTAGGCAGAGAGGATTTCGTTGGTAACAAAGAAAAGAGTACCGAGCTGCTACGTGACATCTGTCCTCCTTTACGGCAGCGAATGTTGGACGGTCTCCTCAAATACGAAGAAGTGACTCGAAAGAACGGAGGTATGGTTCTACAGAAGGATGCTAAGGATACCATGGTCTAAACATGTCAGCAACAATGTGGTCTTGGAAACAAAGAGGAAACTTATACTTAACATTAGGGAGAGGCAGCTGAAATTTTTGGGACACGTAATGAGAAAAAAGGTCTTGGAAAATCTGATACACACAGGGCGGCTAGAGAGAAAGAGGGACAATGGAAAGCAGCGCGTGACATATTTAGCGGGCTTAAGTGGATGGCAGAACAGTGTCTGGGAGAAGTAGCAAAAAGACAAAACTTATTGAGAGCTACAATGGGTAGGAGGAAGTGGAGAGCCATGATCGCCTACGTCCTGACGGGACACGGCAAATAAAAGAAGAATGTTTTCTGTTATAGCTAAAGTGCTATTGTAAGGTTTTGTAATGTGCTAATTGCTTTCAACATTACATGCACAAATAGGCTAAAACACTTTTCCTGGGTATGCCCTGCTGATATGGCCGGCGATATTTTTTTGATCGTCAAATCCAGTAAACATGGATTAAAAAGTAAAATTCTAGCACAGCAAGAAATTTAATCGTCCGCTCGTAATTTTGTCCAGATTAAAATAAAAAATGGCAGCTCATCCATTTCCAGAAAATCGATAGTGTGCCTATCTTCTTCTGTGTACCATGTCCCTTCAGGACGTTGGCGATCATGGTTCTCCACAGTTTCCTATCCTTTGTAGCTCTTAATAAATTAAGTCTTTTTGTTCTCTCTCTCTCTCCTAAACCTTGTTCCGCCATCCATTTAATCAAGCTCGCTATGCATTCTTGTCCTCTCGCCTTCAATCTGTTCTGTGAGTATCAAATTTTCCAAGCCTTCTTTCCTCATACCTTCTTTGAATGATTAAAGATAAGCGTGTGTCATTCGGTTGAGACATTTGCTCAGACAAACAACAAAGCATGACTGGGAAAACAGGCACGTCAAACTGGTGATGATTGGTACGCGTTTATATAGGATGGATGTCTAGTGGAAATTCCGCATATATTAGCAAAACGGGTTCACTAGCCACCGAGTCGCTGTCAGCCCTTCCGAGATAGTCGTATGCTTATCTCCGGCGAGTTTGGTCAGTGTTCGAACCTGGTTAATATCCACAATTTCTGATGTTAGGAGGCAGTCTCTCTCCAAGTAGAATATTAGGAGAGCACTATTTTCCTCTTTACAATCGGTACATTCATATACTTGTAAAATATGCAATACCTCGTTGGTATATTTCAGCTGAAATTGCTTGTGTTCACTTATCTTTAATATTCTTGGGAAAGGCATGAATCTACACCTCTCTACGCTCTATACATATATTTGTAAAATATGCAATATCTCGCTGGTATATTGTCCAATTTCAGATTTGAATTTTGGCTGAGATTGTTAGTGTTCCCATATCGCTAATACTCTTGAAAAAAAAACATGAATCCACTCCTCCCTACGCACTATTCATATACTTGTAAAATATGCAATACCTCGTTGGTATATTTCAGCTGAAATTGCTTGTGTTCACTTATTTCTAATATTCTTGGGAAAGGCATGAATCTATACCTCCCTACGCACTATTCATATACTTGTAAAATATGCAATACCTTGTTGGTATATTTCAGCTGAAATTGCTTGTGTTCACTTATCTCTAATAGTCTTGGGAAAGGCATGAATCTGCACCTCCCTACGCTCTATACATATATTTGTAAAATATGCAATATCTCGCTGGTATATTGTCCAATTTCAGATTTGAATTTTGGCTGAGATTGTTTGTGTTCACGTATCGCTAATATTCTTGGGAAAGGCATGAATCTACACCTCCCTACGTACTATTCATATACTTGTAAAATATGCAATACCTTGTTGGTATATTTCAGCTGAAATTGCTTGTGTTCGCTTATCTCTAATATTCTTGGGAAAGGCATGAATCTATACCTCCCTACGCACTATTCATATACTTGTAAAATATGCAATACCTCGTTGGTATATTTCAGCTGAAATTGCTTGTGTTCACTTATCTCTAATAGTCTTGGGAAAGGCATGAATCTATACCTCCCTACGCTCTATTCATATACTTGTAAAATATGCAATATCTCGTTGGTATATTTCAGCTGAAATTGCTTGTGTTCACTTATCTCTAATATTCTTGGGAAAGGCATGAATCTACACCTCCCTACGCACTATTCATATACTTGTAAAATATGCAATACCTTGTTGGTATATTTCAGCTGAAATTCCTTGTGTTCACTTATCTCTAATATTCTTGGGAAAGGCATGAATCTATACCTCCCTACGCTCTATTCATATACTTGTAAAATATGCAATACTTTGGTGATATGGATATTTGTCTAATTTCACATTAGAATTTTAACTGAGACTGCTTGTTTTCACTTATCACTAATGCTCTTGGGAAAGGCATGAATGCACTTCTCCCCGTTTAGTTCCATTGATAGATATCTTGGCAAAATTATTTTGTTACTGGCATGACACTAATAACAGTGAAAATGTTACTCATTGTCAATGTTAAAAGAGACCTGTAGATAGTAAATGGTTAGGACGCCTGTTGAAGGAAGCTTGTTTCTCAAATCATTTGTTCGTATGGTGAGTTGGATTCGACTGGATGTTCAGCCGTTGTGTCCTTGTGCGAATCTTAGGTGAAAAAAATTGCTGTGGTAGTCACATTTCCCTTTCTGATATCACTGCTTTTTTGTCCGTGATAAAAGCCAGGATATTAAGACAAGTATTAAGACAGGTACTATACTTTGATAGATTGTCGCAATACAGTCTTCTTTTACTTTAATCCTCCCATTTGGCCTTGTGTTAAGCTAAGCACATACTTGTGGTGTAGTGTATACGTTCCTGTCGTATAGTTTCCTATAGATTTGAAACTTTCTAGATGAGTCATTAAATTTGCTATTTCCTGAGTGAATATTACGAATTTATTAAGTTCTAGAATTTTTTTGCAAAATGCGTCAGCGTGTTAAGATCATCACAGTATTTTTGAAGTTATCGTTAACAATTTATGTCGAGATTTACAAACTCTGCATTTCGTTCAATTTTCGCAAACCAATCGAGGAAATTTGAATAAGCTGATTTATTTGGAAAAAAACTTTGACAAAAACCCTATTTCGCGGTTTAATAATTTCTTTAATTTAACTTTATAGAACTTTATGGTAAACAATATTTTTTTAAGAATCTTTAAAAAAATTTTTTTTTTCTTTTTAACGGCGAAGAATAAATTCTTACGATTTCTTATTCTTGAGCATGCAACATACAACTGGCCATGCGTAAATATTTCTTTCTGGAGCCAAATTCCAACTTTTTGAAGCGTTTGTAATTTGTTTATATTTCTTGCAAACGCAGGGTGAACTGGAAACTGAATTTCTTTATATATATAACTTAAAGAAAAGATACAAAAAAAAAATAAATAAAAAACAATATTGCATTTTTAAAATATTGGGAGTATTTTGTATGTTAAATAATAAAACATTTAATTCTTCCCCTAAAATGAATGAAAATTTATTGTACTAGGCTATGGACTCTAGTAAAACCAACTGTACTTTGTACTCCCTTGCTGTTTGCACTTATCCCCAAAATTTGGTTTGGAGTGGTCAATGTACGGTCATTTTAGAGGGCGTGACGGACGGACTAACAGAATTTATATATATATATATTATTAGAGAGAGAGAGTATATATATATATATATATATATATATATATATATATATAGAGAGAGTATATATATATATATATATATATATATAGAGAGAGAGAGTATATATATATATATATATATATATATATAGAGAGAGTATATATATATATATATATATATATATATATATATATATATATATAGAGAGAGAGAGAGAGAAAGAGAGATATGTGTATGTATATATATATATATTATTAGAGAGAGAGTATATATATATATAGATAGAGAGAGAGAGGGGAGAAAGATATATATATATATATATATATATATATATATATATATATATATGAGAGAGAGAGATACTTTCATATCAGTAGAATGCCATAGCTTTCACTAGTGACCAAGTTACAAATCTCCGCAATATACCAGGACCCTCCTCAATATTATTATCATGACTCATACATTTCTATGTTCACACCAAATACCCGATGGTCATTGCAAATAACTGGTTGATAGAAAATCCCTTAAATTTCCAGAATCCTTCTAAGCATTCTCGCAGACTCTAGCAATGCCATGATTTTTAATCTCAACTCCACCCGATCTTATACGATCTCGGTTCTAGTGTTTTTCGCACTATGATAATAATAATAAAAATGATAATAATGATAAAAATGATAATAAAGTACTTCTCCAAAGCTTTATAGGGAAATCAGTATTAATTGTCCAGGACGAAGAGACACCAATTCTGATTTTAAACGCAAGCACATTTATTCTTCAAAAATAACTATTCTGAACAAAAGAAGAATTTGTAATTTTTTGTAACTCTGGTTCTAATTCCTGTATCTATTTCTTTGAGAATGTTAAGGAGTTGTAACCTAAGCTGAGACAATAAGGATAACCGTCATTTCCATTCTGAAAATAATTGGTTTCTATGCTCGATAATTTGAGTCGTACTCAAGCAAAGTTTTAGTAATTTTCATTTTTGCCTCTCCATGTGGGTCCACTCTGTGCTTTTCCTGGGACAGTCACAGTTCAGTAATATCTGGTTTGGGTTAACGACAGTTCTTCGACTGTGTAGAATTCTTTCTTTGTATAGTCTTCTTGTATGTGAATTGAATGTATGGTGCTTCTTACTTATAAATACTGTAGCCTACGAGCAAATGTCTTTTAATGTGATGGCAGTTTTTATTCCATTTCTAATGTTACATCTCTATCTCTTTGTATATCATTAAAGAAAGAAAAAATAATTGTGGCCATCTTTCATTGTTTCTATTTATTTACATTTCTTTTTCTCTGAAACAGTACAGAACCCCTTTTTCTTTATTTCTCTCTTCTTTCTTTTAAGATAAAATAACCTTTCACTGTCTCCATATTTTTTTTTAAATACTACACGTGACTATTTACACTTACAATACATTGTTCGGACTGTTGTTTTCATCTTTACGTATATCACCTGAAAAAGGCCGGAGTGTACAACGACCGAAACGTCGTGAATATGACAATTAAGATGAGGACAGCAGTCCGAACACTGTAAATAGTTACACTACCATTTCTCAGAAATATAGACAGATGCTACACGTGACTTAAAAAATAAAAAACTAAAAAACACAACTCTTCGAATAACAAGAAACAAAAAAGAAAAATGTCCCAAAACTCCAAAAAGGAAAGTAAGGTTGTTATATTGACTGGAGCATCGGTCGCGAATAGTTCTTTTAAGAAAAAAAGTAAGAAAAAAAGAAAAGAAAAAAGTAAGAAAAAAAGAAAAGAAAAAAGTAAGAAAAAAAGAAAAGAAAAAAGTAAGAAAAAAAGAAAAGAAAAAAGTAAGAAAAAAAGAAAAGAAAAAAGTAAGAAAAAAAGAAAAGAAAAAAGTAAGAAAAAAAGAAAAGAAAAAAGTAAGAAAAAAAGAAAAGAAAAAAGTAAGAAAAAAAGAAAAGAAAAAAGTAAGAAAAAAAGAAAAGAAAAAAGTAAGAAAAAAAGAAAAGAAAAAAGTAAGAAAAAAAGAAAAGAAAAAAGTAAGAAAAAAAGAAAAGAAAAAAGTAAGAAAAAAAGAAAAGAAAAAAGTAAGAAAAAAAGAAAAGAAAAAAGTAAGAAAAAAAGAAAAGAAAAAAGTAAGAAAAAAAGAAAAGAAAAAAGTAAGAAAAAAAGAAAAGAAAAAAGTAAGAAAAAAAGAAAAGAAAAAAGTAAGAAAAAAAGAAAAGAAAAAAGAAAAAAGAAAAGAAAAAAAAGAAAAAAAAGAAAGAAATATGACAAAGAAGAAAAAGAAAAAAGTAAGAAGAAAAAGTAAGAAGAAAAAAGAAAAAGGAAAAAAAAGAAAGAAGAAAAAAAGGTTATGTCATAGTTTGTTTCATTACCGTCTTAAGGGCAATAGTTGTTGATACGAAATCTGTAAATTTACGAACATAATTTTGAGTTCAATCCTTGAACTGGGTACTACAGACTTAGGCGAGGAGTACGAAATAAGAACGAGATATCCTTAGACATGGAGCGTGGAATGAGAACATCTTACATCACTGATTAAATAAAGTATTCGGTTTTAAATTCCTTGAAAGTTACCTACACCTTCGGACACTGTCTTAAGAAGGCCACCGACTGAAATGCTGTGATAAAAACAACAATAATGATGATGAAAACATTAGTCCGAATGTATATAATAACTCCCAGAAATTGATTTTCATTGATTACTTTTCTCTTATAGCCTTGTGTCAAACTCATCTAAGTTTATTTACTTCGCCCACCTCAGGGTTGAAATTGTTACATTATTTTCGCCTAATTTTTTTTAAAAAATAGTCAAAATTTTGAAAAAGTTCACACTTAAGGAAAGAAAAGCTTTTATTCACTTAAAAGACTAACGCAACGCATTTTTCTTATTCTCGACATTGTTTTCAAGATAGACTGTGCAATATTTTCCTGTTTTTAACTTTCCATTTCAAAAGTAATTTAAAAATGCAGTCAAAAATAGAATATGTATATTTTTATTATAGAATGTCGAACTGAACCCTTTATTTCGCTCACTGGGGTAAACTGTCCTAGTTCCACGTGCCATGTTTTTAATGGATATCAGTTATCAGTTATCTCCTGTTAATGCCCCTCTCCAAATTCTCCATTGCCTGTGAGTGTGAGTTCAATACCCGGTTAAGGCAATGGAGAACTTGGAGAGGGGAATTAACAGGAGATAACTGACATCCATTAAAAACATGGCACGTGGAACTAGGACAGTCTACCCCAGTGAGCGAAATAAAGGGTTCAGTTCGACATTCAAACCACCTGAAGAAGGCCGGAGCGTACAACGGCCGAAACGTTGTAATAAATATGGCGACAAAGATGAGGACAATAGTCCGAATAATGTAAATAGTGTACATAATACCTCATCTCAGAAATATAGACAGATACTGAAAGGCCGAAACGTTGTAATAAATATGACAAGATGAGGACAATAGTCCGAATAATGTAAATAGTGTACATAATACCTCATCTCAGAAATACAATACAGATAATGTATATTTTTTTGCGAGTAAATAAGAACTACTCGAATTCTTCTGCTACCAAATGTATGGGGTTGCGATTGACTAAAAAGGTGAAGTTCTGATATTTTTGGCACAAGTATGGGGCACCCAGTGAAAATAGAATTCATTACAAATGATCAACAATCCTAGCTTGCTGATCATTATAAACTGAGAAGGCGCCTTGTTGTTTATAATAGCTAAGTTTTGGCACAAGGCCACAAGTTGTGGGCACCCAGTGAGGGTCGAACTTAATACTGAGTAGTAATGGTCAATCAGAACAGTTTGTTTACTATTAACCCACCCCGAGGCGCCACTGCTGAACGTTGGAGAATTTATACGACCTAAACCAATCAATTTTAATAGGTCCACCTCAAAAACGGACACACACGCAGAAAACAATCAGTGATGTAAAGAATAGTTTATTTAAAGACTGCAAGCATTTCAAAGGAAATCTGTTGGCCTTTCTTTTTCTTTTTTTTACTACTTATATGTATGCATGTACTTATAAAGGCATACTTTTACAATTTATCTGTCGATGATGATACAGTTGGTAATTGTTATAAATGGGTGGCGATGAAGAATGCGATAGAGAAGCAATCCACCTCAGAAATGCAAAAAAAAAAAAAGAAAAAAAAAGATGGAAAACCGAAAAACTCATTTGTTCTAGTTAAATAAATAAATCCCTCAATTAATTTATCTATTATCTGTAAAACGTAATAGAATTAAAATAGCCGGAGGTAGGCAATACATGCTTTGTGTCCAAGACTGTACTTGCTAAATTTTAGATCACAAATGTAGGGACCCCCTCTCTCTCTCTCTCATATATATATATATATATATATATATATATATATATATAGTAATCTTTTTATTAAGTAATTTTTAGCTGAATCTGGTGGTGCTGAGCAAATTTTCAAATTTTAATCTTAGTTCACGCTTTCAAATAGAACCATAATGAATGTGAGTTAGAAATTTCAGTTATTAATGCTTAATAAAGTTGCCTTAAAAAACCACGCCTTGCCTCGAGCTAAAAATATGCTTAATTTTGTTTGGTACTAATCTAACCTTGTCATGATTATAAACATCTGCTTAAATAAACACACACACACACACACACAGTAGGTTAAAGGAATAAATAAATTTCCTCTGCTAGTTATTAATACGCTCTAATAATGTTATCGCTAAAAAAAATAATTAAAAAAAAAAAAATACTTGCAATTCAGTGTTAAGTGATTTTTTTCGCGTTTTGATACCTAAAATTATAATCATATTCCTCCGTTTATGTGCTGGAATCAAATATGGATTAAAATCCGACAGATTGATAGTTTAGGAACAAATAGAAAACGTTTAATGTTTCGCTTTTATTTAAGTTTCATGAGAATGTAAAATATTTTATTCTATCTAAGTAAATTTTTCTGAAATGAGTTATGTGTTACAGAAAATCGAATTCATTCATTTTTTTAAGTAAATGATCGAAAGAAAAAAACAAAACCTATATATAAAAAAAGAAACCTGAGTCCGTTTATTGAATGGTTATTGCCAAACTAGCAAGACCTAGTGTAAAAGTTTAAAACTGCTTTGTTGTAAAAATGATTTTCTATCTTTATTGCATAGTTTATAATCGAGTAGCAATTATTATTAAATAAATGTAAAAATTGAAACAATTAACGGAAAATCATAGAGACCCGTTTAGTGATCATTTGAAAAAAAAAAAGAAAAAGAAAAGAAAGTGGGGCGGTTCCTGATTCGGTTCATAATTCTCTTTTCTTCGAAAAAATGTATTTCTTTCTTCCAGTTTGGATTCAATTATGTCAGAATACAGTTGACTGCATATTTTCATTAATAAAGAAAAAAAAGAAAGAAAAAGGAAAAAAGAAAAAGGAAAAAAAGGAAAAAGGAAAAAAAGGAAAAAGGAAAAAAAGGAAAAAGGAAAAAAAGGAAAAAGGAAAAAAAGGAAAAAGGAAAAAAAGGAAAAAGGAAAAAAAGAAAAAGGAAAAAAAGAAAAAGGAAAAAAGAAAAAGGAAAAAAAGAAAAAAAGAAGAAAAAACAAACAAAAACAATGTCGTTAGAATGTTAATATCGCGAGCTAATTAGTTTTTGTATTCGATGTAATTAATTAACTAATGCCCCACTACAATGTCATTGGACCGGACAAAGGTAAGCTTAACATACACAAAAATCAAATTGGATGCCTTTCGAAATCCAAACGTTAGAGTTTGATTATAATTTAGATGCTCGAATATTGTGTCCTTTTACCAGATTAAGCTGAATAAATAACTAAAACCAACATTCATGGCACAAGGAAACACGTTATGGATCACTTAGTGTGTGTGTGTGTGTGTGTGTGTGTGTGTGTGTGTGTGTGTGTCGGTCGATGGGGAGAGCGGTTGCTAACTGATCATCCGACATTATTGCCACTCATGATGTAACGATTTTTAATAAGAGCTGTATTTGACTTTCGATGCCCGGACGAGTCAGTCTCGAACTTTTTGGAACTCATTAGTCATTTGGTTCGCTTATTAATATCTTGTGTGTGTGTGTGTGTGTGTGTGTGAATCTGTTTCTCCAACGATTGAGGCAGATAAAGAGAGACGAGCGAAGGGTAATAATTAGGGACAAAACAGCAGTTGTTTTGATAACCGTGCAATGACTTTTAATTTAGTAACTACAAATTAAATTAAATACATATAAATTAAAATTATTCATTTTTAACGTTATTTATTTAAGGCTTTTCGTAAGATTAATATTTATCCACCCATCCATTTTCATATCTAAATATTCAATCTATCTTCGTATCTAAGTATTTAGTATTTATATCTCTAAGTATTCAATATCTATATAAGTATTCAATATCTATATAAGTATTCAATATCTATATAAGTATTCAATAAGTATTCAGTATCTATATAAGTATTCAATAAGTATTCAATATCTATATAAGTATTCAATAAGTATTCAATCTAAGTTTTCAGTAAGTATTCAATATCCATCTTCGTATCTAAGCATTGAATAATATATATCTTGGACGCTTAAGAGGAACGCATGCCGTAGAGCGGTCATATACAAGTGGGTATTGCAAGCTATCACTTGTGAGAACAATTCTCACGAGGTAACCTCACCACAGTGGCCTTGTACTACACTAAATTAACATTAATATATTGATTTATTATATCTACTTTAAGTTTAAGCATCACACAAATTGTTATACGGTACAATTCTAACATTTTTGGAAACTATTTATTAGCATTTCCTTTCTCGCCCGTGACAAGATTTTATATTTCATTAATAAATTCTCTCTAATGTTTCACTGTATTCCCCGGGCACGTGAGTGTAAAAAAAAAAAAAATAAATAAATAAAACCGCCAAGAAAACTATTTAACTCCCCAGAGCGTATGTATAATTTTCTTTTACAACCGCCATATGCCTAACTAACATATTAACCTCACTACGGTAGTAACAATCTGCTAGTTTAGCTTGCTATATATATCAATCCGTTATTATTCCTTGATAAATTGCTCTACTGACTAAATTCAGTCTCCCGCATTTCCATGTGTATGAAGCATCGAGATGGGATCGAACTCATTACAACTGTGATACTCTTCTTCCTTGTTAACCATTTTATTTACTAAATGTAACTTTGGATGGCACAAGGCTTCAATTAGGAGGTCTCAATGGGGTTTAAACTCACTACTGTAGTATTGATTAAATCAGTAACCACTATGCCATGGCTAAGTGCTCGAACGCTTGAGTTGTCATGAAGATAGTCGTACATCTTCATAATATTTTTCAAACAGCGGCTAGAGTGACGGTTATCAATATGAAAAGTAAAAGTGGAATCAACGAACCTAGTTCAAGATCCGGCTTAGCCTGTTGCGTTTATTTTTTCACTAATGTCATTCGGAACGGCATGAATCTATCGTCTCTCCCACCAAAATGGGTTGGGTTCTCTAACCATGAGTAACAGTTTAGTTTAAAAGGGTTTGTCTGAATTTTTTAAAACAAATGTGGAGAAGGTAACGGAAAAACCACTTCGATATTTCGAAAGATGCCATGAAAAAAGATAATAAAAATATATATCTGAAGGTATTAAATCAAGAAATTGAATAGGAAATAAGTAATGCGTATGTACAAATCGCAATGTGTATTGATACGTACGTGCGTGTGTGTAATACTTTTCACAGACCGCACAGATACTACCCTGTGATCTTAGGCAGAGGGCCCATCGAACAGCACTTCGATCCAATGCAGAAGTGTTGATTCATGAGAAAGTCATCCAGTCGTTTTCGGAGGGTATTTTTCTCTTAATGATGTAATATGCTCAATAACTTTTCAAGGAAAAACTTTATCTTTGGTCTCAGGTAAAAAAAAAAAAAGAAGAAAAAAAAAATGAGTTTGTAAAGGGTTGTATCAGGAAATAAAAATTAAAAAAATAATACAGTCACAAGAACAACCATCATCATCATCACTACCGCTATTCTTTTTTTTCTTTTATGATGGGGCCAAAAATCGAGGCATACAGAAGGTTACATTGCATTTTATTATTAACTGTAGAAGAAGAAAAGATCAATCGTTTTTCCTAACAGGGAAGAAAACACATTTGACTTGAGTAAGAGACGAAGCGGTTAGTCACTAAAAGTAGTGGTAGTTATATGCGTATTATATGCATGCGTGTGTGTCATACGTTTTCTAAAAGCGGCAGTTAGAATCTTCTCTGTTCTACCCAGGGACATCAAATAAACAGATTGTAAATACAAAGAGAATATACATAAATCACTGTAATTTAACTAAAACAGTGTATTTAATATATATTAGCTTCAAGATGTTTGCATATGCGTGTTTCTTTCTTACACAAGTGTGCAGTCAAACGCGAATGTCTCGGTTGGTCGTTTTTTTTTCTTCTGCACGAGATGCGCACACACACACACTTCAAAAATATATAAAGGTTGCTTCGGTTTAGCGCTTCTTACACGCATTTATCACGTTTTGCAAACGGCTTTTTTTCTTGTTTCACATACTGTTCTATACACTCTCAGACAGTGGACGTATATAGAACATAAAGCGGGCATTTTCATTTTATAGCTAATAAAGAAACCTTTATACACGTGTTATCAAAGTGCGTTGAAAATCTAAAACAAAGCGTCTAAAATACACAGACAGTGACACACACACACACACACACACACACAAAGCTGCTTCAGATATGGACAGAAGAAACCTTTCACAACTTCGACACTTGTTTCTTTTTTTAAATTTTTTATCTTTTCCTTCTTCCATTTCATGCGAACACATTTCATGCGAACACATTTCATTTATTTATGAAAGGTCTGACATAACCACAATTTTACTTCTGACACAACCAACTAAATACATTCTTCGTTAGTAAAACTGGTCTTAAAAGCAGTTGTTGGCAAGTTTGTATCCACGTTAAAAATTCTCTAAAAATCATTGTTTTGTGTCAGACATCTGACAAAAAGTATAGTGTAAAAAACACCTTTTCTTTCTTTATTTGTTCCAAGTTTTTCGGGGTTTGTTTTTTTTTTTCGCGTAAAATTTTTTGACGTTTTTATGTGCATTTATATACCAATTAATTATCAATTGGCATGGTCTTATTTAGCTGTTAATTATTACATAATCTTTTTACTACACACGTATCTTGAAACTTTCGAGCAGAGACACGCTACACTACAAAATGAAATGCGAATGTACTTAAAAAGTTAGGATGAGGTTAATAGAGTGTGACAGTTGACAAATTCGAACGTCTGTTAGTGAAATTATAATACTGCCCTTAATACGTCACTGAACAAAGCAAACAAATGCTCGTCTTTGTGAAAGTGTACAATACAGAGTTAGAAGCACGTGATGGTCAAGTTTATGGTCAGTCTTTCTCCTTACTCCCCACCCCATATGCATAATATGTATTCGCACAGTTAAGAGTAAGTCGCATCAGCACCCATAGTCATAAACAGTCATTTTTGTATACATACGCAACACACACTTAGAAGTTCCCACTTAAACACATTAATAACTCACACACACACACTTATTTAAGGACAGAAGCGCTTCCACTAATTATGTATACATATACATAGATACACACACGTTTCCACCAACACATTAATAACTAAAAGACTCCTTTTCTGGACACACACACGCACAAACTTAAGGGCAATGGTGCTTCCACTAGCATATTAATATACAAAT
Source organism: Acanthosepion esculentum (assembly GCA_964036315.1). Lineage (NCBI taxonomy): Eukaryota > Metazoa > Mollusca > Cephalopoda > Sepiida > Sepiidae > Acanthosepion > Acanthosepion esculentum. Next base: position 31,579,430 of record OZ038493.1, on the reverse strand, counting down.
ACTCATTTTTTGGATAAATAGATAGACAACACACACACGGTTTCACTAGCACATCTAAAAACTCAGTTTTGGAACACACACGCACACACCTATTTGGCGCTGGCTGAGAAATTTTATAAATACTAATTTTCGTATATACTTGCACAATCAACACACACGATCTACATACATAATTGTACACGCGTTCTGTACAAACACACTACGCATACTTTTCAAGACAAAACTTCCGAATTCCTTTGCGTATTATACACAATTAATACAACGTCAATATATGCAATGCGCGTTATGGGGAGAATACAGAGAGGCGGAAGTAACTAAAAAAGCCTTTTTCTACGCGCACATCGTAAAAACACTGAAATGACGGACACATTTTACGGAAAATAGCGTACTGTAGGCTTACATCTGATTGTGTAGTTAGTACCATTATACATAGAGAAATACTACATCTCTACAAAAGCTTGTTTTCTTTTCTTTTTTTTTTTTAACATAGTTTCGGCACACACACCTAGACATTTAAATGAGCACTGCACACGAAAACGCAGTGGGATTTCACTTTCAGCTATGCAAACAACACATTAAATACACATTAAATACACATTTCGTCTTGGAAACAAATTCCAGTATCTCGCACAATTAGGGGCCTTGTCTAGGCTAAACTCGGCCAATAGAGATTATATAGCGAGCTACACATTCATTAAAAATACGGAATTCCCAAGGCATCGGAAATAAAATGCCATTCGTTTTATTTCAAGTTTTGTCGGTTTCTTTAAAATGTTTGTGTGCCTGTGTCAGTTGAGGTAGGCGTCGAGAGAGTGTTTGCGCGTAATTTCTCAATTAATTAATACGTTTAATTTATTTATCTTACCCGGAAACCTTCCTTTTCCCTCATTTTTCTTATTTCATAAATTTCCCCATAGATCAAAGAATAGCCCCCCCCCGCAACTCTCTCTCTTTTTTTTGTATTTTCGATGTATTGTATATATTTTTCTTCTCCTCTCTCTATTTCACACATACATGTGCATACACAGATATAGGCCCACACACATGTAGTTACAGATTTTCTTACACACACATATTTAAAACACAGTTTTCACATACGAACTCACAATTATTATAAAAACGCATTTCTTAAGACATAGATGCAAAGCTCATAAATCTCTCTACACTCACACACACAGAGAGAGGAGAGGGTGCTGAAAAGTTTTCAGCCCTACCCACTTCCCTGGATCTGGCCAAATAACCAAACGTCAGAATTTTTTAATCCCTTTTTTTGGTCGGGCTGAGAACTTTTCAGTACCAACTCTCATGTGTGTATATAAATAATCAAAACATCAGAATTTATATATATGATATAAATAATAATAATATAATCAAAATATATTACAACTGAAACGTTAGAAAACGTCAGAATGTATATATAATAATTTAATTATAATCGAACCAAATATACCAACGTTTGGTTATTTGGCTAGATTTTGAGGAGTTGGTCGGGCTGAGAACTTTTCCTAACTCGTGTTATATATATCATGTGTATGTGCGTGCCGTAGTCACAGTAAGTAAAGGATTTTGTAATAATAATAACATTGCTATGGAGATCAATGGTTATTAACTGGCTTGCTACACACCCAGTAACTTGGATTGCACAAGGAGACAATAGTAGTTCGGGTCTACAAATCCTTATGACTTAGTCACTTTACTTTCTAATCTGATATGGGGAAATATATCAATACTTGATATAGATTTCATACATATGCCCGAGTGAATAGAATGATGTCTCTTGTTAAGGCATTATTGACTTTTATTAAGTCTTTGTTGTGAATGGTTATGCATTTGAATCGTTACCCGTCCATACGTATTATTTATTATCACAATTCTATCTTCGTTCATTTTACTTTCTCAATAAAATGTATGTGTTTAAAAATGAAGACACCTTTCGAGTTTTTGATGTATATGTTTATTTATGTGTAGATAACTTTATATAAACAGTTATTGAATTGTTGGATGCATTTTGGATTCTGTCATATCGTTTCAGTCAGTCTTTCTTTCTTTTTCATCTTATGACGATGTATCTCAGTCTATTTCTCTCTCTTTCTCGTATCTAAGTAAGTCTGTTCGTATCTAACCCTTTAATCAAAACAAAAAGATTAGGATATTATTATAGAAATGAAGAATGGAAGTTTTTCCCAAATCGGTCAGTGATAATGATGAATATGACACGAATAATAATGATGATAATAATAATAATAATAATAATATACACGAAAAAAAGAAGACATAATATTATAATAATAATAATAATAATAATAATAATGCCAACAGTAAACCTTAGCAGTTTGTAAGTTTTTGAAGCCGTCAGTCTTACTCTTATCTTTTCGGTAAAAATGGAAACCATAGTCAATTTTGTGTGTGTGTATTTTAGACTGAAGAAGTGTTTGTTAAAGGTCTCAGTCTCAGAGTACTGTAAAAAAAAAATCGGTTTAAAACAGTAAAACAAAAAACTAAAACAAAAAAAAAACACACACACACACACCAAAAAAACACCGGTGTAAACTTTAGTTAAAATATCCCCATACATCGTAATCCATAATGTTTATTTCTGATCTATCTTTCTCTCTCTCTCGTTTTATTTATAAGACAACAGTAAATCTAAGCTTTAGAAATAATGCTAAAAACACAACGCTATCACAAGGGCAGAGTTTGTCCCAAAAATAACCTTCATAGTTTGAATAAGGATGGAAGCGATCAGTGTTTGGAAATTTTTGGGACACCTGGAACGCATGTGTCATGCAAAGAGTTAAACAGATCTGCAGCGAAAATTTAACATCAAAACGAATATCTGACCTGATAGAGGAGAAGTTATATTTTTGTATTTCAATGTCGAATGATAAATTGGTTAGAACGGCTGATTAAGCCTTGTTGCTATGATCAGAGACATTACCGAAGCGTTTCGGTTTTGCGTGTGTGCAAAATAGCGCGTGTGTGCGGAGAACAGAGAGGCGTAAAGCAGAACAGGGCAGTCCAGTTAGAAAAGAATATGAAACCAGTTTATAGATCGTGTTTGTAAACACTATAAAAAGTTACAATGGCTTATACACACTCCTTTTAGGATATTGTAGCGTTTTAAACCTCCATTTCACATTCTATATCGAAAAAACGCAACCGAATTCTTTTTAAACCTTGTAAATTCAAAGTAAATGAACAATGAGAATGCGTTTCAGGAAAAATTTACTTGTCCCAAAATGACTATTCCCTTTCTTTCCAAAGTTAATGTAAAATGGCGGATATAATTTTGGGACACACTGGATGATGATGATGTTTATTATTATTATTATTTTGACGTTAGAAATGACATGCTAAGGAATTTTCCAACAGAAATGGATTTAATTTTAAAGATTAACGAATGGAGCAGAAAGTTAAAAAATTATTTTTAAAATGAATCATTGTATGTGAAAGGTTATTTATATATATATATATATATATATATATATATATATATATATATATATATATATATATATATATATAGTAACCCTTCCTTTATGTAGATTTCGTTGAATATGACTGAAAAGGAATATTTTGTTAGCTTTTAGGAGAGAGAATGATAGAAAGATAGAGAGAGAGAGAGAGAGAGAAAGATAAAGGAAGAGAAAGATAAAGAGAGAGAAAGATAAAGAGAGAGAAAGATAAAGAGAGAGAAAGAGAAAGAGAGAGAAAGAGAAAGAGAGAGAAAGAGAAAGAGAGAGAAAGAGAAAGAGAGAGAAAGAGAAAGAGAGAGAAAGAGAAAGAGAGAGAAAGATAAAGAAAGATAAAGAGAAAGAAAGATAAAGAGAAAGAAAGATAAAGAGAGAGAAAGATAAAGAGAGAGAAAGATAAAGAGAGAGAGAGATAAAGAGAGAGAGAGATAAAGAGAGAGAGAGAGATAAAGAGAGAGAGATAAAGAGAGAGAGAGAAAGATAAAGAGAGAGAGAGAAAGATAAAGAGAGAGAGAGAAAGATAAAGAGAGAGAGAGAGAAAGAACGCGTTCGTATTTAATATAGATTTGTGCAAACCGTTTATTATTCCCAGTTTTTGAGAGAATGGCGCTTCTTACAAAATAATGGTGTTCTCATCTCAGAATTTTATAGATTAAAATTAAAAACAACGATAAAAAAACCCAGAGGAAAAAGTTTTTTTTTTTTCTTTTTTTCAGGTTTTTTAATGAATCCTTGCTAATGGATAAAGACATCTTCCCCCTTTCTCTCCCTCGCCTCACACACACAACACTTTTTCTATTAAAAATTATAAACATTTAAAGATTGATATCCATAGTATGTACACATAAAAATCATTCTACACACCCTTTATTTAATATACGCATCTGTCTCTAGAGAGAGATAATTCTACAGTTTTTTCCTTTACAATCCTTATACAAATGTATATACTTAGTTTGATACAAGCCCATGAATATGGAACACCTAGTGAGATTCGAATTCATTAGTAATGGTTTTAACCATATTAGCTTGTCAACCATTACCCTGCGTCGAATCGCCCAACACACACACACACACACACACACACACACACACACACACACACACACACACACACGTAGTTCTGCCTTACAAAGGCTAAACTAAAGGATTTAACATATATATAATCTCTCCCCCGAAATGAATTTAATGAAAAAGACAAGCCATTAAAATACTCACGTAAGTACTTGAGGTGAAATGTACTTTCCACACATATACAGCGACGGAATTTTGTTTGAGTTGGTTTAAGAGCAGCTGGTTCATGTTCGAATCTTAGACCAATTATTTCGCTTGTTTTCTATAGTTGTGGAACTTTTACACAGATAAAAATTCACAATTTCCACACGATTATTTCCTTTCCTTACACCAAAAGCTCGGCTCTCAAAAATCGAAATATAAGTTTTTTTTTTTTTTACATACTAAGAAATGATTATTGATTGGTACTAACAGAGTTACTGTGATCTCAGAATCGACATCTTGATTTAGATTTGGGCTTTAGAAAACAGAAAAAAAGGCATGAAACCACTGCAAAAATAAGTCCTCCTCGCAAAAAAATATTGCAAACTTAAAAACCACTAATAAGAATTTTTCGCAAAAAAAAAAGATTTTATTTTCTCTCGGTTGAGATTTTGAGAAGTCTAAACTATACAATTCAACAAAGTTAGTACTTCGCAAATCTTAAAACACAGCTGCTCAGTACAACCATTTAGAGAGGCAAGAAGTAATAAACTCTCTTTATTTAACGCCCAAGACAATAAATGCAATGACATGAGCCTTATGATCCACATAGATGTCAGTGTGCCCATAATTTCTATTCAGTCATTCCTTGACTAGAAGCAAGAGACAAAAAAACAAAAAACAAAAACAAAACAGACGCATACAATAGTGTACTTACAAACTGTACATGACCATACAAAAAAGTACAAACTAAAAGTTATACTCTACTAATATACACATACATGCATGCATACACAGTATGTCCATGTATACTCGCCTGTTCAGTTTCACAGTCACGCAAACGGACACAAAAAGCACACTTTGATGAATTTAATTGCTGCACTCACATATAAATGCACACACGAAGAAAAACGGGGATGCGTAGGTTCCTGAAAAAAAAAAGACCTTGTGATACACAGCATCTCAAATGCTTTAAACGTAGATAAAAACCCTAATCCGGAACACGGCCCTCCCACTCCCGCCACCATGCACTCACGCACCTTACAAAGATACTTATTAAAACAAAATTGACTTACACACAATCGTCATCTTTCGACAAATCGGCACGCAAATTCGTTAAAATGAGATACCGTATAATTTTGAACGGCGTATCAGAAATGAATTTCTAAAACCCGCCAACCGTTTTCAAAATGCAGATGTTCTGACTTTTACGTTATTGTTACTACTACTCATCATAATAATAATAATTCCCTTTTGTTTATACTGATATTAATTTACCATTTTCTTCTGTTCTTGTATTATTTATAATTCTGATTTTTTTTTTTTTACAATTATCTTAATAATGTGATCTTAACAGTGTTTTCTTTTCATCAAATCAATCTTCATGCGTGTTACCCGATGTGGATATGTAAATAAATAAAACTGCTTGCAAAAATCTATAATATCCTTACATGATCAATGTGAAAAACGATTTATTTTGGCATAGCTGTGAACGCGCGTGACGGCTTATTACTGCCTGCCTTGTCTTTTGTCATTAGGCTTAGCTTAGTCTGGCTCAAGGCCATAACGATGAGGCGCTTAAGGTTGAATCCTGGCAAAGGTTGGCGAGACTACCTTGAGTGTTGTTGACAGCCACTGTGTGTGTGTGTGTGTGTGTGTGTGTGTGTGTGTGTGTGTGCGAAACGCTCTTTCCGACTCTGAAAAATATGTGAATTAAGCAAGTGACTATCATTTCGTACAACTTGAAATTGAAACTTATAATTCGTACCAAGTCAGCGCTGAACCAATGTCCCGATAACAATTATTTTATAGATGATAGTGTGACTGTGAAGATACTGTAAATAATTTCCTACACTAAGTGTGACACACACTTATTGTTTTTCTGAACAAGTCTTCATCCATGTGAGTCCGTGTACAGTACACACAGTAGTTGTGTGCTGTATTTAAAAAAAAACAAAAACGTACCGCTATTATTATTCGAAATTATATGTGTAGCAAATTATGAGTTGGATGTTGTATCACACACCACAGATATGTATGCAATTAGCGGGTTTCAAATGCGTTTGTATGAGATTGTGTGTGTGTTTTGACGATTATATCACTCGCTTATCAATGTTTTGCAAATTTTAAGTTCTAACTAAAGTGTGGGAGCATTTTGTACACACACACATCTCTTTACAATTTACATCTAATGGTTTGATCGTCATGTGTGTCTGTGTGTAAAAGGCATTAAATACGCCCTGACTAGTGGCTTTTTCCAATCACAGGCATTTTGTCTTATTTTGTGTTTATATATCGTGTTATTAAGAAGACCTCGTCGTAGAGTAGCTGTTAGTAAACTAGACTTTCAGGGCATTACTTAGGGAAATCAATCCTCATTGAGTGCTCAATTCTTGAAGCCTCGTGTCAAACTAAGAAATGTGTGTGTGTATACTGTATGTAACGGTTTGCGTTATGTAATTTTGTATCCTATTATTCTGTGTTATTGAAATGATTCATAATTTTCACAGTATTTGTAGGTATATTTCAAAGTTTAAAAATTACATCGATTATTATTATTGAGGTGATCATTAATTGAAATATTGCTGGATTAAGATATCAGTAATTTTCTTCACAGCAAATATTTAGTGGGATATATACACATGCTCATTTTCACGCTCAGCAGAGACTCGCGATTTTGAACGAAACTATTCTGAATCATATATAATGTGTACATGATACATACAACACATTTTCATGCTATCTCAGTCTGTTCGTAACTGTGATTGTTCGTGCATATATACATACATACATACATACATACATACATACATACATACATACAAATTTAGTCACATCTCTGAATGGTCCCACTTCACCTTCAAAACTTCTAATTTGACAAATACTGTCAGTGTCATAGAAATGTATACCCCACTGGAAATATAACGTACCTTAAAATCATAATGCATTTTATTTACACACAGTAGTGTGCGTGTATGCACCTGCGTGTGTGAGTGTATGTATATACCATTACAAATATACTCTAGAACTAGCAAAATCCGAAAATTTACAATAAATTCTTCCCTTTTTAATGTCTTAGTGAAAGAAACTGGCAAAGTGAAAAAGTTCCTTTGAGGGAAATGCTCAATAATTAATTCGGTGTCCTTGTACGTTTTTAGGAATAACACGTAAGATTTTAAATGGTACAGGGTACACAAATTCTACCTTGTCGAAAAAACCATTTTGGGCAGCACACTATAACGTCGGGATGGTTATTTATTCATCAGGACGAATTTGTCATAATTCCGAATATGAGAAACAATGCGAAGAAGAGTCAGGAAGAAAAATGGAAGAAAAAAAAAAAAAAAGAAAAAAATAGAAGCTTTTGAAAATCAAATTGATTTTTAACAAGTCTATTCAGTTGAACGACATGGAAAGCATTCTTCTTACACAAACTTTTATTATAAAAACGAAACAATTTAAAGAATAATCTTTCTCTCTCTCTTTCATGACGACGAATGCTTACTAAACCACTTGTGAACCAATTCTCCAAATAAAGACGTTTTTTTTAAAAATTAGTTTTCCTCCACCACGTTTACCTTTCCAGTCTGTAATGGGATACAGTTAAGGAAAATCGTGGGCCTTTTTAAGTCGTAATCTTGTGTTAATTATTGTGAAAATAAAGATTGTAAAAAAAGCGTATACAGCTAGTTTTGCATTGGGGGGGGGGGAGTGGTAAGAAAATAGAAGTTGCCCTCTAAAATCTAAATAAACAAGAATCGTCAAATTGAGACTTAGAATTTTATATGGCTATCATCATCTCAAATCACGATACACAGTCATAAACAGATACGGCTTAGTAAATCATTGCTAATGATAAAAAAATCCGAAAGGCAAATTTAAAAGATAGATCGACGAACCAAAAATTATCGGTGGAGAAGAAAACACTTACCTTTCTTTTTTTTTTTTTTTTTTAAATTATTAATAATAATAATAATAATAATTTTTTTTTGAAAGTCCAAAAAGATTTTGACAGTGAGACGTTCTTTTTAATAATCCATTTTCAGGTAGTAGGCTCCATGAAATGTTTCAAACAGAAATATGTAGAAATCAACTGCTAGATAGAAAGAAAATCCAAAATGCTGTGTAATATCGACTCTGGTCGTGCCATGGAGAACAAATCAAGATGAACACATGTTAAGTCAGTTGCTAGCTTCTCAACAGAAATGCACGCCTATCCATACCAGTGTGTGCGTGTGCGTGTGTACTGGTCTGTGAGACATGCGTAAGTCTATCTGCCTTTTACATAGAACGAAGTGTTTAAGATTTCTCTGTCCTGTATGTGTGTGTGTGTATGTATGTATGCGCGTATTCTTTAATTGTGACTATAGCTCTCTTTCGGTAAGCTCGCATTTGTAAATGTTATATGAAAACGTGAGTGGCCGTACGTGTGCGTGCGTGCGTGCAGGCGGGCGGGCAGTCGGTCGGATGTAGGTGCGTTTGCTACTAAGAGTCTGAGAGAGGAAGAGTGGGAGGGGAAGAAAAGATTGGTCTTTTAAAAAGATATGAAGATGACGAAAAGCGAGAAAAAAGGGGGTGGGACAGAGACAGAGGCAAAAAAAAAGGAAGGAAAGAAAAAGAATCAGAGAGAGAGAGAAACGATGGTTTTTCTGTCGACAGCAGAATGAGAAAGCACACTATTGGTCCTACACTGAACAACAGCAGCAGCAGTCACAGCAACCCCCGCCTCTTCTTCTTCTTCATCTTGTTTCTCCGCCTCCACCGCCACCTCGGGCCTCCTCCCAATATGTGCAAAAACTTAACGGACCCTTCTTTCTTTCTTTCCTTTCTTTCTTTCTTTTAAGTAGTTGTTATTTTATCTACACGGACACATCGATGTCTACCGACTCTTTTCTGTGGACCCTCTTTCTTGCCTTTTAATACCGTACAGTTTTATCGCAATTACTCTGTTCCCAACCTTTTTGCTTTTTTTATTATTATTTTCTAATTCTTTTACAGAACCGATTTGTTTTAGATTTAACTTTTTTTTTTTTTTTCTCTTTTCCGCAAATGCCGTTCTTTTTCCGATTCTCCTTGTTCGCGTTTTTAGCCCGGGTCGCTTATGCCCTGTCTTTAAATGTATATTTTGTCTTTCTGTTTAAATCCTTTACGCAATTCAATATTTCCAATATTGAATATTGGAACCCCCCAAAATAACATATTGCTTTCTTTTCCGTTATACATCCAAATCCGGTCCAGCCACCTTTAGTTTCGTTCTTGCAACACACTTTATTCCGTTTTTATCTTAGTTAGGTATCATGGATTTTGCAAGCACATGTCTCATTTTAACCAACATGCACGCTCTACTAAAAATCATTAATTTACACTTCTTCCTCTTCCTTCGCAGCGTCTCTCTCTCTCTCTCTCTCTCACGCACACACACATATATACACACACGTTTGAGTACTTAAATGTTATCTTAATGATTTATCATAATTTCTTCTCGCTGTTTCAATCCCACTGTCAATCGGTCACACTTGCTTGGATAACATTTTATTTATTTATTTTTGATTTTCGTTCCCTTGCCCAAATGATTGGAAACTATAAT